>CM076571.1:144526209-144906153 GCA_034641835.2 Pinus albicaulis
TTGACTTGATGCATGTTTTCTAGAAGATTCACACTCTGAATTATTAATGCCCTTTAATTATTTCCTTTTCCCAAGTTTGGACTTAGGGTCTCCATTAAAATAATTAATTATTTTAATAATTCTTGAACCAAGTGGAATTTCCACAAACTGTTTCTGGGTTCTTTAGAATGCCACTGTGTAAGCCTCCCTGCAAAGTTTGAGACTTGGAACACTTCCGAATGCTACAAAAATCAACACTCCCTCTTAGCGAGGAAAGTTTTCCAACAATATGTCTGCTACATGCTGCTCTGATTTCTACGCACCCTTTACGTTGTTGCTCCCTATACTGCTACCTTTGACACTGCCACTGTCACCTGCTGCATCTATACTACAGCTCCCTTTAAATACTGAATCCTCCATTCCTGCTACTGGAAGGGATTCTTCATCATCCCCATCTTTTCTCTAAAGTAGACAAACTTTGTCTTTCCCAGAGCCTTGGAAAGCATGTCTGCCACCTGTTCCCCTGTTGGAGTGTACTGCAGCTAAACAGCTCCACGTTGTACCTAGTCCCTAATGAAGTGACATTAGATGTCAATATGTTTCGACCTATCATGAAAAACAAGATTTTCAGAGAGCTTTATGCAACTCTGATTATCACATAAAATGTTGGTCACTTCCATTTTCTCCTTGAGTAGATTTACTAACAGTTTCCTAAGCCATATGGCTTCGCACAAAGTTGTGCTAGCTGCCATATACTCTGCCTCTGCTGAGCTCAGTGCCACGGACTTCTGTTTCCTACTGCACCAGGAAGTCATTCCCGATCCCAGTCTGAAACAGTACCCACTGGTACTCTTCCGATCAATTGAACTTCCAGCCCAATCTGCATCAGTAAAACCACTCAACCTGACATCATTGTCACAGGTGTACTTCAATCCAACCTCGACTATTCCTCAAAGGTACCTGAGAATATGTTTGGTTGTTGCCCAATGTGCCCTCTTTGGTTCCACCATGAACTGAATTGGGGTATTAACAACATAACAGATGTTTGGCCTTGTATTTACCAGATACATCAATGACCCTATGAGTTGTCTGTACAGCGTAGGATCAGCTTCATCATCATCGGATGTGTCGATTTTCTTCCAGTTGGTAATCATTGGAGTGGTCATGGGTCTACAATCCTGTTGAGATTTTGTGTATTTGGGGTAGCATCAGTTGTGCTCTAGGTCCCAAATTTTGAGGAAGGACTAGGGTTCACCTGATTTATAAGACCCAGAAATGGATTTGGGAAATTTCATCTGGTTTAGGAGATATTAAATTAATTAATGATTTTAATGTATTTCCTAAGTTAAAACTTAGGAAAATAAAATAATTAAAGTGAATTTAATTAAACATGTGATGAAATTGTCTTAAGTCACACGGATCAATCTTTCTTTTAATCTTAGCCATTGATTAAAGATTTAATCTTGGTCGTTGATTTGTCAACGAGAAAAGTATAAAGGAAAGGCTTGGGGTCATTTGTAAAACACACAGAGGCAGAGCACTGAAGCTAAGCTGAGATTCTAGGGCGGGGTTGCTAAGAATTCTCAGAAGTGTTTCAGTTGCAGAGAGGGGAATTTAGACCAAGGGGATGATATGATCTCGGGTTCTAGAATACACAAGAAGCAGAGAAGACATCGGGAAACGAAAGCGAGAGGGAAAGCGAACGACGACGAGACGGTAACGGTGCGACAGCAGAGACGTGATGAATTGTAGCGGCCCGACGGCGTAAGAACTTGACATGATTTTCGGAAACCCTTCGGGGGTTGCGAGAACCATGAGGTCGGCGTAGTGATAATACCACTAGTCTAGGGTAAGCGGTGCTTCCAGCCAGCGGCGTTGAGCCGCTTTGGAGCCTAGCCAAGGCATCTAAGCCCAGTGAGGGTGCTTCATGAGAACGGCCGCAATGTCTTTCAAGGGCAGATCTAGGGTTTCTAGGCCTAGATCTAGCTAAGTTCTGTAAATCCCGTTTGAGGGTGTGGATCAGTAAGTATTTTTGGTCTTTAGATCAGCCAGGTGCTGCAGATCTAGAGTTTTCTCTGTAGGGTTTTCCAGATCTGGAACCCAGAGTTGTGTATTCAAAAATATTCTTAATAATAGAGACCTCCAGCAGCCAGAGACCGGTTTTACCACATTGGGTTTTTCCGGGGACACTTTGTCCAGAAATAATTGTGTCACTTTGTCTATGTGTGTATGTGCTTATTCTAGATCTGAATTGGTAGAGATCTGTTATGTGTTTTGCTTTGATACTAACTTGAATTTATTCAATTGATAACTTATATAAGTAGGAGAAGCTTAACCGGATTAACAGAAATAATGTTTGCATAAGAATTAACATTCATATATTTCTACATGGTATCAGAGCAATTGCAGATCTAGAAGGGTCACCAGCTGAAGAATCTAAAGGATCTAGCTGCAGAAAGCAGATGGAAAGGCAGCAGAAAAGCAGATTTGAAGGGACAACGCAGTTTTCGGGAGGAGATTCACGCAAAGGGAAGGGTGATGTTGTCCAGCGCTATGCCCTAGCAAGCCCACGTAATTACTACGCAGAGGCAGCTCAGAAACAGCATTGGTTGGGTCTGAAGCCAGCCAATGTGATTCAGATCTGAATCTGTCAAATCCAGAAAAAGTCTACAGAAAAGTTGCAGAAAATTCAGAAACGCTGGTGGGGTTAAATTTCTGAAGTTTTCAGATCTTTAGCCTTAGCACAAGTGACAAAGATTGGGAAGAGATCAACTTCTCAGAGAGTTTCTTGCTAAAGGAAACTTGCAATTTGGTCAAAGGATCAAAGAAGAAGTTGAATCATAGTTGATTTGGTAGATTTCCAAGGAGGGAAATCAAATGTCAGAGGGAGCAGAGGGTTCCCAGTTCGAAAAGGACCCTAGATCCAAGATCTCTAGCATAGAGAAGAGGAGCTCCGACACATTCTAAGCAGATGGCTCCTCATGGACTGCGTGATCAAGATAGGCTAGAGGGCCTCTCAAACTTTTTGGTATGGAAAGCTAGGATCCTGATTTTCCTAGAGGCATATGGTCTAAGAGACCATGCAGAGCAGACCCTGGCCACACCAACAGATACAAATCTCCTACGGAAGCATAGAGAAGTTGCTGGACATGCCAAGCGCTTGATAATGGACAGTATCAAGGACCATATTATATCACACATAGGCCGAGAAGAATAACGGCTAATGAGATGTAGGGGAGAGACCTTGATTTCCCTACATGAGGAAAATCGGTCAAGAAAGATGTTGTTGGAGGCCCAAATGAGGTCATTCATGATGACCAAGGAGAAGACATCGAGCATTTCCTCTTGATTGGGTCAATCAAGGATCGGTCGGCTTCTGTGGTGCAGCGTAGATGATGCAATGATATTCGGGGCCCCGCCCTCGGTACGGAACCACGAGATGAGTGGGAAACCTTTGTCCAAAGTATCTTGGGCGGGCGACTCCAGTTCGGACGACGGCTTGTGGTAGATCTGCAGCCAAAAAGAACTGAAGGTTCACCAAGAAGCAGCACGACCCTGCGTTGAGCAAGGTTAAGAAGGAAGAGGAGGAAGATGCAGCCTTGGTATCAAAGAAGCAACTGAAGAAGAAGAAGGATCTTTCTAAGATCAAGTGCTTCCCGGTGTGGAGAGTTTGGTCTAGAAAATTAGAAGGACGAGGAAGCATCTTCTTCTGACGGTGGCGTGATGTGGAGTCGGGATGATGTGGCCGCAGGTGATCATGAACCACGGAGGTGGCGTGACATGGACGAAATTGGGGTGACATGGACATGTAGAGGAGCTACATGGAAGTAAGGCGGGATCCTTGAGCAACTCATCTCTTGGATCACAAGCGGCAGCCTTAAGACAGTAGCGGGACAAGTGGAGCAATGGGTGCATAGATCACAAAGGAAGCATAAGCAGAGGCAGATATAGAGGCTGGGAGGAGCAGCATAGAGCATAACAACAACAACGTAGAAGCAGTAACAACGTAGAGGCTGATGTGACTTCAACAGCGCAGTGAAGTACTGCTTATGCAATGCAAAGCTGCAGCAGCGCAGAGAGCTTCAGAGGGACAGCGCAGTGTAGCAGCGGCATGATAGATTTTAGCACAAGGAGTTGATGTGACTTCAATAGTGCAGAGGGAGTCTAATTAGTAATTACGCAGGCAGAACTGTCGATGTGCATCGTTCTTTAGGTGCCAGCATAGATCTGTAGACTATGGAGCTTTAGTGATGAGGATGCATCCCATATGACTTGTTTGTCAAAGATTGGGCAAGAGATTCAGTTGTTTCTCTCAACAACTGAAGTTGCAGTGCAGTAGATCAGCAGTGGCAGTGCTATGAGCAGCAAAGATGCAACAAATTGAGAGGGAGTTGCAGTACAGTGGTTGCAGTGGCAGTGGCAGAGTCATGGGTAACAGTACAAAATGGCAGCAACAGTGCAGAGTTGAGTGGTAGGAGGCCAAGCTTCAGCAGCACAGAACCAGTGCCCAAAATCATGTAATGCGTAAGTGTGATGTATTGCTAGAGCACACCCTTGATGCTAAGAGGGAGTGTTGAGATTTTGTGTATTTGGGGTATCATCGATTTGAGACCCAGTAGGTTTTAATATGTTTGAGGGAGGACTAGAGTTCACAGTCTACAAGACCAGAAATGGATTTGGAAATTTCATCTGGTTTAGGAGATATTAAATTAATTAATTATTTTAATGTATTTCCTAAGTTAAAACTTAGGAAAATAAAATAATTAAAGTGACTTTAATTAAACATGTGATGAAATTGTCTTAAGTCACACGGATCAAGCTTTCTTTTAATCCTAGCCATTGATTAAAGATTTAATCTTGGTCGTTGATTTTTCAATGAAAAAAGTATAAAGGAAAGGCTTGGGGTCATTTGTAAAACACACAAAGACAGAGCACTGAAACTAAGCTGAGATTCTAGGGCGGGGTTGCTAAGAATTCTCAAGTGTTTCAGTTGCAGAGAGGGGAATTTAGACCAAGGGGATGATTTGATCCTAGGGTCTAGAATACACAAGAAGAAGAGAAGAGATCAGAAAAAACAGTGCAGAGGAAGGCAGTAGCAGCAGTAGCAGACGACAGCAGCCGCAACAGCGGACGGCAGCAGCGGCAGCAACAGCAAGGACAGTGTGATTTTCAGGAAACCCTTCAGGGGTTACTCAGAGACCCTTTGGGGCAGCGTAGTGACTACGCCACCCAGTCTGGGGTAACGCAGTCCCTTCCGATGATAGCGTTGAGCATTTAGAGGCTAGCCAAGGCTGACGCAGAGCCCAACAAGGGCTTCAGAGGCTGACGCAGTGTCTTTCAGGGGCATATCTAGGGTTTCTAGGCCTAGATCTAGCTGAGTTCTGTAAATCCCATTTGAGGGTGTGGATCAGTCAGTATTTTAGGTCTTAGATTAGCCAGGTGCTGCAGATCTAGAGTTTTCTCTGTAGTGTTTTCCAGATGTGGAACCCAGAGTTGTGTATTCAGAAATATTCTTAATAATAGAGCCCTCTAGCAGCCAGAGACCGGTATTCCCACATTGGGTTTTTCTGGGGACAGTTTGTCCAGAAATAACTGTCACTTTCTCTATGTGTGCATGTGCTTATTCTAGATCTGAATTGGTAGAAATTTGTTATGTGTTTTTCTTTGATGTTAACTTGAATTTATTCAGTTGATAACTTATATAAGTAGGAGAAGCTTAACCGGATTAACAAAAATAATTTCTGCATAAGAATTAAGATTCAGAAATTTCTACAAATCCTCCATCTGAAATCTCTTTAGAATCTCTATAGTGTTTCTTCCTTGACTAGGGAAGATCTCTCCATCCTGTTAACAAACTTCCAACCCTAGAAAATAGTGCATCTGTCCTAGATCCTCATGTCAAACTCTTCAGCTAAATTCTTTTTGCAATTTGTGATGAGCCTTGATGATCATGTCAAGAACAAATCATCCACATACAATACCAGTATCAATGGCTCACTCCTTACTCTTAGATAGTAGAGATTGGGATCTGCATCACTCTTGACGAATCCCATCTTCTGTAGATAGCTGTCAATTCGACCATACCAGGCTCTAGGAGCTTGCTTCAATCCATATAATGCTTTCTTCAATCTGCACACACGAGTTTTCTGAACATGTGTCTCAAAGCCCTCCGGTTGTTCTATATACACTTCTTCTTCTATCACACCATTCAAGAATGTCATCTTGACATCCATCTGGTGAATTTCCCATCCCATTTGAGCAGCAAGGGATATCACGGATCCGATAGATGTGTATCTGGCTACTGGGGCGAAGGTTTCTTCATAGTTTATTCCTTCCTTCTGAGCATACCCCTTAGCCACGAATCTGGCTTTAAATTTCTCGATGCTGCTATCTGCAGCATGCTTGATCTTGTAGATCCACCTGGATCCTACAACAGATCTTTCTTGTGGTCTGGGTACTACTTCCCAGACATCATTTATCATGATGGAACTATTCTCTTCCACCATCGCATCAACCCATACCTGGTGTTGAGCAACTTCCCGGAAACTGGAAGGTTCTCCGACTTGAGCAACCAAGGCTTGATACCTCTCAGTCTGCTTACACTGTCTTTTCTCATTCCTGGGATTTCCGACAAAATCCTCTGCATCCTTCAGAATCTGTCAAAGTTCCCTGCTCGTTCTTCCACTGGTGGTGGGTGGATTTACTTGCTCTCCTTCGCAAATCCTCAAGAGACCCCATCCTTTTGGATCACTATGCCTGGAGAGGCAACTCGAATCTTCTACTACCTGTTGTTGGGTCGACCCAAAGCTCTTCCAACTGCAGTGGCGTGCCTCGTGATCTTCTGGCTTCTTCCATAATTTATCTTCTTTCACCACTACTTTCTTCTTACCTCGTAGAAACCAAAGAGATGAGTAAGCTTCTTTGCATTCTCCACGATATCCTACTAAATAACCCCTTTCAACAATCATCTCCAACTTCTTCCTCTTCTCACTGGGTACATGATAGTAAGCTGTACTACCGAAGATCCTAAAGTGACTCACTTCGAGCTTGCTGCTAGTGAAGACACTTTCTGGTGTGATCTTTCCCAGTGCTGTGTGAGGAGTTCTGTTATGAATGTAGACAAATGTATTACACGCTTTAACCCATAGGAATTTGGGCATGTCTTGGTGATACAACATAGCTCTGTTTGCTTCAACAATAGTCTAGTTCTTCCTTTCTGCCACTCCATTTTGTTCTGGATTGTATGGAGCTGTCTGTTCTCTTTTGATGCCTTCCCTTTTGCAGAATCTGGTGAATTATTTATCTATGTATTCACCTCCATTATCTGACCGTAATACCTTGATCCGCTTCCATATCAGATTCTCCACCAGAGCTTTGAACTCTTTAAATCGATCGAAGACTTCATCCTTGGTCTTCAAGAAGTAGATCCAAGTTTTCCTGGAATGGTCATCAATGAAGGTGAGGAAATATTCGGCACCACTAAGAACTCTCATGGACATCGGCACACAGATATCTGTGTATTAGATCTAACACACCCTTGGCCCTATTGTTGCTTCTCTGATATGCTGCCTTAGAATATTTCCCCAATACGCACCCCTTGCAGACATCATCTCGCTTGGTGCTCAATTCTGGAACACTTGTGACAGTCTTCTAGAGAGTTCTCAACGCCCCATGATGCAAATGCCCCATTCTCCTGTGCCATAGCTAATTCAGATCTGTTTCATCTGTGCTGCCAACCAGTGCCATTAGGGAATCAAGCTGCAGTTTGTACAGCTTGTTGCTTCTTACCCCGATTTGTGCCTTCTTCTTCCAACTGGGGTGCTTCACATAGTCTCTATTGCCAATAAAGTAGACGTCATATCCTCAGTTTTGAAGCTGTGACACTGAGAGTAGATTCATCCCCAAACCCGGCACATGCAGTACATTAGTGGCTCAGATTTTGTTCCCTACATCGGTTTGAAAAACTACGATACCTTTCCCAATGGGAGTGCACTTTGCTTTATTACCCATGGTTATTTTGAAATTAAAATAATTAATTATTTTAATAATTCTTGAACCAAGTGGAATTTCCACAAACTGTTTCTGGGTTCTTTGGAACGCTGCTGTCCAAGCCTCCCTGCAAAGTTTGAGACTTGGAACACTTCCGGATGCTACAAAAATCAACAACTTTGACGATTTTCTTCCTATCTTTGCTAGGTCCATCTGGTAGGTAACAACTCCTACTATTTGTTGAGAGACCATGGCATCTAGTTTATATATGCTTCTATTATGAGTTACTCTTCCTTTTCCTACAAAATAATATCAAACACAACATTGTTCAAGAAGGTTAATGCAAAATGCATTCTGATAGACATTATAGCGGAATTGGCAAAAGATATGCTCCAACAGATACTCAAACTATCTTATTGTCACCATTGTTACCGTCTAATCCACACCTCCTGGTAACATGGAAGAAATCTTTAATCCACTAAGTGTGGCCTTCGTGAAAGTCTCGAATCGAGTTGTTGTCACTCAATCTCAACTCCTTTGTCTAGGCTAACTCCTCGTCAAGCCAAAAGGGGTAGTCCCTAAAAAATAACTAAGGTTGACTAATATATAGTAAGCAAGAAATTATTCTAGGAGTTTATTGAATGACACAAGAGTACATTAACTAGCAGCATAGAATTTATATGAATAACAAGCAAATAGTCAAATGACGGAATTAAATAACAAGATAGACCAATGCCAAAATAAATTCTTGTGTTGCTTGAAAATAAAGATGGGCAATATGATTGAAGCCTAATGGAGTATGTTGTAGAAATGTTTTGGAAAGTGCTCTTGGTAAATTTTATTAAGTTGAGTTCACTTGCATTTATTAGTTAAGTGAGTGCAAAATGGAGAGGTAGGTATGAGACTCATGTGATTGCAAGAAAACAAAATTACTCTAATGTATATTTCCTCTTTTACCTTCATACTTCGAATGGGTTTGAGAATGTTTGGACATCCAACAAAAATGTTTTGGAAAGTGCTCTTGGTAAATTTTATTAAGTTGAGTTCACTTGCATTTATTAGTTAAGTGAGTGCAAAATGGAGAGGTAGGTATGAGACTCATGTGATTGCAAGAAAACAAAATTACTCTAATGTATATTTCCTCTTTTACCTTCATACTTCGAATGGGTTTGAGAATGTTTGGACATCCAACAGGAGAAAGTTTAGCTTCAATGAGTACTCCCCTGATTTTACAAGTCACCAGTTGCTCAGAGATCCAACAGTAGGAGGCTTAGCTCACTCCCCTGATTTCACAAGTCAACAGTTTCATTTCCCCAAACTTACGATAAATGGTTAAGAGAGGTTTTCCCTAATTAAACTAATCCAGTCACACAAGACATCTTTGATCATGCGCAAGGATCAAGCTTTGTTTGCAATGGTTGAGACCATAACAGAACTTGGAGGTGAAAGATTCGTTACTTTTGTAAAATAAAATCTAATCCAAGAGTCTAAGAAAAACTGAAATCTGATCTATTGAAATGAAATCAAACTAATATAATTGTTTTGTGGTGCAAGATTAATTTTAATCCAAGAGGCACACCATGAAAATGAGACAACAAACGCACAAGGCCCCCGCTGGATAGGGGGGAATATGATGCCAAGGAAAGCTTCCTTAGCTCCCTCAAATATTACAATAGTTTTGGTATGGGTATCCCTTATGAATAAAAGAAAAATGGCGGTTTTCAAAGTAACAATGGTTGTAATAATCCTCATTTGCAAATAGCAATGTTTTGGGTTCGAAAATCGGGTATCACCTCCCCTTCTATTTTCATGGACCTGCTAAAAACCCGCAAGAAAAAAGGTGAAAGATGCCTCAAAATTTCCAAAATCGGGTAGCACCTCCCCTTCTATTTTCATGGACCTGCTAAAAACCCACAAGAAAAAAGGCGAAAGATGTCCCAAAATGATTTTGGAACACCCACAATTGTTAGTAGATATATGTACAAAATTCCAAGTGAAAAATTTATGGAAGAAAGGACACAAATTATAATATACAAAAACTAAGAAAAGCAAACATAAATCAATATTTCTTAGCTGGTTTTGTTGTTGTTAGTATAGCAACGAGATTAGCCTTGAATATGCTAGATTTAACAATAAAATATCATAAAAATGAACCAAGGATTTTTGAGAATTATTTTTGGAGTTTGTATGTTCAAAGATAAGGAGAGAAGTGAGGTGAGTCTTCAAAGCACTTGGAGACTAGAGTTGGTGCTTGGTGTGAATATAGCTTTGTTTATGTTGAAGAACGATGGACACTCCAACCAAAGAAAATCCAACCTCCAAACTTAAGGCACCTGCAACTTCTTAAGATCATGCCAAGAGATTAGTTAAAATAGGTGAACCTTGCATATAGAAATGGAATAAACATGCCAATCAAATATGAAGCACATGTGAATATCAATTCCAATATACAAAACGATCAAGAAGACAAACAAACCACTGAGTCTATTTATCTTCTTTTATGGGTAGTGTTACCACGAAATCTAGCAGGCCTTGGAGAGGGAAACCCTACAAGGAAAGAGCTAGACAAAGTGCTAACAATGGGGTAGAGGCCCAATCTCACCTCAACCAAAACCCCCTGCTCTTTACGAACTTTCACTGATGGGAGGAGTCTCGGTAGGAAGGAGATCACTTAGAATAGATATGCTCGGTATAGGGAATGAAGTGATCAAATTGGATCCCATTCGAAAGAGAGACTCAATAAAGGTACAAGGCTTCAAGGAAGCAAATCGCTCTTTAAGAAAAGCCCTAAAAAAAGGTACAAGACCAGGTATTTCAAGGTATTTTATGGTAATAGGTATTCACAAGGTCAAGGCCCAAGAGAAAAGGCTTCTTGTGATTTATTTCAAGAAGTACTAAGCTCATTTTATGGATGAAACCCGACTGGATGCCCACCAAACTTGGAGCATACGTAGCCAAGTCCCTAAGCTTGATGTTTAGGCTCTTGAATTCCCAAAAAACTTCCTCCCTAAAATTTAGCTGCCAGCCCTTGATTTTCGCTCTAGCCTTAAAACAACTGAATTTTAAGAGCAAAAATTTTGGATGAAAAGTAGATATGACCACCAAGGACTTGAAACAGTGCCTTGTCCTTTGTGCATATGGAGTTTTAGGATGCTCAAGATGAGTTGAATCGTCTCTAAGGAGGCTTAAAAATGATGCCCTAGATAACACATTTAAGCATTTACCAATTTCAAAGATAATGGAATTTCATGGAGAGTTCAAGAATTTCCTCCACTAGGAACATTCATTACATGCCATACATTTAATAACATATGCAATACTCAACTAGAAATCCTTCCAAAATTAATTTTCAATAATTAGGGCACAATTAGCACCTTCTAGACGTAGCAATTCTATACATTAAACAAATTCAAGAGAAAAAAACCCATCAACATTTAGCACTTACAAGATGACATGTAATATATCCATACAAGATCCAAGAAATAGCTCCAAAGAAGAAATGTGAATTAGCTCCAAATGTCAAAATTCATTCCAAAAGATTCTCCAATAGCCAAAGAAACAAGTGGAAGTTCCTCTCAAGAGATCCAATCCAAGTGTGATGATAATGATTAGCTCCAATGAGCTCTCCTCTATTTATACATGATCCATCAAGTCTAATTTTAGCCTAGGAGCCCCTCTTAGTTGTCAAATGGAGGGAAAAATTAATTGTGGTTATAAGCCAACCTCATAGCCAATGAAAAATCTTTAAGATAAATGCACAAGAGGGTCGAAATGTTGATGTCATCACTTCATAGACCTCTTGGAAGTATGTATTGAACTCTCTTTGTGTCAAAATGAGTCAAGAGCACTCCATAAATCATCTACTAGGGGTTGGCCCCTATACATCCATGCAAATCACCAAGTGGACCCTAGTTTTGTGTATGGGGCACAAAATGGGTGTCATGGGTCTCATGGGTCTCCTAGCAGTAGAATAGCCTGAATTTTCTCCATCATTAAGGGCTCGGAGAACGGTGCTAGCCCTCCCATGTCTCTAAGAGTGAGACAATTCTCATCCAGGCCTCAGATCAGTTGCCAAACCACATATACATTGTTAAACCGGCTCGGGGAATGCTAGTCCAAGTGCATCATCTCATGAATAATATGGGGCAAAGTGCAAATTGTTGTAGTGTTGTGGGTTGGAGCAACAAAGCTATAGGCTTGTTGACTTAATTGTGAAATACACAAGAGGTATTCGTAATAATAATATATTATATATAAAATGTATAAGAGATGATGATAAAATGTTCCAATGAGGCCCTGCTTATATACCTACGCAGGTGGCCTTTCATGAATGTGCATGTCTTTTAGACATGCCCTTTACTAACTTAATGACTACTTACATAATCCTTAATTGACTATTAATAATTATATTTATTATATTTGTTATAAATTATATTCATAACATTGCCCCTTCCTTCAAAAGCTTTGTCCTCAAAGCTTATAGTTGACACTTTTCTTCAGTTCAATCACGCACCATTTGCTTCATTTGCTTTCGTCATTTTTTTGTAAGTGTAACGGATCACAATTTTTATTTTATTCATGTTCGTCACCTCAACATGTAAAATTTGTTGTCATACGCCTTTGGAAACCCATTTTTTTTTAATTAATTATAATTTTATTAATCTAATATATAATTTTTTAATTATATAATTATAATTACAAATTATATACAAATATATAATTAAAAATTATATATAATATGTAATTATAATTTATATAACTTACAATTCACCGATACACAGTTTGAAAAACTGTTCACCGTATTAATTAAATAGCACCCCTTATCGAATCACCTGACCATACGCCAATTTAGGGAGAGCCACGTCGTTCACCGATTGACCACATGTCCACCTAACCAAACGTCGTATCGAGTGGGAGCCACATCGTTTCCAATTTTTTCTTCTCCACCAACGCATCGTGAGACTCCCCATTCCCTCGTGGTTGATTGCACGAAAATGTCAGAGGGAAACACAGAAATAAGCACCACGCAGTGGCAGAGAGATACAATGGGGGTTGTCGGAGGTATGAACAATAGTGGAATGAACACATTGCAGAGATGTTGGTGCCAGGTGGTCAAGTTGTTTCGATAAGTGGACATGGTAGCGGACAACAACTCATACGATAGCTGGAATAGCAGAAGCAAGGGTCGGGGGTTGTCGGTGAGAGCAGCGTTGCAGAGTGGCATCGATACCCTTGTTCTGTTGTAACTTTTGAGCATTGCAATCTTGATTTTGATATTCTCCTTATTCAAATCATTTCCGATGTTCATCCGTTCCTTCACTTGTTTAATTTTGCATCTTATAGGATTAACCTTACGACAAAGCAAGCGATAGATGTGATGTTTGCGGCAAAAGTCGTTCAAAAATGTCGAACATACTTGAGGTTTAGCACATGCATCGTCTTTTGTTACATGGAAATATATTTCCACCTCTAACATTTGCATTGTTGTTGTTCTATGCCTCTGAGCAATGTATTCGATTTTGGGGATATGAGAGGAAGACAACGCCTTTGTCTTGAGACAGTTGGCCCGGGCACCGAATCTTTGTTTTTTCACTTTCCAGCTAACATCCATATTTAATATAAATGAGTCATAACGAACACTAACACTCTCCGAACAGTTTTGGAAAATGGCTAGACCCATTCTTGTCTTATCATTGGAACTAAAGAGATATTTGTTTGGTGTCGTTGTAATGTAATGGGCAATGTTTTGTGCATTATTCTGATCATGATCATGGTTTTCATCCTCCTCTAAATATTTAACCTGATTGTCTGACACAGTATCTACAGTAGTTAATCCTTCACTACAAGTTCTAATTAAAATTTCAGCTGAGAACTTTTCAAATATGTCATCAATGTCTTCTTCTTTTTCCACATTTTCCTCTTCGTCATCATCTTTTTCAGCTACTTCAACAGAGTCCTCGCTAGCAAGCTCATCTTTATTTTTAAGATCACCTTCATCATAATTTGAAATTTTCATAACCTGATCTTCTTCAGAATGTAGTGATTCTTCATGATTATCATCTGAATTCTCTGAATCAGCTAAATTTTTCTGTTGACTATGTCCAATATTCGGGAATATTGGTTCTTGCGTCAGATTTATCTTGTCCCAAATGGCGTTTGTCTTCTGCATTGCTTTGTTATGATTGTCTGTGGACTCGCTATGGTTTTGCCAAATTTGTCTTTCTATCTGATCTGTTGTGTCTTGAAGTTTTTTGATGTTGTCATAATTTCCTGTAACCTTATCCTCAAGATTGATTAATCTTTTAGTGAATTTATCGAAATTACTATTGATCTTACTCTCAAGATTGATCAACTTTTTGTTGAAATCATCCATCGTCATTGATGAAGACATCGAGCGGCAGCGATTTCGAGGCACCGAATGTAACAGTTGAAGGCAGCGAGCAGTGGCGTACATGCTTCCTTCTAGGCGAGAAGATCGCCCCTCTGAAACCAAACGGAGCAACAAAGTTGTAGGCTTGTTGACTTAATTGTGAAATACACAAGAGTTATTCATAATAATAATATATTATATATAAAATGTATAAGAGATGATGATAAAATGTTACAATGAGGCCCTACTTATATACCTACGCAGGTGGCCTTTCATGAATGTGCATCTCTTTTAGACATGCCCTTTACTAACTTAATGACTACTTACATAATCCTTAATTGACTATTAATAATTATATTTATTATATTTGTTATGAATTATATTCATAACATGGGTGCCCATGGAATGAAGTAATGATGCTTTGCAAATATAGGAGCCCCATAGCTCTCAGCGCTTCCCCTGGAGGGTGTCAAATGCTCCTCTAGTGGACTTAGGCCCTAGTTAAGTTGCTCAGCCCATGATGAAACCACCTGCCAATCACAAATAATGTCCAGTGATACATCCTCACCATTAGGTACAATAATTCATTAGTGCAACTTTGTTAACCATGCTTGTTAATCAAGGGCACATTGAGACTTCATATGGGGCTTCCCTTCCAAATTTGGGGCTTTGATCTCAACGTAGTGTTACCTCCCTATGGATGTCCACATTTCGGGTGTATAGATGTAGGAGGGGCCAATCATGGATACATGATTTACCCCAGCCTTTGTTCTTTCACTCTTCTTTATTTTCCTTTTGCCTTTTCTTGATTTTTCTTCATATTACTGCTCAGGGCTCTGGGAAATTAAAGCATGTTGTGAATGATATAAAGCAATTATTACCCCCTTAAGGTGGGGCAGTTCCATTAATCAAGGTTGTCATTGATGTCAATATGACTTTGACTGAGATGCCTGGTTCCAGATAATGATGTCATAAATCTTGG
The DNA here is from genome assembly GCA_034641835.2 of Pinus albicaulis. NCBI lineage: Eukaryota > Viridiplantae > Streptophyta > Pinopsida > Pinales > Pinaceae > Pinus > Pinus albicaulis. The sequence continues at coordinate 144,541,530 of CM076571.1, forward strand.
TTGATAACAATGCCATCAATAAAGATGTCAAGCCACTAAAGAAGAAGTCTTGCCCGAACAAGTCCTTGAACTAACTATAATGTTGCTGAGTGTCAATCATGTGCCTTGATTGGTGATCTAGACCATAGGTGCCAATATACAAGCCTTTGAAGGGGAGAACTATAATTGATGAAGTCATACACGTGATGATGTCATACTCTTGAAGAATGACCACACTTTCACATAATTGGAAGACTGCCTTGGAGCTTTTGACAAATTAATGAAGGCTGCACTATGACATATCACTGCACTAGTATATGATGACATTGTTGATACATGATGCTACATTAATACTACACTCCTACATAATGACTCTATGATCCTATCATGACATTGATAACAATGAAGAAACCAAAGAATGAAGAAGCCATGCTGTCCCAAACATTCCTCATGCTGTCCCAAACTTTTTATGCATAAAATTTAAGGACAGTCACAAGGAAAAATATGTTTCACCATCTTAGAGGCAGAATTTCTTTGTGAGACCTTCACCATCCATTAGAGCATATAATTTTAGCTTTCCAATGAGCCAGAATCTTTAAGTTTAGAAAAATATTTTTTTTTATCTAGCCGACCTACACTCAGTTTCATGTCAGCCTCCCTCCAAAAGACGTGACACTTCGTTTACAGTCGAAAATCCACTATAAATATGGATTCGGTCTTCATTTTTTCATCATGATTTCGGTCAAAAACACAGTGAAGAGTAATTACAGTTCAAAATTCGTAAATTTGAAGAAAAGAAGCATAGAACTTAAGGAGTAAAGCATACGGTTGGATAGTTCTGGGTTATAAAACAGAGATTGGCACCTCTAGGCAACTGTATAATTCTCAGATTCGCTGTAACAGTTTCAGACCTTCTCTTAAAATCTGTGAATATATTTGAAGGATTGGATTTGTGGAAACATGCATAGATTTCCAGTGGCATAATCCTTGACAGAGATCTTAAGCTTGGGCTTATGACATTTGAACTTCTGATTGTTGCAGCCTATGTACAGACTTCAAGTTTAGATCTGTGGAATAAAATGAGCCATTCATTTGTGGCATTCAGACCTGTGGCATAGTAGTTCAGATCTATGAAAAATTCATGTTTGTGTCTTGAAGTTTGACCTTGCAAATTGATCAGAATTTGTTGGAAATTGTGGTTGGTAATTGTGCATCCTTTGAGGCAGATTATTGAACCCTTTTGGAGTTGTTTGTAACCCTCTCTTCCAATGTTATCAGAACCAAACCGGTTGTCGAACCGGTAAACCTTGTGGACCGAGAGCCGGTCGGGCAGGACCCCGGGCCCCGGAAAAAAAAAGCAGGAAAAACCGGGTTTACCAGCTTACATAAAATATTCATATTTTAAAGAAAAACCAGATATATTCATGTACATCCATATTAATCCAAACCATTTAAACACAAATATGCAAAAGTTTTCATTATATAGGTGCAGATAGCCAAAATAGCACTTAGTGCAAAACATCGCTGAACAAAAAATGTAACAAACATCAAGAAACGGGCTCTAAAAGGCCTTTATAGTCCAAAATAACATGTTAGATCATAGTATTATACTATAGCCTACAATACTACAAGCTACATATGATCAAATCATCAATCATCATCATAATCCCTAAGTCACCTGATACAGGGATACAGGGATTCGAAGAATTGGATACGGGTACGGTGACCCCGGAACAGCATACTTCTGGGATACGATACGTTATATATTATTTTATTAAAATATATATATATTTTAAAATATATATATATATATATATATATATATATTAAAAATTAGATATTTTTTACACAAATTCATACTTAATTCATTGATTTAAACATAGATTTATCTATCATCTTCGATAGTCAAGGTTTTGTTTGAGTGATGGGTACATTTTTAGTGGGTCATGATAGAGGAGTTTGACAACCAATGTCACTAACATCAAGATACATAGAGGGATTGGTGCTCTTGATTAAATATGAGTTCTATACCCTAATACATGACAAAATTCGATGGAAACATTGCAATAACCCAATCCTGAAATCCTGAAAAACTGATAAGTCTGCTGGATTTTGAATGAGATCTAAAATTCTACTTTCTCCATATGAAATCCAATGAGGTCGGAACCACTCTCAAACATCCTGAGTCATTTCATGGTAATGTTAAAAATTTAAGTAAATCACTTTTACTTTAAGAATTTAACATTACCATGAATAGTGTGAGGGAAATAGAGGGGGTGGGGGTGTTTAAGTAGCTTTAGGGGGTGCTAGGGTAGCGTTATTAACTAGGAAAAATAATAATTTAGAAAAAAAAATTTAAAAATTAAAAAAAAATTAAGAAAATTTTTTTTTATCTATGAACATGGCGGTTATGACAAGATCTCTACATTCAGATACGACGGACGGTACGAACGAACGATTCGATCTTAGAACCCGGTCATTTCCGGTTCGGAGGGCACGGTCGACCGATTTTGCCTCCAAGCCAAGGGTCGGACCGGCCGGTTTTTCGGGGAACGGTTCGGTTCGTCAACATTGCTCTCCTCAAGCCTAGCTTAATAACAGATCATATTCGGATTTGGAGAAAACTTAATTGACCTCTTGTGAAGCAGATCTGTTGACACATTTGAGCACATTTTTTAGGCCATTCTTAAGACTGCACCTTTGCATTTTTAGACGCTGATTGAGGATCTTTAAAGTTGATTTGAAATTATTATTGAAACATTGTTGGAGCTGCCTTATTTTGGAGAATTTTCGAAGCAGGCGTTGAAGTATCTTTTAGAGCTAATTTTGAAGATTCCTTGGAGCAAATCTTGAAGCCTTGTAAAGCAGAATATGAGGACCCTCTTTAAGCAGTTTATTGAAGATTTCCGAGACATATTGAAGACCTTAGAGAGCTCACCTGGATGCATTTGGAAAGATCATGATGCATTGTTGAAGACCCCCTTGATGGAATAACCTTGGGAAAATTGTTTGGGTACGATGAAGGACAGCGGAGACACCTTCATGTGAAGATCAAGGTTGTCATTGATGAAGTGACGTGAAGACTAAGTGAGAGAATAGTTGAAGATTGTCAAAGCTCATTCAAGAAGACATTGGGAGCCGTGAAGTATAATCAAACATATTTTGACAAAGTGAAGTTGAGGGTTGGAGCCCAAGAGGTTGGAGCCTCATAGAGACAAGGTCGGTGCCTTGGAAGATAGGGTTGGAGCCCTAGAGGATTGGAGTCCTCAAGAAACCAGGTCAGAGCCTGTACCAGAGATAAGGTTGGAGCCCTGGAGGTTGGTGCCTCAAATGGACAAGGTTGGAGCCCTAGAAGTTGGTGCCTCAAATTGACAAGGTTGGAGCCTTGGAAAGACCAAGTCGGTGCTTGGCACAATACAGGTTGGAGCCTGTAAGATTGGACTCTTCATCTAGGGTTGAAGCCCTATATCATTATTGTACTTTACTTATTGTAAAGAAGAAATTAATAAAAGTATCTATTCCATCATTGTTCATTTTGTTTTCTAATTATAAGTGATATAACTGGTAAACTAACAATTGAAAAGAAATATTGATTCACCCCCCTCTCAGTACTTCCAACAAGTTCATCGCACACATAGTCAAGGGTCAGTCTCACAAAATTGCATTAGTTCAATGAAGATAATATGATGTAATAGTGTTGTCTCAAGTGCTTCATAAATTAAGTGCTATCTGGGTGTGCTACAAGGACTCATTGTTGTCTCAAGGTTTGATGCTATCACAATGTTCAGTGATATGATCTCAGTATGATGCTCAATGCTATGTTGCTTCGGTCAAAGTAATGAGGATAAAGTTTTGGTGTAAGCAAAGGAGATCGCAGTGTCATGGATATCTCGATGCTAACACAGTGAAGCAATGACTTAATGGAGGAAGCATATGTGAAAATTCTAATGTAGTGTATTGGTTTATTTCTCCTACTTGATTTAATTAATAAAAGTTATTTTCGGAAATTAGATTCAGAAAATTCCGAAAATAAACACAACTACAGCCTACACATGCAGATCATTTATTGAATAATTCGCTCATGCAACAAAGTGACACATGGATTTTTGGACATAAGTCCCCGAAAAAACCAGTGCAGCAGATATGAGGGTTTATTATTAAGTAGTTTTGAGTACAGTAAATATGGGTTCCAAATCTGGAAAACCCGACAGAAAATAAAAGAAATCAAATCTGCAGCTAACCTGAAGTTCTAGTGCCAAATATCTGACTGATACACTCCCTCAAATGGTATTTACAGAACTTAGCCCGCATCTAGCCCTAGAAACCCTCAACGTTGTCCCTGAAGCCCCAGCGTCAGCCCTGCTAGCCTCAGAATGCCACTGCGTTGCCCAGAGAGAGATTGTGTAACCCCTGGAAGGATGACGCAGGCCTTACGCTGGCCTAAAAGCACTCCTGCATAAATCTAAAACCCTCTGAAGCCTCTGCGTTGTCCTGCGTAGCAGCTACACAGCACCTGCATAGCTCCTGCTCTGCTTCTCTGCGTTGTCCTTGTTGCTGCTCCTATGCCTCTTACTGACTCTTGGCCCTGGAATCAGATCATTCCCTTGGCCAATACTACCCCTCGCTGCTGGAAATTACTCTAGAAATTATTAGCAAACCCGCCCCAGAGTTCCAGATCTATTCCTCAGCTCTGCAACTGTGGGTCTCCTCCAACTGACCCTCAAGCCTTTCTCTTATATTTTTCATTGAACCCTTCAACGACCGAGATCATTCATCAACGACTGAGATTTAAAGACTGCTTGATCCATGTGACTTAAGACAATTTCAGCACATGTATTAAATAATTCACTTTAATTATTTTATTTTCCTAAATTAGACTTAAGAAATCCAATAAAATAATTAATTATTTGAATAACTTGAACACCAAATGAAATTTCTCAAATCCCTTTCTGGGTTTTGGAGATCAAGTGTTTCCTAGCCCCTCCACAAAATTGTAGGGCTAGAGCACACCTGATGCTACACCAACTATACAAAATCTCAACACTCCCTCTTAGCACGGAGTTTGCTCTAGGAAAGTGTACTCTAGAAATGCATCCACACCATGCACTACAAGATCTTTAAGCAAGATTTTTGTGTTGTTAATGCTTGGTCTGTTGCCCTCCATCCACTGCATTGTTGCTCTCTGTACTGCTTCCCATGCCACTGCCACTGACACTACCACATCTGTACTGCAGCTCCCTCTCAAACTGCTGCACCATGCTACCCATAGCACTGCCACTGCTAATTGTTGCACTACAACTCAGTTGCTAAGAAGTAAGCAATTGAAAGAACTCTACCCAACTGTTTGACAGATAAGTCAAGTTGCCCTCCACCACTGAACACAGCTTCTCTGGGTTGTTGAAGTCCCATCAGCCCCTCTACTTTGTTGCCTCCACGTTGTTGTTGCCTCTACATTATGCTGCTCCCTCTTAAGCTCTTCCAACTCCTCTTAAAACTGATGCGACCTACGCAACTATCTCTCGCTATTGTCTTAAGGCTCTCGTAGCTCGTATGTGATCAGAGTAGCGATGACTCGGGGATCCCACCATGCATTACGTAGATGCTCTACGGATCCATGTCACCCCACCTCTTCTCTCGAGGCACATGAGCACTCATGGTTGCATCATCATCCTTTCTTCTTTGCGGCCTTGGAATCGGGGAAGAGCCTTTGTCCTTCTTCTTAGCACCTGGCTTGTTGGCGAAATATCCAGATCAACATAGTTAAAGCATCTAACTTGGAAAGGTCCTTCTTCTTCTTCCCTTGATGTTTTCTTTTCCCTTGAGTACGGGGGTTGCATCTCCTCCTCTTCCTTGACTTTGACCTTTCCTCTTCCTCAACGATATTCGACGCTTGGTGACCCTCCTAATCTCCTCTTGGCGGAGGATAGCCCACATGTACGACAGATGGTAACGATACCCTTCCCGAATGCTGCGGACAAGCGTTTCCCAATCTTAAACTGCATTCAGAGCCGGTCCTCACTAAGAGCCCCTCATCAGAGTAGCATCGATGGCAACCGAGCCCCGATCTCGAATGGCTTGAAACTGAAGAGAAATGGATCTCTCTCTTCACCCTTCATCATTTGGAACAAGCACTCACGGTTCTCCAAAACATTCTTCTTTGTATCCAAGCTACTACATATATTTATTGTAGTCTTCAATATGGTACTCTGCATTGGTCATGACAGATGCATGATCCTTTAACTTTCTATGCCCCTCGATTTTCTTCATACTTCTTCAAAGGATGCGTCGGTTGTGCAGAGCCTTATAGCATGCTCTTTGAGACCATACCCATCAATTTGAGAGGACTGCGACCCTCTCGATAACATAGTTGGACATGTCATCAATCTATCACTGATCAGTCCACATCGAGCCATCTTGCTCGGGCTGGCAGAAACAATACTTCTCCCACTGGAGGCAGGTTTCTGGTGACTAGAAACCTCTAGCAAGCTTGCTTATCTTTGAAAATTGATTTCCCTCACGGAAATCTTTCACCCAGACACAAACGAACGACACTCTCCAATCCTCCACATTCGAATCTCAAATCTGTTTGGCTCGAATCTATTGAGTAATTGTCTTCCTCCGCCTTTGTGCCTTAGCTAGGCACAATTTTGCATAACGAGAATCTCTACCCCACCAAACCTTCTTGAAGATGCGAAGCAACACTTCGGATCTTGGCAAAATTTCTTAATAGCTTGGAGAAATGAGGCGAATTTGCGTCTCACGAAGTCGGCCAATTGCCAATCCAATTTACCTGAGATGTGGGTATGTAACCCAGAGGCCAGGTGATGCGGCCCTTACGGCGCCTGGGAAGAGTGCATAAGCTAAAGGCCTTTGCGACTTCAACATTGTCCTCTTACGGGATGCAACGTTCTCACAACGGTCAAGATGCCCTTTACGGATCTGCTACTTCTTCGCCACCCTCGAAAAATATTTCTTCGGTTGATTCTTCCGGAGATTCATCTTGATCTGCTATAAGCCACGAAACCATGTGAAAATTCTCTTGCGGTGTATTGGTTTATTTCTCCTACTTGATTTAATTAATACAAGTTATTTTCATAAATTAGATTCGAAATATCGAAAATAAACACAACTACGGCCTACACATGCATATCATTTGCGGAATAATATGCTCATGCAACGAAAATTGACACATGGATTTTTGGAAATAGTCCCGGAAACGCCCAAGTGGAAAAATAGGTGCGGCAAATATGAGGGTTTATTATTCGTAGTTAGACCTTCTGATAAATTTGGGTTAAAATTATCTGGAAGACGGAGAGAATAAAAGAAATCAAATTTACGGCTAACTTTTGAAATTCTGGTACAAAATATCTGTGATCCACCCTCAAACGGGACTTCTGAGCCTAGGCCAGTCCCAGTCCTAGAAACCCTCGTCTTGCCCACAGAGCGAGCGTCATCATTGCTAGCCTCGGGAAATGCCCTTTGCATTGCCCAGAGGAACAACGTAAACCCTAGAAGGGTAGCGCGAGGCCTAGCAGCCTAGAAACATACGCGTAAATTTGCGGGCATAACTCGGCACAGAAGCCCTCTGGCGTAAATTTGAAACCCTCACAGCCTACATGTTATCTGCGTTGCACCGCGTCGCGCTACATAGTTGATGCTACGCTTCTGTGTGTTGTCCTTGTTCTTGCTCCTCGGCCTCTTACTTGACTCTTGGCCTTGGAATCAGATCATTCCCTTGGCGATACTACCCCTCACGGCGGGGAAAATCCTCGAAATTCTTAGCAAACCAGCCATAAAATTCCAAATCTATTCCCCAACTTCTGCTGGCTTGTGTCTCCTCAGGCGGCCCTCGAAGCCTTTCTCTTATACTTTTCATTGTTTCCCTTCAATGGTCGAGATTAAATCATTCATCAACGTGAATTAAAGAGAAGTAGCAGTCCATGTGGCCAAGACAATTTCGACACATGTGTTAATTAATTCACTTTAATTATTTTATTTTCCTAAGTTTAGACTTAGGAAATCAATAAAATAATTAATTATTTGGACCTTGAACACCCGAAATTTGAAATTTCTCAAATCCCTTTAGGAGTTTTGGAGATCAAGTATGTCCTAGCCCCTCCACAAAATTGTCTGTCTAGAGCACACCTCAGATGTTACACCAACCTCTGAAATCTCAACCTCCCTCTTGGCCCTTTGAGTGTGCTCTAGGAGAAGTGTACTCTAGCGATGCATCCATACCATGCACTGTATATTGAAATTTGGATTTTTTTCTTTCGTCTCCAGCACTGCTGCCCTCCATCCATTACCCACTTTGTTTCTCTCTCTATGCGATGCCCATGCCGGTGCAGTGCCCGCGACCTTTTGCCACATGCAAATGCTGACTCCTCTCAATTGTTGCATCATGCGCATCCATGCTACCCTTTGCTAAGCTTCTTTACCTTTGCAACTTAGTTCTTGAAATGCCAAGCTGAAAGAACTTCTGCCCAAGCTTGTTTGACACAAGGTTGCGGGGAAGCTTCACCCCATTCCGTCCGTCAGCACTGCGTTCGGGCGTTTTGGGAGACACTCGGAAACCCCAGCTCCTAAAACGCGAGCGCGCTTCGGGGCTATCATCTCCACTGCTTTTTTCGGGGGAGCGTTTCGGGGAGCACTCCGGGAGGCGAACGCTCCACGGCGCCCCACGGCATTAAAGAGAAACCGGGGCGTTTTTAAATGCCGGAAGAGGTCGAGGCGTCGCTCTAGCTACTCCCCGGCGAGCGTGAAAAAAATTCTTCAAAATCGTTTTTTTTTTTTTAGAGGGAGGGAGGAGGGTTGGGTAAATAAAAGCCCACCCTCCCCTCATTTTGTTTTTATTGTTTTAGTTAGTGAGTGAGCGAGGAGCTTGGAGCAAGAGTTGGAAGAGGAGAGCTAGGCAGAGTTGGAGAGGCGGAACGCGGAAGTGCCGAGGAGAGAGCGGAGCAAGGCTGCAAGAGAGCAAGAGGAGAGTTGCAAAGAAGGAATGGGTTTCTAATCTAGTTTTGTATTTTCTAGGATGAATTTTTAAGTTGTTCAAAAATGAAAACTTAATTTTTTTTCGAAGGTTGCATTTTATTATGTTGAAAACTTAAAGATTGAATTGTTTTCCCTATGTTGCATTTCCTATTCCCCATTTGGCATTTCTCTATTTTTTGCGAGGCTAGAAACTTGAAACTTGAAACTTGAAACATCATGGCTATATGGCTAGGGATTTTCATCATCTTTGGTTCCTTTCTTTGTAATAATGGTGTTGGAGAGTAGAAGAAGGAGCACATTAGAGAAGAGGATGGAAAAGTGGGTTATGGTGGATTTGATGAAAATCTGAAGAGGAGGAGATTATGCGAGGAGGAAGGGGGGAGTGGAGAACATGAGGCCACGAATACCCAGACTAAGAGCAGACCAAACTCGAGACACTTTTGTGGAAATGCGTTGAAAGGCGAGGAAGGAGGGAAGGTGGTGGAACCACTAAATTTCTTTACCCCATTACCTTGAATATCATGGTTCATACACCCATGCGAAGGCACCTTTGTGGGAAAATGCAGGGATGGAGACAAAATTCTAGGAATCAAGGGTGTGTTAGTGTGCCGGCGGCGGAGAGAAATATAGAAGAAAGGAAGAGGAGGTTGTCCTACGACGGGAAGTCTAAAGATCTAGGGTTTTCATTGATTCTTATACACCATCGGGTGCATCACATCATGGACAAGAAGTCCATCGCTTCCACCCATGGCGGTGGTTATGCGGGCGGTGGCACACTTGGATTAAGGCATAGAACCATATCAGATTTCCTTGTGAGGTGTAGGAATGATGTGAATTCAAAAATTTTCCGGTTTCTATATGCATGTAGTGCCATTCAATGTCAGCTGCTCACTTTATTGGCATGAAATGGTTTACGCCATTAATGATGCTGAGGATACGGGAGCCACAGGTATGACAAGGCGAGAGCCGTGGGTCTTGATCATGAAAAGCTAAAATAAACCATTCTTTGGCTAGAATGACAAATTCGTGGAATGAGCATGGGGTGTCCATTGTGTCTCTAATGGATGGACCAATGTAAAAGGAAAGCCATTGATAAGTGTTTTGGCGGTGTCGGTTAGTGGTGCAATCTTCACAATGCATATGATTATTGAGACAAATTCAAGGCCCAGAGCATTAACATTGCGGAACCATTACTTACTTGATAGTGAAAATCTTAAGATATCTGATGTCATACAAGTCATCTTGATAATCTTGTGCTTGGCAAATGAAATAGGGAGCAATTATTGAGGATAAATACTGACATATTTTTGATGCAGGTGTTTGGTTCACACCTTGATATTGGAAAAAGTCAAAGTCGAGATTAAATCGTGAGGGTCAAAAGTTGAAAAACTCGATAAAGTCGGGAGTTTTTTGAAAAAGTTGTAAAAAATCGGCGAAACTAAAAAAAAATACAAAAATATTCATTTTTGGAAAAAATCGATTTTTTCAAAAATTTAAAAAATTATTAAAGAAACTACCTCACTCACGTTTTCGAAAAAGCGCGTAAAAAGTCGGGACTTCGAGGATAAAATGGCAACTTTTCGGGGATGAAAAAGTCATTGATAAAGTACGCTCAGAAAAATTCGGGATTTTTTCAAAAAGTAGGGACTTTTCTTGAACACCACATTGGTTTCTGATAGACCTTTTGATGCATGATATCATTAAAAACAAACAACCTCAATTCAAATTTCTTGGTGATTTGTAAAAGAGAGGTAAAAAAATGATAAAATTTATTACAAATCATAGCAATACCCATGGGCTTTTCCATACTCACTCCAAATTGGAGTTCTTGAAGATAGCAAAGACTAGATTTGCTAGCTATTACCTCACCTTGAGCGCCTTTTGAGGCAAGAGTCATTGAGTACACTTGATAATTGTCAGCCCACCTTGGTAGGTATTAAAGGACGGGGCGGCAACAATAGTTGACGGGCAAAGGTTTGAACATGGAGGAAATGTTGCCCTTGACCCTTTGTTTTGGGCATGTGTGAGGGAAATTTTGGAGTCACCAAGCCCATTTATCACATGATTCTGTTTGCGAATCTGAATCGCTTCGGTGATTGGGGAGGTTTATGGCTGAATGGACATAATGTTGGGCCAAATAAAAGATGTTGTTAAGGATAATGATCCCAACTTGTATGTATGATTCATGACTATGTGTGTGCATGGTGGAATAAACTCAATGTTCCACTACTGCCTTGGCATATATCCTTATGCCAAAATACTACTCTCCATCTTGGTTGGGCCAACACACTTTTTGGAGGTGGGGTTAGGATCAAACCTCCCACGGATCTAGAGGTACAAGAGAGGGGTACATGAAGGCATTAGACAAGTTGGTACAGAACGGGAAGGAATGTGATTGCGCCTTGAATTAGGCAAATACTTCGGTTACTTGCTAACTGGTTCTTTCCATGCAATGGAAGGCAGAGACGATTTGATTCTCTCATGGTGGGAAGCATGGCGGCATGGGGACTTTTCCCAAAGTTAATACAAAAAAACCTCTCACGGGTTGTGAATACTTCTTGTGCGAGAGGTGTTGGAGCACCTCTGACTTCATACATAATGTGAGAAAGAAAGCCGAGCTGAAAGCTTGGTTTATGTGCATTACAACTTGAGGTTGTTGAGCCCAGTGTTGCGAACATCTCGATAACATCCCGATTTTATCTAAAAATCACAATTTTTTGGCCAAGCCAATGTTTACAGGTGATTTTTTAAAAATTGTTATGGTATCTTAATTTTCTTAGATGTCTTCTGCGATTTTCACAGATATTTTCCGTCGATTTTATGATTTTTGGTTTTTCGAACCCTTGCCGATTTTATCTAGATGTCGATGTTCGCAACATTGGTTGAGCCATTACTGTGATCAGGCATATGAGGATCAATCATACAGAGTCTGGGACAACAACCCAGAGGATGATAATTTGGAGGACAGCACGATACATATGGAAGAATTGGAAGCATAACTTTTTGAGGATGATGATGAAGCATCAGCAGCACCACCACACACAGGGCCGATCTTGACATCCGATGCCCGTGCGGGTGCCGGTGCCGGTGCCGGTGCCGATTCTCGATATCCAACTATTGTTCCTTTGCGAGTCAGCCTCCCACCTTCTAGTCATGGTCGTGGACGTGGTACTCCTAAGAGTACTAGAAGACCATCATTTCTACGTGGCTCGCACAAATTAGACATTTCTCGTGGGCGTGGCAAGGGGCCAGTTGATAGATAAAATAGATTTGTTGTTTATAGTCTTTTATATTTTCTAGTAATTTTTATCTTTTATAATTGTTGACGAGTTGAGCAGTTGAAACTTTGACTCTTTCATATATTTAATGACGATTTAGTTTGAAGTTTGAATTTGAAGGTGAAACTTTGAAGTTGGCATTTATAAGTTTACAAGTCATTATGAATTATGAATATGATGCTTCATGAAGTTATATGGTGATCAATGAATCAATGATGATAAAAGTTATATATCAATGATGATAAATTGTATATATTGAATTTTGAAATCAATGAATCAATGATGATAAATGATATATATCAATGATGATAAATGTTATATATTGAAATTTGAAATCAATGAATCAATGATGATAAATGTTATAAATGAATGATGATAAATGTATATTGAATTTTGAAATCAATGAATCGATGATGATAAATGAATTATGATATATATCAATGATGATAAATGTTAAATATTGAAATTTGAAATCAGTAATGATAAATCATAAATGCTATATATCAATGACGATAAGTGTTATATATTGAATTTTGAAAGCTTGAAACCTTGAGGATTGATGATTCGAGACTCAAGAGTCAATATGTTGTATGCTTCCAACGTGTGGGCGTGGTTGATGAAGATTATAACTTCTAGATGATTGATGTTATATGATTCAATCTATGTTTATGTTTTATGTCTAATTGATCATTCTACATGCTTTTGTTGACATATATGCATCAAAATATAAAATATATATATATATATATATATATATATATAAACGCTCCTAGAAACGCTCCGGAGCCGAGCTTTTGAAAATGGCGCTCAGCTCCGCTCTGCTCCCCAATGGCAACCATAGTTTGACGGATAAATTCGAGTTGCCCTCCACCAGAAGCTCTCTAGATGTTGATTTACGCTTTCCTCCTGGAGACATTGTGATGCTACAGCACGCAACAACGTGAGCACGACTTCTGCGTTGTTGAAGTCCCATCGGCCCCTGCAACGTTGCTACCACGTTGTTGTTGCCTCACATATTCTGTGCTCCCTCTTGACTCTTTAGCTCCCTCTTAAGCGCAATGTGGCCCTCTTGCAGCCAACTCAGCTCATCCGTATCGTCTTAAGGCTCTTATAGCTGTTATGTGATCAGTAGAGTACGACTCCAAGGATCCCGCCACGTACGTAGATGCTCTGTAAATCCATGTCACTTACCTCTTCTCTCGAGGCACATGAGCACTCATGCACGCATCATCATGAGAGCCATCATCCTTCTTCTTGTAGCCTTGGAATCGAAGAGCCTTCTGTCCTTCTTCTTAGGACAAGCTTCTTGGCAAATGTCAAGATCACCACGGTTAAAGCATTTGACCTTGGAAAGGTCCTTCTTCTTCTTCCCTTGTTGTTTCTTTCCCCTTGATCAGGTTGCATCCTCCTCTTCCTTGACTTTGGCTTTACTCTTCCTCCGCGATATTAGAGCTCTTGGTGACCCTTCCAATCTCTCTTGGCGAAGGATAGCCCACATAATTTAGCCCAAGATAGTACTTGGCTTGCCCTTCCCGAAATACTCTGGACAAAGTTTCCAAATCTTGGCGCATTCGGAAAGCGGTCCTCCCTTCAGAGCCCCTCATCAAGAGTAGCCGTCCCAGCAGCTAACCTCGAATGGCTTGAAGCCTGAAGAAAATGGATCTATCTCTTCACCCTTCATCATTTGGAACAACGCATACGGTTCTCCAAGAAGCATTATTCATTGTCGGAGCCTCCATGGTAAATCATGTCCAAGGCTACCCACATGTAATTTGTTGTAGTCTTCCCGGCAATATGAGATATAATGTGGTCCTTGACTACGTATATGATCAACCAAAACTTTGTCGGTGCTTGATTTTCTTCATAGTTTTTGAGAGGATGCGCATCGGTTGTTCTGGCCAAAGACCTTATGCATGCTCTTTAAGACCATACTCATCCGAACTCGGAGGACTCAGGCCCTCCCGATAACATAGTTGGACATGCCATCAGTCAACTTGATCCCTCGGTCCACATCGATCCATCTTGCTCGGATCTCACACAAACAATACTTCTCCCAGCAGGTCTGGGTTTCTAGTGGCCCAGAAACCCTCTGGTAATTGCCTGGCAGCCCCGGTTTCCCTCACGGAAATCTTTCACCCAAACACAAATGGACGAGCACTCTCAGATCCTCCTAATCGAATCTCGAATCTGTTTGGCTCAAATCTACTAAATGCTTGTCTTCCTCCCGCCTTTGTTGCCTTAAGCTAAGGCACAATTTTGCAAGCTAACGAATCTCTACCCCATTGTGTACTTAAGGTAGAGCCACGGCTTCGGATCTTGGCAAAATTTCTTCCACAAGCTGGAGAAATGGCCAGAATTTGCGTCACGGCCTAGCGCGATCCCGGCGTTGCTCAATGTGGGTAACGTAACCACTTGGTAGGTGACGCGATCCTTACGCTACCTGGAAGGGTACGCGTAATCTGAAGGCCTTCTACGACTTCAACATTGTCCTCTTGGATTTGTGTTCTCTGTTGTCAAGATGCCCTTTTCGGATGCGATGCTTCTTACACCACCCTCCGGAGAAAAATATTTCTTGTTGATTGTTGGAATTCGGCAATGCGCTATCGCTCACGATACCATGTGAAAATTCTCTTGCCGGTGTATTGGTTTATTTCTCCTACTTGATTTAATTGCAAGTTATTTTCATAAATTAGATTCAAAAAAATCACAGAAAATAAACACACCCTCTGACCTACACATGCGAATCATTTATTGTATAATACGCTCATACGACAAAGTGACACATGGATTTTTGGACATAAGTCCCAGAAAAAACCTTAAGCGAGCCGTATGATAGATATGAGGGTTTATTATTAAGTAGTTCTAAGTACAGTAAATTTGAGTTCCAGATCTGGAAAACGCGACAAAGAATAAAAGAAATCAAATCTGCAGCGAACCTGTTATGAACCTAATTCATAACTAATGTAGTAAATATAGTCATTTATAGTTAAATAGTAATTATGTAAATTAGTGATTAAGTTAGCTGAAAAGGCATGTCACCAGCATAGGTATAAAAGCAGGGCCTCATTGTAAACTTTCAATCGTCTTATATCATATCAATAAATATTTATTATTATAAATACCTCTTGTGTATTTTTATAATTAAGCTATTTCTGCTATTAAGTCAACAAATCTACAAGTCTTGTTGCTACAGAAACCAAATCTACAAGTTCCGTTGCTACAGTGGTATCAGAGCCATGGCACATAATATCGTCTTACAAGCCTATGAGCGTAGTGTACAAGCCTGGGAACATTGTTTACCATATAATGTGCCATTACGTGAAGATCCCAAAAAAATTGAGCAGATTAGAAAAATTCAAGAAAAGCTTCAGCAATTAGAGAATTCTTGCGCAAAAGTCACAAACGGTTATAAAAAAATTTCTGCAGGTCTTAAAAAAATTTCTGCAGTAATCCATAATAAAGAAGATGAACAATTTCATAAAAATGTGAAAAAAGAAAAAGATGAAAAATGCTGTAAAAATGAGAAGGCAGTTAGTTATGCTAAAGGGAAATCAAGTAAAACATCCATGAAAAAGTCAACTAAATACATTCCCCCGCCAATGCGTAATAAAGGAAAAAAAGAAGAGAAATGTTGGAAATGTGGAGACAAATATTTCATAGGACATAAATGTGCCTTTTATACAAGAGATGAAATTGCCACGGTTCAAATAAAAAATGAGAAGTTAGTTTCCAACCAAGCTCTTGAAATTGGGAATGAAGACATACATGTAATGCATGTAAATGAATCAAAAATGTGTCATTTTAATAAAAGCATGCCTTCCATTATATCCAATAATTCTCACGGACAGACTTGCAGTTCTGGCTGCTCTTCTCTGGACAAGGAAGAGTCTATAGAAGTGGAGAAATTCCCAGTTAAGAGTGACAATCGTCTGCAGGATATTCCAATAGGAAATATGCAGAAACAATGCCAAAAAAATGCATGTTTCGAGGACCACCTGCAAATGATGCCATGGCTTCTTGTTCCGTACTCAAATGCAAATGGTGGAGAGAGATCCCAATTTATTCAATGTACTAAAGAAGATCTGGCACCGGTCATTGCAAAAGTTAAAGAATCCACCTTGAGTCATGTGTTGACTCACGGCGTTGGGTATCTACATGAAGGTCTCAGTTTAATGGAAAAAGAATTGGTCACCCAGCTGTTTAGTGCGGGGGCAATTCAGGTGTGTGTTGCAAGCAGTTCAACGTGTTGGGGGTTGTCTTTGTCTGCACATTTGGTTGTTGTCATGGGGACACAGTATTATGACGGGCGTGAGAATGCTCATACCAACTATCCTATTACTGATCTTTTGCAAATGATGGGCCGTGCCAATAGACCTCTGCTAGATAATGCTGGAAAATGTGTGATATTATGCCATGAACCTCGCAAAGAATATTACAAGAAATTCTTATATGAGCCATTCCCAGTGGAGAGTCATCTTGATCACTTTCTCCATGATCATGTGAATGCTGAAGTGGTTGTAGGCACCGTTGAAAGTAAACAAGATGTTGTGGATTATGACACACTTGGACGCTTTCTGAAGGAAGACAGTGCTAGTCGGGAGATTCTCCAAACAGAGACCGAATCAATGAAAAACAATGATCTGAGAGACCTATTGTCGTATGGCTTTGCAACCCATCATGCAGGGATGGCCAGAGCAGATCGAACTTTGGTAGAAGACCTCTTTGCTGATGGCCATATTCAAGTATTGGTGTCGACTGCTACTCTTGCATGGGGAGTAAATCTTCCTACTCATACTGTTATTATAAAAGGAACTCAAATTTACAATCCTGAGAAAGGTCCATGGACTGAACTCAGTCCGTTAGATATTATGCAGATGCTCGGTCATGCAGGAAGGCCACAATATGATTCCTATGGAGAAGGAATAATAATAACAGGACACAGTGAATTGCAGTATTACCTTTCTCTTTTGAATCAGCAATTGCCAATTGAGAGCCAGTTCATGTCAAAGCTAGCAGATAATTTAAATGCAGAGATTGTACTAGGTACAGTTCAAAATGCAAGGGAGGCATGCGCATGGCTAGGCTACACCTATCTTTATATTCGTATGTTACGTAATCCAGTTTTATATGGTCTATCCGCTGACGTTTTAGAAAGAGACAATACTTTGGTATCAGATGAAAATACGAGGGAGAACCTTAGAAAGGCCTTTCGTAAAGGCCATGAGGAATCGTGCTTTACTATTCTGGACAAAGATGACAGAGTTACAAACCCTACAAATCGAGGATTTCGTATCTCAGAGATTTGTGCTCAGTTTGAGTGGAAACAAAATCACTCGCCTGAGGTCACAGATAGGATCAAGCAGCAGCCATTAACAGGATCTGAAGCAAAAGCCCACTCACAGATTAAAAATCAAGCAGAGCTCGTTTCATTGCTGCAATTGTTGGTTATTATCTTCAACCTTGGGCTTTTCGAGCACCCAGTACAGAGATTCTCGCTATGGGTGCTTCAAACAGTAGGGTTTTTGGTTCTAAGCTTGCAGACATCAAAATATTTAGTGTCCAGTGCAATGGATAACTCCATTCGGCAGAATTACTTCGAAAAACTAAAGAATGCCATCGACGAAGATAAAATTATCGACAATAGAGCGTCAGTTGCAGCATTAGATTCCAATCCTGAACAAATTACATTTAATAGTCGGACATGGCTGTCGAGTTTTCATAATCAAGCAAGTTCCCACAGGTCTCCAGGAACAACGCTATGGAAAACTCAGAAAAATAACACAAACATTATGAACAATGCTTTTCAAGAATATGATCATGTTGTTCTTTTTGTTTGTCACTGTCTAAATCCATCCCAATGTCTATCGTCAACTGTAATAACATTTTCATATCCGTCCGAGTGTTATTTCTCGCTGCCCACTGAAAAAAATAAAAATATTGACACAGCCCTAGCTAACGACACCCCAAGACGTGGATTCTTCCATGGTTGCCTGTTCCCTGTCGAGCCGCGACAGCTTCTTGCGCCGGTTTCATTCAAAAATCTTTACCGTTTTGTCCATGCTGTGCCGCCAATACAATGGGTCTGTTGCCACGGTGTTGTCCGCAAAGTCTTATGCCGCCTTTCAACCCATCGTCGACCGAAGCTCGAACCTAGTTTCTACCTGCTCGACACCACACCCCTTCCACTACGACACAACAGCACACCTGTTGTCATTGTCAAGCCTGCCAGCCACTGCAATCGTCCAGATGTCATCCGTCAACACCCCCCCTAACATTTTTTGCGGGTAAATTCATGCGAGTGGGTGTGTGATAAGTCACGCCTTTGAAAGGCATCTCACCATGTCATATATGTGTGTTATGATATAACCACATTGATTTTATTAATTAGTTTATATTAAAAAAAATGGAATTAAATTTAATTAATTAAAATTATTTAATTAATTAAATGATTTAAGTCTAAATATATATATATATATATATATATATATATATATATATATATTTAAAAAAAAAAAACAAAACCATTGAAATTGGTTATGCAACTATCCGGCACAGTTGTTAAAAAAAAAAAGGGGGGCAAGGATTAAATTTTGGAAAGTTAACGAATTACCAAGGTTTAAAATCAGAAAAGTCGTGAAATCGTTAAAAGCAAAAGTATCAATAAGGACTTATAGCAGAGAATCCCAAGTAAAGGAAATTGTCGAAAAGTTAAGCTTTGAGGACAAAGCTTTTCGACTCTTTCTGTTGGTTGTTATGCCACAGAGGGATTTTAACTGCAGATAGATTGAAGAAGAAAGGATTTCATGGTCCCTCTCGATGCTACTTATGCTGTGATTGTGAGGAGAACGCTTAGCATATTATTTTGGACTGCAACTTTTCAAGAGATATCTGGCACGGCCTTCTGAGCTTCTGGAATTCTGAATTCACCTTACCCACGTCCATATCTGATCTTTTTGCAAACTGGCGGAATTCCTACCCAGGATCGCTTCCAAAAAATGAGAGTTTCACAGCTGCATGGCTCTCTTTGCCGAAATTTGCTTGCTGGCAGATCTGGCTTGAGCGCAACAGAAGAGTTTTCAGAGATGAAAGTCTAAACGCTCGGTTCATCATCACCAAAATAAAATGCCTTTGGAAAGAAAGTCTGGGGGATCATTTGCTGGATCTAAATCTGAATCAGCAAGACTTAGAATGGGGTGCCTCGATGGACCTCCATTTCTCTAGTGAAATAAGGCATTACAAGGCCACAAAAGAGTGGCAATTCAGAGGGAAGGAGAATGATCTCTCGGATCTGCTCCTCAGGCATTCCAGATTCTCTTTATTCTTCGATGGAGCAACGAAAGGCAATCCTGGTTTGGCTGGGGCAGGAGGAATTATTAAAAATAAAGAGGGTATTACTGTGGCAAAGTTCGCTTGGGGTTTAGGGCATTCTACCAGCATGCAAGCTGAAGCCTTGGCTCTTTTGCAAGGTCTCAAGCAAGCAAAGGCTTTCGGTCTTTCAGATATCAGTATCATAGGAGACTCTCAATCCATTATCAAAGTTCTAGTGGAGGATTCCTCTCCTGCAGACATTAGACTGGCAAGAGTAATTTCAAGAACCAGAAATTTGGTGAAATCCTTCCGGACTACTTCCTTCCTTCATGTTTTGAGGGAAAATAATAAAGCTGCTAACTTGGAAGCCAACAGGGCAGTTTCACTTCCAGCTGGCTGTCTCTTGGCAGATGGAATTGAGAATTGGGACCCCATTCCATAAAGTTTGTCATGTTTTTCTGCATTTTGCTGAAACAGTTTGTTTGTCTCTTTAAGATAGGGAAAATAACGGAGATAGACTCGATAGTCTCGAGTAAATGTTGCGGTTTTCCAAGTTTAGGGGCCTATGATCAGTTAGTGAAAGAAAGGTTAAGGGCTATGCCCGATCAAATGTATCCGGTGAAAGGCATTTTGGCCAAATTCTAATATAAACCATAACCGT
The DNA here is from genome assembly GCA_034641835.2 of Pinus albicaulis. Taxonomy (NCBI): domain Eukaryota; kingdom Viridiplantae; phylum Streptophyta; class Pinopsida; order Pinales; family Pinaceae; genus Pinus; species Pinus albicaulis. Next base: position 144,561,747 of record CM076571.1, read on the forward strand.
TCTTGTTAAAAAAAAAAAAAAAAAAAAAAAAGAGAAGGCAATGTTATGAACCTAATTCATAACTAATGTAGTAAATATAGTCATTTATAGTTAAATAGTAATTATGTAAATTAGTGATTAAGTTAGCTGAAAAGGCATGTCTAAAAGACATGCCTATTCGTGAAAGGTCACCTGCATAGGTATAAAAGCAGGGCCTCATTGTAAACTTTCAATCGTCTTATATCATATCAATAAATATTTATTATTATAAATACCTCTTATGTATTTTTATAATTAAGCTATTTCTGCTATTAAGTCAACAAATCTACAAGTCTTGTTGCTACAGAAACCAAATCTACAAGTTCCGCTGCTACAGAACCTGATGTTCTAGTGCCAAATATCTGACTGATCCACACCCTCAAACAGGATTTATAGAACTCAGCGTAGATCTGGCCCTAGAAACCCTCAGCACTGCCCTTAAAGCACCAGCGTCAGCCCTGCTAGCCTCAGAATGACACTACGTTGCCTAGAGAGGGACTGCGTAACCCCTGGAAGGGTCACCCAGGCCTTACGTTGGACTAGAAGCCCTCATGCATAAATCTGAAACCCTCTGAAGCCTCTGCGTTATCCTACGTAGCAGCTATGCAGCACCTGCGTAGTTGCTGCTCTGCTTCTCTGCATTGTCCTTGTCACTGCTCCTCTGCCACTTACTGACTCTTGGCCCTGGAATCAGATCATTCCCTTGGCCAATACTACCCGTTGCTGCAGGAAATTAGTCTGAAAATTCTTAGCAAACCCACCCTAAACTTCCAGATCTATTCCTCAACTCTGCAACTGTGTGTCTCCTCCAACTGACCCTCAAGCCTTTCTCGTATACTTTTTGTTGAACCCTTCAACGGTCGAGATTAAATCATTCATCAACGGCTGAGATTAAAAGACTATTTGATCCATGTGACTTAAGACAATTTCAGCACATGTGTTAATTAATTCACTTTAATTGTTTTATTTTCCAAAGTTTAGACTTAGAAACTCCATTAAAATAATTACTTATTTGAATAACTTGAACACCAACTGAAATTTCTCAAGTCCATTTCTGGGTTTTGGAGATCAAGTGTGTCCTAGCCCCTCCATAAAATTTTAGGGCTAGATCACACTCAATGATACACCAACTATACAGAATCTTAACAGCATTTAGTCTAAGGATCTTGCTCGTCTAATCTTGAACCTATTGAAGAAATAAATTTGATTGGGATTTTCCCTGGCATTGTGCCTACATCTTGTGTCCTCTTCAATTTGTTTGGCATTAGTCTTGATAATAAAAGATAAAACATAAGAACATATAATAATAATAATCAAAAGATAATGTCATGATAAGAGAAACTAACTGACTTCCATTTCTCTAACACCTTATGTCGTCTTTTCACCAAACAAAACATTAGGAGAGAAAACAAAGCCATGAGTACCAATAGAATAACAAATGAGAAAGGGCTTCAGGTCGAATTCCTCAAACATGGCATCCAGTCTCTGGAGCCCCATATTGCAGATTTATTTAATTGTGCGGTATATTTAGGCTTCCCCCCCTCCTGATCAAGACACACAAATTCATCTTATCCATAAATCAGGGAGTAGCTTTGACCCAAACAACTATCAAACTATCTATTGATTTTTCTTACAATAAAAACTGATTTTCTAATCTTGATAATTACTTCCAATTATTTGTATTCTCAAGTTGTTGTGTATCACTTATATCATTAAGCAATTATACATAAAAAATCTCAACTACCATAGGATCATAAAGAGAGCCAAACACAAAAAAGGAGACAAAAGATTACCCTGGGAAAACCCAACCTTGGGAAAAACCTAGTCGACCTTTCTTCTAAGGAGAATTCAATGTTCAGCAAAATTTATAATATAAATGTCTAGAAATCTATGCCAATATACAAGCATAAATACCAGTCAAACCTGGTCAAAGGAGAGAGAATATTTGAATTTAGTTTATCTTAATGAAATTTCATCAAGGAGCTGATTTGCAGTCTGTTTTACTTTTGTTCAATTGTGATCAAGGAGGTTGAATTTTGGCCATGCAACTTCCTCCGTCAATTTGGTCAAACAACTTTAGTTGATCTGCAGTTAATGTTGGTCAAAGTTCCCAGAACTGCAGTGAAAATTGTCCTCCTTTTTTTGGTCAAACTTGTTAAGAATAGACTTGGTAATATCCCTAGGATGGTCCTCAACCAGCAGCCCCTTCCAACCATCAACTAGATCGTTCTGCCATTTCTCCGCCACCTGAGCCAGCCATGTGGTCCCTCACCCATCTGTCATGATCGTATGTTTGAAGGTGGGCCTCCCAAACCTAAAGGTATGCCTTGTCATTTGGTAATTGAGTATTGAGTTTGATTATCATGGACACTTCTTGGCATGGATTAATGGGGGGATTCGGTGGAAAGAGTGGGCTAAGTCTGTGCTTTTGTCCCCTAGACGTCTTTTGGATGTTACCCTTGGATCCTAGTCCCATGGGATCTCCTTTACTGACCATTAGGTTTTAGGGTGGTACTATATGGTAAACCCCGATTTTGGTTGCGTGGTCTTGCTCCCTCATCCATATATATCACTCCCCTTGCGTTTATTATAACCCCATTCATCATATTTCTCACCTGGGTCCACATTACTCCCTTGGGTCCACATAAGGTTAGCCTCCCCTTCCCCTTTCCCACAACTTGGGTCAAGGTTGGAACGATGCCTCGAAGGTTGATGCAGCTGAAAAGTAAAAGTAAAATCATAATTGGCCACATTCAACAAGAAAATGTACCACAAGATGCAAAAGATGGTTGAGACAAACACATTTAGCACGTGGGCAAAAGCCAATGCATGAGCTCTACTCCATACCCATGGCCATCACCCTGGTTCCATTTATCATTTAGGAATCCATGATTGTCCCAACCCCTGGTGGGAAATGAACTGCCCTACCTTAAAGGGGATATCCACTACTATATCTTGCACATCATGCTCTTATCTTTTGAGCCCCGAATAGTTAACCAAAGAAAAATCATAAAAGGCAAAAGGCATATAAAGAAGGGTGGAAAAATCATGGATGGGGTATCTCATGCACCACGATTGCTCCCTCCAATACATTATATACCCAAGTATGGGCTTGCCTTTACAAGTTACCCTTGTACCCTGACATGTGGCACAAGTTTTCCCCTCGCACTCCCTAAACCATTCATCTCTTTATCATATGCCACCACCACTTGAAGGATGTACCTTGGACATATTATCCCCTTTAAAGGTCCAATCAGGAAATTTAAATATTTCATTTCATATAAATTTCAATAAATATTGAAATTTCATTGTATGGAAATGGAACAGGATCTTTACAAATAATATACTATTTTTATGAAATAGTATAGGAAGAGGTAATATAGAAAAAGCAATAAGTTAAAATAGAATTGGTATTTGTCCGCGAAAAAGATCATGCAGTTAATTCCTACTAAATGATATTTCTGGAATAAATAGGGTACTTGGTTAACCCCCTTTGGAGCTTGGAGACATTAGCACATACCAAAGCCCACTATGGAAGGGCATGTCATTATGAAGTGGCCACCTGTTGTCCATGGTTTGTAAGCTCTTTAATTCTATTACTTTAAATGACTTGTTGTACTGGAAGACTAGGGGACGCATTGGAACTTCTGTGAGATTGCAGATGGTCTCCATTTTGGGCTTGGTCTCCCTATACGAGGTCCTAACCCTCCAGAGGGCTACATTGGTACATGAAGGGTGTGTGTACTCCATGGATCCACAGAGATGTTCAGTGATTGCTCCAGATTCACCTATTTGACAAGGAAGATGCACTTGGTTCACCATGCCCAGTCGGCCCCACAGTTATACCATGCACTTGGCAGATGACCCAGGACTTGTATGTTGATGTGGAACCACTTACATCATTATCTGAGACCTTCCAAATGGTCTACAAGCATTTTTTATCTTACTTGGAGACCCATGAGGTTATTTGTGTGCCCCCGCACCCACTGGGAGCACCACAACTTTATTGATTGGAGAACAAGGGGCCAAACCCTTGTCCATCACTTTTGGGAGTCCTATTCATCATTATGCCACTTATGGACTTCATCCTGTTGACAATTTGGAGGGCTTTAAGTTAATACAAATTCTCTTCTTGATAATTATTTGTGAGCTTGTCTTCTCTTAGTTAATCTTTCATCAAATCAATTATCAAAATGCATAGGACACAAATGTTAAGCAGAAGTAATACTTTTATTGTGGGAAGGTTAATCACACACACTTCAGAATTCATCATCAGTGCTGTGTCCTTCTCTTATCCGCACTGTAATCTCTTCTTTTACTTGTTGTACGTTCCATACCATCTTTGTATATATATATTTTCCCTGCCACTGCTGTGATATCATCGCTATCTTATATGTATGCTCTCTATTGTAGTATCTGCATTTATCTTACGGTATCTGCTATGGTGTCTACACTTTGTTCTTGTGCGTTGACCGAAATACTTAGTTTCATGTATTGTCCGCACTATCTTCCAAAGAAAGCCCACATTTTTATCTCTGAGATCCGATTACTTGTTTTTCAAATCATGATGGCACATCACATGTATATATATATATAGCATATCTCTTTTTAAGCAAGCCGACCATATAGTTATGAGTTAGACCGACTAGTTTCATGGTGAATGAGGCCGACTAGATCATGATGAATTCCATGCGTTGGAGAGGTATTACTTCTTTTCATAAATACATTTGTATTTACTTTGCCTTCTTCTTTTCATAAATACATATTTGCATAGTTAACATGAAGACCGACCTAGTTACACTTTTCAACACATCGGGCTTCTTAGAGAGCCCAACAACATGTTATTCATCATCTCACCTCTCGAGAGGCTTATTATTTTGTTTATGACCTAGTTTGGTGGGATTGTCACCAATAGTTAGTTATTTTGCACATTATTTTATTTTAGGGGCTAATGTAGGCTCAATTAGCTAAATCGAACTCCTTAAGAGTGTATAAATACAAGTGATGACGATTCATGTTAGCATAATCACTTGGATGGATCATTCTCTCTTGTGAGATTTTCCATTATTCATTTTGGAGGATGATTTTTTGGAGCATGGAATGAATTTTGATGTTTGGATCATTTGCTCTTATCTTGGAGCTTCTTGAGTGGCAAAGTTTTGATGGTTAAATATAATATTAATACATGTAACTGCAATTTAATGCTCTTCTTTCTTTCTATTTTTGTCACATACATTGCTAATTTACTAGATCCATTTATGTGAAGTTGTGGAAATTGTGTTTCTAGCTAAGTAACTAAATACTCCTAAAATGCCCTCGAATCCCCGAATCCCCGTATCGGACACCTCTATGTATCGGATTCGGCCCCAATTCGAAGGATACGGCGTATCCGTACGGGGTACGGTCGGGATACGACGTATCCGAACAGGGATACGCCGTATCCCGACCGTACTCCATCAAATACGCCCGCAGGTTCAAAAAAGCGTTGTTTTTTTATTATAAAGGGGGGCTTTTGCTCATTGTTTTTCACCAATTGAGGAGGATTTTTCAAGAGAGGGCATCAAGCCTATGGCCCTAGTATTTATATATGATTCATGGTAATGTTAAATTCTTAAAGTAAAAGTGACATTCTCCTTAATCTTCATTTTCATCCTTTTACTTAAATTTTTAACATTACCATGAAATGACTCAGGATGTTTGAGAGTGGTTCCGACCTCATTGGATTTCATATGGAGAAAGTATAATTTTAGATCTCATTCAAAATCCAGCAGACTTATCAGTTTTTCAGGATTTCAGGATTGGGCTATTGCAATGTTTCCATCGAATTTTGTCATGTATTAGGGTATGGAACTCGTATTTAATCAAGAGCACCAATCCATTTGGCAGTGTTCTTATGCAACACATTTTGATTCTGGTGACTTAATGAAAAAACTACAGTATCTTACTATCTTCAATCTTGTCTTTCTGAGTAAATTTGACGATTGTATCATGTATGGTGTATCAATGTATCATTGTAATTTGTATTATAGTATCAATGATGATGTATGACTCATGAGTATCTAATATCTATGTTTGAATCAATGAATTTTGTATGAATTTGTGCAAAAATTATCTAATTTTTAATATATATATATATATATATATATATATTTTTAATAAAATAATATATAACGTAACGTATCCCAGAAGTATCCTGTTACAGGGTCACCGTACCCGTATCCGATACTTCGAATCCCAGTATCCCCGTATCAGGTGACTTAGGTTTCTAGATAGTGTTGCTTCGTGTATGGGCCATGTATTATGAGTGAATGTTCCTACAGATGCTTCATCATTGAAATTCATCTTGATAAGCCATCTATTTTGCAAGACGAAGTATAAAGTCCTTGAACTTGCATTTTGTTGCCGCCCTCATGTTATGCGAATTGTCTTTGAGGCCTCCTTGACATAGATTATTTCTTTCACCTTCCCCTCTTTTCTAGGACTAGCTTACATAGGTCACCTAGGGCATCAATTATCTCACAATCTAGCCCTCCAAACACTTCGATTTTTGGTCCACAAATGTGATGGTGTGTTCTCAAGAAGGCCTCCAAATTTCATGAGATTCTAGCGGTGGGATCTTGAGATATCGCAAGCCCAGCTCGAAGACTGATTCTTGCCCTTGGTTTCCTTAGGCTAGAAACCTCACTGGGATCATTGCGTTACCCTTCATTGAAAATTTCTTCTTTGAACCCCTTCTCCTCCCTTGTTAGGTCAAGCAGATCATTGGTTGCTCAACCCCATTCCCTTAACCTAACCTTGGGTACACTTGGTCCTGTGTGGTCCCACAACTTATTGAAGCGAATTTCACAAAGACCAATTGGAAGCCAAGTTTCCACAAGGAGTTTAGGAGCTAAGAATCTTCTTGAAAAGACATATACTCAAACCTTGGCTCTTAGAATTCACCTAAGCCCTTCCTAGAGAGCCTTTCACCTTGCTTTCAAAGAAAGCAAGCCATATATCTGAGCCTCTCTTGTGAATAGGCTTTTAGTATCACCTCTCATCCTATGATTGATCCATTCAATTTCGAGATCCTTATTATAGTTGGTCTCCTCCCAACAGTGAAAGTCCGTAAAGGGTAGGGAGCCTTAGTCGAGGTGACAGTGGGTTATTGCTCCATTGTGCCCTTGACCTAGTGGTAGCCCTTCAAAGATCCCCTTTTAGGACCCTTGCTAGTTTGAGCGATAACATTTCTGGCATTGTTGTCGGGGACACGAGACGTGTGTTTTGTTCCCCATACGACACATTGACATATCATTATTAGCGACTCCATTGGAAGAACGAAGCCCTAGTTCTTCATTGAACTTTAGGGTTGATGCTTGTAGGGTGAAGCAAATATTTTTCTAGGCATCTTCAAATTCACCCTAGCGACTCCCACATATTTTTCATGTATATTTCAAATAAGTTGTCTTTCTTTGATAAATTTCCCGCTTTGGACATTACTAGCATCCCTGGGCACCCCAATCATGTCACATGAAGGATGGTATGTGGGGTACCCGTGTTTGATGGTGACCCAAGCTCCGCAATTAACCATGTGGAGAGATTTAATGCACATACTTCAAAGGAGAAAGTGGTCCACCAGGATGTCCTTATGTTGTTATTCTTTAGCTCCCTCTATGGTTATAACTCATGTTTGCAAAATCACGAACCTAGGAGCATCTCATCTATTGAGGAGTTTGTTGATGGCTTTCTTAGACATTTTCAAGTATGCCCCACATTGAGCATTAAAGAGGAAGCCCTCATCGAGCATCATCAAGACCTTGAGAACTTAAGTTATGAAAGGGAAGATGAGTCCTCCTTGGTTCCACATGATGAAAAGGATGATTTTGAGAACACGTGTTGGGAAGGATGAGTCCATGGAAAGTGAAGTTGAGAACTAACCTTACCTTTCTCAAGGATATTACTCTCGATGAATCTCGTTTTGAGAGCCTTAAGGAAGTTCTTCCCATTACCCCTTGGAAGATGAAATTGAAAATTAGTTCCACATTGAAAAGGGTAAATGGGAAATTGTTGGTACTCAAGTTGACCGTGCTCCCATTTATGACACCGACAAGGAAGATGAGGTTGAGAGTGGTACTCCCTTTCTCAAGGCATTCTTTATGATGACATATCCATCCATACACTTGAGATCATATTTAGATGTGCATTTCATAATTAATAAGATTTACCATCTACTAATTTAGTTATTAACAGATTGTTGGGATTTTATTTTTTTTTATTTTTATATATTAAATTTTTAATAATTTTATAATTTTTATGGCTCTAACGTCCCCCCGTTTCCCCGAAATTTTCCTAAATTTTGGGGTTGCTTATATACGTTCCCCTTGTGCATATCCCCGCTCTCGCTTTCCCCCATCCCGGAAACTCATTGGAACATTGGTAAAAGCTGATCATGGAGGCAATCTTGGAGACATGATGCTTTGCTGAAGCCCTCATGAAGTAACCTTGTAGATCTTTGTTTTGTGTACCATGAATAGTTGTGGAGACACCTTCATGTGAAGACAAAGTTGTCATTGATGGACTAAGCATATTGGAGATCAATTGAGGGTAGCGTTGGTGAAGATATTGTCACAAATCGTTGCAGATGATATTAGGACTTGAGAAGAATTAGTGAACTTATCTTGACGAATTGAAGCAAAGGGTTGGAGCCCTAGAGGATACGAGTCCTCAAGAAACCAAGTCGGAGCCTGTACCAAAGATAGGGTTGGAGCCCTAGAGGTTCGTGCCTCAAATTGACAAGGTTGCAGCCTTGGAAAGACCAAGTCGGTGCTTGGCACAATACAGGTTGGAGCCTGGAAAATTGGAGTTTTCATCTAGGGTTGGAGCCCTATATCATTATTGTACTTTACTTATTGTAAAGAAGAAATTAATAATAGTATATATTGCATCATTGTTCATTTTTGTGTTCTAAATATAAGTGATCTAACTGATAAAATTAACAACTGAAAAGAAACACTGATTCACCCCCCTCTCAGTATTTCCAACAAATATAATACTTCACCCTCCCCTTTGCCTTATCCTCTTGTTGATCACCTCAAGTCTTCCACGTGTGATTCCCTCGTTGTTTTTCAAATGATCTCGAGTGACCATGAGCCCTTTCCCCTTTCTGAGTATGGTGTCAAGGAAGAACCCCTCGTTGAATATACTTTATCTTCTTAGGTAGCCCCTCATGATTATGATCAATCTATAATCTCCCCTATTCATTGTGATCATCATGGGCGACCTGCTTGTGTTTCTCCATCTCATCAATCTCCCTTTTCTACTAATCATAACCCTGTTGAGGCAATAAAATATGACATAAATGATAACAGAAATAATATGCCCGAGGTTGCCATCCATCAAAAATTTATGAGCCTAATCATTGACATATCTATACTTTGGTTAGAAGATAGGATCTCATGGGCTAGATTACATCCTTTTCCTATCTCTTCCCATGTGATCATCCATGTGTGGGCATCATATTTTCCCACCTCCCACCCTCTTCATCCTCCATATAATTGTATTCACATTCACTTTGGTATTTGCTACATGAGGAATCATACTAGCAAGTAGATTTATATTGATATGATGATATGTTGGTTGCACTGGCTTTATGATTAAACTTAGTATTAGTTTCGCACCATATGCATTTTAAAGTAGGATGCATTGCATGTTGATTTTGGAATTAGAATTAATGTCATATGATATTTCTCATGATAGACTAGATGCATTTAGAAAAAAAATTGCATATTTTATTTTCTATTGATTTTACAGCCTAACATTAAGCATGGGTGATCATAAGACACTGTAAAAATCATGTTTGCCCGTGCATTTAGTCTTTGATATGTGTAGCTAACAGGGGTACGATGACCAAGAGATTGTTGGAGTTCTCGTGACCTCCCATTCGAGTAGCTTCGCTCACTTATTCGAGAAATCACATCCCAGTTGGAAACAGATGTTACCCATCACTTTGTGGGTAAAATCCATAGGAGAAATTTTCTCCAAGATGGTCCTCAGTGAGCAACCTACAACCCCTTCCAACAATCAACTACCTTGTTGTGCCATTTCTCCGCCATTTGAGCCATCCATGTTATCCCTCACCCATCTGTCATGATCGTATATGTGAAGGTGGGCCTCCCGAACCTAAATGTATGCTTTGTCATTTGGTAACTACGTATTCAGTTTGATTATCATGGACACTTATGGGCTTGGATTAATGGGGGGATTTAGCAGAAAGAGTCGGCTAGGTCTATGCTTTTGTCCCCTAGACCTCTTTTGGATGTTAGCCTTGGATCATAGTCCCGTGGGATCTCCTTTACTGACCATTGGGTTTTAAGGTGGTACTACATGGGAAACCCGATTTTGGTTGTGTGGCCTCGCTCTCTCATCCAAATATATCACTCCCCTTTCGTTTATTATAACCCCATTCATCATATTTCCCACCTAGGTCCACATTGCTCCCCTAGGTCCACATAGGGTTAGCCTCCCCTTCCCCTTGCCCACACCTTGGGTCGGGCTTGGAACAATACCCCAGAGGCTAATGCATCTGAAAAGAAAAATTAAAAGCATAGTTGGCTACATTCAACAAGAAAATGTACCACAAGATGCAAAATATGGTCAGGTCAAACGCATTTAGCACGTGGGCAAAAGCCAATGCATGAGCTTTACCCCGTACGCATGGCCATCACCCTAGTTCCATTTATTATTCAGGAACCCATGATTGTCCCAACCCCTGGTAGGCAATGAACCGCCCTACCTTAAAGGTGGTGGAATCCACTACTATACTCTGCACATCATGCTCTTATCCTTTGAGCCCCAGAGCAGTTAACCAAAGAAAGATCATAAAAGGAAAAAGGCATATAAAGAAAGGTGGAAAAATCAACGTCAGGGTATCTCATGCACCACGATTGCTCCCTCCTATACAATATATACCCAAGTATGGGCTTCCCTTTACTAACTACCCTTGTACCCCAACGTGTGGCCCAAGTTTTCCCCTTTCACTCCCTACTCCATTCATATATTTATCATATGCCACCACTATTTGAAGGATGTACCTTGGACATACTATCCCCTTCAAAGGTAGAAACCACTCAATAGGGTACTTAGCACATACCAAAGCCAACTATCTAAGGACATGCCATTATGAAGTCCCCACCTGTTGTCCATGGTCTATAAGTTCTTTAACTCAATTACTTTAAATGACTTTTTGTACTGGAAAGCTAGGGGACACATTGGATCTTATGTATGGTTGTTGATGGTCTCTATTTTGGGTTTGGTCTCCCTATACAGGGTCCTAACCCTCCAAAGGGCTACATTGGTACATGTAGGGTATGTGTAGAGAGCCATGGGCCTCCACAACAATAGATAGCACTCCATGTATCCCTAGAGATGTTCAAATATTGCTCCATATTCACCTATTGGACAAGGCAGATGCACCTAGTTCACCATGACCAGTCGGCCTCACAGTTGTACCATGCACATGGCAGATGCACCTAGTTCACCATGACCAGTCGGCCTCACAGTTGTACCATGCACATGGCAGATGACCCAGGACTTGTGTGTTTATGTGGAATCACTTACATCATCATCTGAGCCTTTCCAGATGGTCTACAGGAATTTTCGATCTTACTTGGAGACCTAAGAAGTTATTTGTGTGCTCCCACACCCACTTGGAGCACCACAGGTTTATTGTATGGAGAACAAGGGGCCAATCCCTTGTCCATCACTTTTGGGAGTCATATTCATCATTATGGCACTTATGGACTTCATCAAGCTTCTTAGAGAGTCCAACAACATATATTATTCATCATTTGACCTCTTGAGAGGCTTATTATTTGTTTATGAGCTAGTTTGGTAGGCTTGTCACCAAAAGTTAGCTATTTTGCACATTATTTTATTTTAGGGGCTAATGTAGGCTCAGTTAGCTAAATCGAACTCCTTAGGAATGTATAAATACAAGTGATGAGGATTCATTTTAGCATCATAACTTGGATGGATCATTCTCTCTTGTGAGATTTTCCATTATTCATTTTGGAGGATGACTTTTTGGAGCATGGAATGAATTTTGATGTTTGGATTATTTTCTCGTCTTAGAGCTTCTTGATTGGCAAAGCTTTGATGGTTGGATATACTCTTAATACATGTAACTGCAATTTAATGTTATTCTTTCTCTCTATTTTTGTCCCATACATTGTTGGTGGGATTCCGTTATACTAGGGCTAATTTACTAAATCCATTTATGCGAAGTTGTGGAAATTGAGTTTCTAGATAGTGTTGCTTCATGTATGGGCCATGTATTATGAATGAATGTTCTTAGAGATGCTTCATCACTGAAATTCATCTTGATAAGCTATCTATTTTTCAAAACGAAGTATAAAGTCCTTGAAGTTGCATTAATTGTTGCCCTAATATGATGCGAAGTTGTCTTTGAGGCCTCCTTGACATAGAAAATTCAATATCCATAGTCATAATTCTACTTGACTCCAATCTCCCCAAAGGATTAGGCACTAGTCCTCCATAGGTGATCACCTCAAAGATTATTTCTTTCACCTTCCCCTCTTTTCTTGGACTAGCTTACATAGGTCACCTACAGCATCAATTATCTCACAATCTAAAGATCCAAACACTTCAATTTTTGGTCCACAACTGCGTTGGTGTGTACTCAAGAACCCCTCCCAATTTCATGAGATTCTGACGATGGGATCCTGAGATATCGCAAGCGCTACCTCAAAGATCGATTCTTCCCTTGGTTTCCTTAGGCTAGAAACCTTACTGGGATCATTGCATTACCTTTCATTGAAAAAATCTTCCTTGATCCCCTTCTCCTCAGTTATTAGGTCAAGCAAATCATTGGTTGCTCAACCCCATTCCCTTGACCTATCCTCGGCTACCCTTGGTCCTGTGTGGTCCCACAACTTATTGATGCCAATTTCACAAAGACCATTTGGAAGCCAAGTTTCCAAAAAGATTTAAGAGCTAAGAATCTTCTTGACAAGTCATATACCCAAACCCTGGCCTTTAGGATTCCCCTAAGCCTTTCCTAGAGAGCCTTTCACCTTGCTTTCAAAGCAAGCAAGCCACATGTCAAAACCTCTCTTCTGAATAGTCTTTTAGAATCACCTCTCATCCTATCATTGATCCATTCAATTTCGTGATCCTTATTATAGCGGGTCACCTCCCATCAATGAAAGTCTGTAAAGAGTAGGGAGCCTTAGTTGAGGTCACAGTGGGCTATTTCTCGATTGGACCCTTGACCTAGTGGTAGCCCTTCAAGTATCCCTTTTAGGACACCTGCTACTTTGAGCGGTAACTTGAGTTTTCATTTAATATTTATAATTTCATTTTGTTGATTTAGGAGGTTGCTTGGCATGTAGGAATACCTCTCGATGCTACATAAAATCAACACTATCATGGTGAGCCCCACACAATACAAATTCTACGCCACAATCTTACGCCAGTAGCTTTCTAAAGAGCTAAAGACTCAACAACTCAGGACTAGTGGACAAGCCAGTTTCTCTCTCTAGATCTTGAATGTGTAATATTTCCAAGCAGCAATTTCAGCACAGGCCGAAATTGTGGGCAGTTTTTGGACAAGCTGAAATTCTACGCAACATATTTTGGGCAGTTATGAGAGGCAGGAATTTTGAAGGGCAGATGTTTGACTTTACTTGACTAGACTAGAGCGTTGCTTGACCAAGTTTGACCATAGCTTGTTGGACATCATAGTCGACTAGCTACATTAGATGTATCTTTTGTTGAACTGAAGAATTTTTCTAAGAAAAAGGTTGTTGGATTTTACCCCAGGTGGGTTTTCCCAAGCTAAATCTTGTGTTCTCTTTGTGTATTGTGATCTCTATTGTCCTTATGATCTTATGGTTGAATTTCTGAAATGTAATTGCTTGATGATAAACTAGAATTGTTAAAAGAAGATCTATATCATTTGAAGTAATTATCAATATCTCAGAAATATTGTGCTCGTATCTATTGCACTTGAAAAATCAATCTTTCACTGCATAGGTAATTGTTGGAATTTTGATGCAAGTGCATCAAAGTTTCGACCTCCTTAGAGACTATTTAGCTAACTTTAACCATCAATCACACCATAATCCCAAGGGATAAGGGGCTGGTCCATTGGGTTGTTGACAACCTCTCTTTTAATCCAGATTTTCTCTTTCTCTCAATTTGTCTCCTTCAAGGCCAAATTAGCTAACTAGGGCTTGGTGGGAATCATTAGCCAAGGTGAGTTTGTGGGATTGGAGAGCCTAAACATCAAGGGGATAATATTTGCCACACAATCTATCATTTTGGTGAGAATCCACTTCAATCTTATCCATTAATTTTCTTGCCCTAGTTGTTTGTCTTAAGGGGGCACCCTATTCTAGTTTTGCTTCAACTTAGGGGCTTCCTTGAAAGCTTCATGAGCCTTGGACCTTTCAGTATACATTGTTAGAAATCTTTTCTCCTAGCCTTCACCATTGGTTACACCAACACTCAATTCATCAATCAAACCCTAGGTTTGTGCCTCACCAAATAGGCCTCTATCAAAAAAATGAATTGCTCCCTATTGGAGCCTTGAACCTAAATTGTGTCTTTCTTGTGGAGGGTCTAATCAAGTCACCTTACACCTTGACCCTAAAATATCCATTAGGTGACTCTCTCTTATACCAGGACTCCTCCCATTGTTGAAAGTTTGGAAAGACCAAGGGGTTTCAGTTGTGGTGGCAATGTACCACTACCCCATTGTTGTCTCTTGGCCTAGTGTTAGCCTTGTAGGGTGTCCCTCTCCAAGGCCTGCTAGATTTTGTAGCAACAACTTGCACCCTAGTCATTCCCAACAAACAAGGGAAAACCCATGATGTATTTAATTTCTCATATCTGAAGAAAAGATTAGACTTAATCCATGGCATTGTCACTACCCATGGTCTACTGATCCTAGATGATAAAGGACAAATTGCTTTGGAACATTAAGGCATTTTGCAACTTATGAGGTAGCGACAAGAAAGGAAATGGAGAAAAGTTACCCTCCACATTTAACAACCCTATTGAATTCGGAAGAAAATACAGAAAGTTTCTTGCACCCAAGGCATTCCCAGCAAGAAAGCGCAAGAACATTATGTTTTTAATGTCTCATATCTCAAGAAAATACTAGAGTCAACTCATGGAAATTGTAACCACCTACCAATCCTACAAAATAAAGGACAAATTTATTTGGAACAACAATCAATCTCAAGATTGTCATTTATGGATACTTCCAAGGCTATAAGACTCGATGATTATTTGATTGGCAAAAATTGTCTCTTGGATTTTAAAGCAATAAAAAAATATATCACTAGGAAGAATAATGGAAGTTTAAAAAATTGCAAGGCACAACCAAATATTACATCCTCTTAGATAATATGTTTCCATTTGCAAATGCTCCAATGATTAGACACAAAATCAACTTATATGCATGTTAGTTGGAACCTCATATTTCAAAGGTCATATTTCAATGTGGTTTGAAAGATTCTTCAGAAACAAAGTTTTCATCTTCTAGCCCCATGGTAAAGCATACAGTTTGCAAGCATGAAAAATAGACTACTAAGAGTCTAAGACAATGGAAGACAGCATAAAAAGGGATTAAGACAATAATAAAACCTGATAGATCTGACCATGACACATTCCGCGCTCCACAGACGACTTATTTAAGATCATGGCATCTTCCATATCATAGCTGCAAAAACAATATTAATCCAAATAATCAATAAAAACATTAAAATTGTAATATAAATACTAATAGAAACAATATCTTACCCTGTATAAGCAAGCACCGCAACAATTGCATTTGTCCCTGTAGGGAATTCATCAATCATATACTTCTCATATCCAATTGTACGTGCAATTGGAGACTGAGGTGTCTGCAAAAATGAAATATAACATGTTGATAAGCCATGAATAATAATCCAAATAATAGAATTAAAAAACAATTAAATCAATCAACAAAAGGACATTTGAAAAATAATCCCTAAAAAATATATAGCACAATAGGAGTATTATTTTAAAATCTTAGTGACTCCAAAATTAAGATGTGTAGGCTCAAAATGACATAAACCAGTGTTAGATGAATAAAACAAGTAAGCAATAGAGGACAGGAGTAAAATAAGTGAAGTAGAGAAGTATTTATCGAACAAAATAAGCAAGAAAATGGAAAGTAAGGTTTGTAAGATCATGAATATAACCTAAAATTAATTTTATTTTGCTTATTATTTAATATTTCCACATCCGCACACTTCAATCTATGTTGCCCATTCAAGCATATCCAGTTGTAAAAGAGTTACTTCTTTCACAAGCGTAATTTGTGTGACACTGGGTTACCACGTAGTTGATCGTTTAATTTGCTTGGTTTTAAGTTTTAACATATATTATATCATCTCAGAACGCATTCAAGTCAGACAGTGGAGATTTGATTGGCTATATAAATTCTCTGTTGCACATGGTCAGGACCATATATCTACTAATGATGTTGCTTTTTCGAAGTGTATATCTTCAACCAATGTTACCATGAAGTCTATATGGTGGCACAACCAGGCATTTCTAGTGAACATGTGTGCAGGCAAGTCAAATGGACAAATGAATAATTTGTAGTTAGGGGAAGAAAACTCTAAGGACCTCAAGGAGGGCAGATTGCAATGCCCTATAAGGCATTTCCATAGGAGGAGAGATAAATTCAAATAGACAATGACCACGAGGAATGCTGCAAGGAGGCCCATGAGGAAAGCATGCAAGGATCCCTTGCTTAATCACTGTGGCTAACTTAATTAACAATCCAAAACCATTTCACAATGTTGAAAATTTGCTTTAAAGGTTATCATGGTGGATACTTATCAAGCCAGGACAAGTCATAAAACAAGTTTGAACGCTGCCATGGCATCATTCATATATCATACAACAAATGTGGCAACTTGTGGATGTATGTTGATGTTCGAATAAGCACACTGATATGATGTTGATTTGTCTCACCTATATGCCAGTTGTGACACATGGCAAAAAGTGATTAGGTACCAAGACCAATCGAATATATATAATACACATATAAGAATAATAAATAATCATAATCATCAACATAATAAAAGAATAACTAAATAACCAAAGATCACGTCTAAAAACCATCATTACTCAAGTAAGTGACAATTCAATGTATACTTGTACAAAATGTCACATACTAGTGCAATCATCTCTCATATTATATATTCAAAACAGCATATTTATCCCATATGGCTTTCTCATAGTTGGCCTACTTATTTTGGATAGTTGGTGTATGAATCAAATTGTTATATCACATTGGCAGCAGAGACTCTCTAATCTTGGCCTTTGCACACACATTTTGAAAGTTTCACTTATCTCAAGTTTTGCTCACAACTTGGTGTTTGGCCGTTTCATTTCTCGAGGAAATATTCTATCACAATATAGGAGAACTTGAGAAAAACATAGACTCCCCATTTCATAAAAGACACATGAAAAACTTCTACATCAAATCAACATAATCTTAAAGCAACCGACAACCACAAAGTATCACAAACAAGCATAAGAACAATTACTTTACTGGACAATAAAAGATTATTTTTTATTAAAAAGATTTAAAAAAAAAAAAATTAAGGATGATAGATGTTCTCTTGACGACCAAAATTAATAATAAGTGTCGGCATTCATAGCGAATTGTGAAAACAAACCAAGCTATTGTAGAAATAAACCCAACTGCCAATACAAAACAAAGATTCCTAGTGCAAACAACGTGGTATTCCTAAACATAAAACATCACTCCAAATCAATAGATCTGTTCACTCTGTAAGGCATAGTGAATAGCATTTGAACAGGGCCACTTCACATTATCGCCAACAAAGTCGCTCGTTGAAGAATGCCTTGAAGGAAAATTTGTGAGATAATTGATAGATTGAATCATAAGTTATCGATGCATGCACATTGCTCCATAAATGCATAGTATTCAAAATACTCAATGTCTGATGAAAAAGTATCTACTGGACTTATCCCAAAGGGTTAGCTCAATCAATCGTCACCAGTATTGTTGGCCATTTGGTTAGTTTTGAGCCTGCAAATGCCCTAGTTCAAATCAACCTAGGTTTAGTGCACTAATATATGTCAACAGGTTTACTAGGGATGCCACCCATGAATGCAATAAGCCATCATGTAGGTTCCCCTAAGAGGGAAGCATCATGACACAATACATGTATGCATTACGATATCATTGTTAAAGAAGTTATAAGTGAAGATATAAAGTTGACAGTTAAATAAAGGTTTATAAGTGTATTAATATTTGAAGCAAAAAACTTGTAGCAAGGGAACCATGTTAAAAGTATTGTGAAGTTACAAATATTTTGACATCTGAAAAAGCAAGAGATATTTTAAGATCTTAAATTGATATTTATTTAGTGGGACCTGTTACGCTCATTCTACATGAGGCCTATACTCGTGAATTTTCCTTCTGATTTTTATCACAAATAGCTTTGGATGGCTAGGGTTCTCACTTGATTCCTTGTATTGTTGGTAACATGGATAACAGTGTGCTAGTTCATGCGATTTTCTAGTCTCCTTTAATTGCTAGATGGTTGGACATGAGGATGTTTGGATCCGTTGGTTGAACACCCTAGCAGTCCAAACCCACTGGTTTCATTAGAGCATATCATACTCTCTTGGGTGGTTTCATATGGGAAGGTTTCAAGGAAGAGGTGCACTCTCATATGAAGATGTGCCTGGATTACTTGGTAGATGGGGAGGAACATAGCTCTTGGGAAGAGCCATCATTCACACCTCCTTACTCATTGAGTGTGAGAGGGGACTCATCCATGAGTCACCTCACTAATGTAAAACAAGTGTATAGAGAGTCTTGTCTTTCTGAATATCATCATGTATCTCCTATATGCTTATATTTTTCTAACACTCATTTGCAGAACATTGCTCCAAAAGGGGGCACTATTTGTGAGGGGTTTCTTGGGCTACTCAAGGCCATGAACCATGTTGATGCAGGTCATTCCTTGGAGGATCTTGGCAAGGTATTATATTCTTCATGGTGTGATTCTTTTACACCAACTATGATGCATTTTCTCCAAGCATTCAGAAGGGATGAGGCAGCAAACAAGTGTTGGGGAAGGCAATTGTCATATCCTATTCTATGGCAGTTGAGGATAAAACTGCGCTGGTTGCACATGAGGGAACATCTTCCTTCTCACTTACCATACATGGCAGCTAGCATGATTCTAATCATGATTCCTTATGTTGAAAATGTTCTTACTCTTGGGAACATGGTTGGAGAAGAGGCACATTGGTGGGATGTGTCCTTGGAGAAAGGAGTGCCCCATTCTTTTTGCATTGCATGCTTCCAGGGGAGCATGAGATTTGGTATGGCCACTATGATAGATCACTTGTTTCTTTGTAGAGTGAGCCATATGTTTGTTGGGAACATGCCTCTCATATGTATTGGGGAGGAGTTTTTCTGTGGATTGCCAAGCTGGGAGGTGATCCACTTCATTTGGATGATAGCATGGAGATGGGAGTCTTTCATGAATCATGAAATTCCCATGATTGTCATCACTTCTATCTTGAGGAGGCCATGGATCAGCAAGGAGGTTTCCACATAGACCTTCCATCTTTTCATAAGGAGAGCCATTGGGTCTATTCACCAAGGGCCAACTTGCACATTGGGGAGGGACCATTGGAAGACAGAACTATTGCAGAAAATTCAAAGCAATGGTGGAGACTATGGGATGAGGAGGCCACAAGAGTAGAAGGGGAGATTTTGCAACACCCTTGCAGTTGCTTAAGGACAAGCAACATTTGGGAGGGGGGACTGTAATATTCCTAAATTAGCTGCAGCTAATAGAAATATTAATTTTGCCTTGTTTATTTTGCATTTCATGATTGATGAATAAATTGTAAAGGAGGACATGTAAAACTCCTGAAAACCAAGAATAAATCAATGCCTATGTGAACAGAGACATATCTGGGCTATGTAAATAAACTCCTGCAGGTGTGAATGGGTCTAAATCACAAGAGTGGGTCATCTTTGACCAAGTCAACAGCGCAGTCTAGATGCATTGAATCTCTTTGAGGGACAGCGCAGTTCTAGAAGGAGACTCTAAATGTGAAAGGGGCTAAACCAATGAAGTGGTTTAGGGTTTGGCAAAGACTCCTATCTTGTAAAAGGAAGAGGAGGGCAGCAAGAAGGGGTTGTTGAAGATTATTATTTCTGAGCGTATTGTCTACTCAAACATCCCTTGTTGGGTCTTCCTATTCAAGAATCCCACCTCCTTCCTTGAGCAACTCTTGGAGGAGAAATTGTTCTAACTTGTCCACTATCAGGCTTGGGCCAAGCTTCACCTTACACCTGCAGCGCTGCTCTTGTTGAGGGTTGAGTTGTCCTTGTGAGTTGCAGCAAGTAGAGAAACTAGATCTGCTCAGATCTAGATGATAGCAGTGGCTCTTCTCAGTGAGTGTGTCTTTTAACCTCCTAGAAGAGTTCATTAGTTGATTGAGCTTCAGATCCAGACCTTGGCATCAGGCCAAAGCATTCTCAGAGCTTACAGCGCAGTCTCTCTCCCTAGACTGCGTTATTTGCAAAGGAGGAGTTGCAGGGTGTTTTGTCTACATTTTGGAGGAGAGATCTCCAGTGTTAGGAATCTTTCTGTCACTGTGGTGATCCATGGATTGGCCATCCAATCCATGTTTGTTTCAAATCTTATCTGTTGTACCATTGTATTATTCAGAAATTTCTGAATCATTCTACAGATCTGCAACCTTAGATCTCAGATCTACTCTCTGTGCTTCATGTTTTGTACAAAACCCCAAGGGGAATGTATAGATCAGCATTTCTTGTATACAAATATGTATTAGATCTAATTTTTTATGTACAAATCTACTCTAGATCTGAAGATTAATAAACTGTTACTTCAGCCCCTGAAAATAATGTGTCATGGTTATGTAGTCTTTTCTTATGGTTGTAGCACATCATTTCTGAGGATTTTTCCGGTATTGTCTCATTCTTTCTCTTGTATAATGTATGGGCTGTAAAGAACATCTGATTTGCTGTTATATATCTGATTCTGAACCTCCATATCAGCCTACTATTGTGCTTCAATGGATCTGCGTTATTTCTGAAGCAGTCCTTTGCATATAGCTGCAACACCTCTCTTTGGGTGATTTTCAGCTAGACTAGTTTGTGGGAGATCTATTTAACCCACCTAGTCTGATTTGTTTTTGCCCTCCTTTTGGATTTAGATCTTAGATGAGCTGATCTAAGGGATCTAGGAGCTGCAAACTCATTTCTATGCACAAAATTCTCAGAAGTGTGTTATTTCAGCAAGCTTGCTGAGCTGTTCCAAATTTGGAATATTACAGTGGTATTAGAGCAATATCTTTGGCTCAGCCTGTGGGCTTCAAGCCAAAGTGCTATAGAGCAAGGAGCAAGGTCAGAATGATGAAGAAGATGAGTTTACTCTCATCATTTTTCAAATCCAGTAGGAACCTCTCCAAGGAGGTTGAACAAAAAGAAGAGAGAAAGAGCAGTGACACTCCTAGAGAGTTTCAAGAGCAGGGAGATCTTCCGATCAGATCTACAAGATTTATACATGAGGAACATTCTGAATCCTCATCTTATGGATATGTGCACTCAGCCATATCACCAAAGCTTCAGCGTTCCGTCTGTGATTTCTTCATGAAGAGGAAGAAAGGAGGTGTACCTGAGAAGGAGACTCTTAGAGAGTATTTGCAGGAGTATGAAGATCAATCCAAGGAGTTCAGAGACAATTTGAACTTCCAAGGGTTCTGCAAGATCGAGGAGAGCAAAGGCACAAAGAAGGAGCAGCATGGTATAGGGAGATTCTATCTATCTACCTTTGATGGATCACCTAAATATCCAGTTAGGGTTTGGGTGGAGGAGCTAGACAACTTTGTGCAACAACACCAAGTTTCAGAGATTGAAGCCATCAAAGTAGCAGCGTTGCATTTTGAAGGTAAAGCATATGCTTGGTGGTTGTTTGAGTCTTTTTCCTTAACGAATGCAAATACACCTACTTATGCAAAGTTTATTGAAAGATTAATGGAAAGGTTTGATGAAGCCCAATGTGTAACATCTTCTGTTGACACTATCAAACCATATCAAACAAATCTTTTGCATGGATTATAGGGTCTATCAATCCTACTCCATTTCTGAAGACCATAGAAGAAGGGGTAAAATTGTTTGATGCCTTGCCAAGGGCAAGATCTCCTTTAGATGAAGGGCTCCCTTCTCAAAAGGAAAGCATGAAGATTCCTCCCTCAATAGGTGACCAAGATCTAAGGTCTCTTGTTGATGATGAGGTAATTTTAGTTATTGAAGAAGAGGAGAGGAAGGCAGGAGATAATGCAGTCATGACAACAGCACCTCAAGCACCTCATGAAGAGGAGAATAGAGCACTTGCTCCAAGGAAAGAAACTATTGCATACTTGCAAGGAGTTCCACGAGATCTCACACATAGAGCTCTTGGCATAACAGATGAGCAGCATGTACCATCATTGTCAAATGATGAGATCTTGAAGATAGAAGGAAGAAAAGAGGAGGAAGGGCTTCACAAGAAGAAGAGCATGGATCCTTCTCTGTTTCAAAGCTTGGAAGCACAAAGAAGGCAAGAGGACCTATGCAATAAAGGTACGAGCAAATCTGTCTACCTACATCCACATTCTACTCTATGCCTTGACACCTCTTTGCAAGGAGGCATTTTACCAGGAGCACCTCTTGATGGGAGAAGATCTAAAGTGTTCTCTCAACTATGGGCAGCATATGCATACTTGGCTAAGGAGGGAGCCTTGGGAGAAGCTAGCACAGCGCAAAAAATCTCTCATGAATTCAGAAGAGAGATGAGCAATTTCCTGAAAGGGACATTGCCAACTCCCACTCAACTATCTGCGCTGAGAGAGGAGAAATCAGAAGTCTATGATGGCATGAGCGTGAGGACACATGGCAACTCTATATCTTTGGGGTGGCCCATGTTTTCTTCATTCACAAAGAGGATTTCTGAACATGGCAAGGGGATGCTAACCCTCTTGTATGCATGGGCCAAAATGAGGAAGTATTGGAAGACAAGGACTTTCCGAGGGGAAGTTGATTTCCATATGCTTCAATCTTGTCCTGAGCAAGATCAGCTGCAAATGGCGCAGCAAAAGGGAGATTATGAAGCTCCAACATGTGATTCTGACATCTGTAACAAATATAATTTGTATAAAATAGAATAAATATAATTACTAACTAATCAAATAGTGATTATGTTAAGTAGTTGTTAGTTAGCTGAAAAGGCATGTCTTTTAGACATGCCCATTCGTGAAAAGGCACCTGCATAGGTATAAAAGCAGGGCCTCATTGTAACTTTCAATCGCCTTATCTTATCTTATCATATACATTTTTAATAAAATATTATTATTTAAATACCTCTTGCGTATTTTTGCTATTAAGCCAACAAACCTACAAGTTTTGTTGCTACAGTGGTATCAGAGCAATATCGAAGCCAAGTTGAAGCCATGTCGCACAACATCGTCTTACAAGCTTATGAACGTAGTACACAAGCCCAGGAACATTGTCTACCATACAATGTGCCGTTATGCGAAGACCCTGAAGAAAATGAAAAGACAAAAAAAATTCAAGAAAAGCTTCAGCGATTCGAAAATTCATGTGCAGAAGTCACAACCCATTTTAAAAAAAATTATGCAGTAATCCATAATAGAGAAGATGAAAGCAACAATACTTGTGTTCAGGCGCAATCTGATGTTAGGGCGCGGCCCAAGTTAAAGCTTCTCCCGCGATCTAAGCCGTTCGATGCTACTTCTCAAACTGCAGTAATGGATGTTACAGAGAATTCACATGGTGGGTTGATGAGCAAGTCATACGAATATCACTCTGCTGCCGGTTCATTGCCGGATGAGGTTTCCAGTGAAAGTGTAGGAAACAACACTCAGGCAACTGTAAAAATCTCGAGGGCATCTGACTTCGAGAAGGAAAACCAATCCACTGAGCGACCAAAATTAAAATTGAAGCCTCGCTCACTGCCTGTTGAGCAACTTGAAGCAAGTAGTGAAAAGAACAAGAATTCTCTATTTGGTGGGGCCCGACCACGAGAAATTGTATTAAAGGAGCTGAAAAGAACAGGAAATCTCTGTTTGGTGGGGCTCGACCACGAGAAAATCTGTTTGTTGGGGATTTGTCGCAAGAAAATTCCGATCATGCTGTTGTTGTACAAGCTTCTCAAGAAAATCATCATCAAGTTGATGTTCTACAAGCTTCTAAAAAAACCAGTGGATTAACAAATGTACAACAACCGATTAAAACAGAAGTTGGTTCTGAGAAAAATGAGAAGCAATCAACCGTGAGAAAGATAAAAGAGAAATTCAATGGAGATCCCAACGGCAGTAGAAATGATGCCCATACACAAGAAAAGCAGAGTGATGAAGAGGCATTACAACCTGAAATGACAGTCACTGTTCAGCCACCGCTTCCTACAGATGCCATCGCGGGAAAAGGGTGTGGCATAAGCCACACTCCGATAACGCTAGAGATTATGAGAGAGGGAGCTCTGGAATTGACACTGGTGGACTTGCCAGGTATTCCCGGGTGCCCATATCAGGCCAGCCGCTTGATGTCTATGAACAAATTTCAGAAATCATAATGCGTTACATAGTTCTAGAGGAAAGCATTATCTTGAATGTGATAACTGCAAATGTGGATTTTTCCACCTGCGATTCAATCAAAAAGTCCAAGGATGTGGAGAATGTAAATACCTTCGAGAAAACAGCTATGGTGGGCGAAGACAATTCAATTATCACTACACCAGAGGTCGAGATTGATCAGGAAATTTTCTCTGAGATATGTGCAGAAAAACAAAATTCACCACCTTCACCTTCCAGTAATATTGTTTCACCCTCCCCTCCTCCTCATCATATCGGTTCAACATTTTTGGATAACGATGGCGTAATACTCTCAGAGGAACAGTTAGACGTGGATGAGTTTGATAATGACCTGGAAGAAATTCGTCGTGAGACAGAAGATATTCTTCGTCGGTTGGTACTGTTCAATGAAGTAATATCTCTTGACGAATATATAAGTTCAAGGGAAGAAAATGTTCTACACATTCTTCCTTCTCAACAGGTTTCAGACAACTATAGAGCAGGTGAAAATGGCTCATCAGCACAACTATCCAATAGGCTGGTTGAAGGAAGTCCAACATTAACTGAAGATCAACAAGGTTCATATTTTCCTCCTCCCTCTCCACTCAGCAGCAACAGTAGTAATTACAGCGATGAGGAGCTCACTGTAAAATCGTGGCACACACGTCTCATAAAAATGTCCACCAATACTCGAAAGCGTAAAATGGCCGTTGCGATGATGATGTCGTTGGCGGTGTATGAGAAGAAAATGGAAAGGATGGAGCTGTACAAACCCTTGAGGGATTACATCGTCATCGACAAGTCCCTACCGTTCACGGCAGTGATGAAATATTATCTTGTCAAGATTAAGCAGATGCGCAATGACATGGAGAAGGGACCGAGCGCCACGCTGGAAGACCGTCTCCATCTGCTGTAGAAATACTACAGAGCCCTCTGCATCATGCAGGATATGTTCCTCGTATCCCTAAGCTTCACCTGGTATGATAGCTTCAAGAAGAATCAAAAGGCCACAGAGCACAACAAATCTTTGGAGAAAGTTGTCATCATTTTCAATGTGGGAACAATACACAGCCAGATCGCCGTTTCAGTTCGGTGCCTCAAGGAAGCTTCCAGAGCGTTCAGAATCCAGACATATGAAAATCCAGAGACCATTCGAAGGTTATTTGAGCGAGGCTTGTCATATGTTGGAACTGACTACTTGTCCTATCCTCTTTGGGATAAGTACATTGAATTTGAAAATTCACAACAGGAGTGTAGTCGCCTGGCACAGATTTACGCTCTAATTTTGCAGATTCCTATCCAACAGTTGGACCGATATTACGGAAGTTTCAAGGAACTGTTTTCCAGTAGACCATTATTAGAGTTGCGAACTATAAGAAAATGCAGCAGCTGCTGTAATAGTTACGGGCCTCAATTCCATGTCCTCTGCTACTCTCCTATGCAAAATCCCTTTTGGGGTCCTCAGAAATCTTAACTTGCGGTCGTTAGCAGCGGATTTGTGCAATTCCGTGGACGAGTTTATCAATAATTATTTGGAGAGAGTGCCTCTGAAACCTTGGGTGGATCATCGCCCTGTTTGGGCTGACAACTTCTCTCTTGTGGAGGAGACGGAACCCTTAGAGTGTGTTAAAATAGAGGGCACTCTCCTCGCATGCCTCGATGGCATTTCTGAAAAGCCTCTGTATTCCACAAGGAAAAACTACAATGCGTCCACAGTAAAATCCACGCTGTCCATAGATAGACACGACTGTCCACAAGGGATAGACATGACATGAAGGCATTTAATAAAATATAAATATAAATTATTATAAGTTCTTTATAAAAAGGATTATAGTTTAACTTGTTAATTTATAAAGTTAAATTATAATAAACTTTTATAAAGTTACTTTCAAAATTAATAAAAAAAATAAATGTGGATAGTATTAATTAATTTAATATTAATTAATTAATTAAATAAATAAATAACAATAAAAAAAAGAGCAAAAAAGCAAAAGACGAAGGAATTATGAAGACGAATTTAAATATATATATATATTACAGCATTACTGGAGAATTATACATGCCAAGATATCAGTGATGAATTATATAACCCAAGATGACAACTGCAAGATGAAGATGAAAATTGCCAACAATATAGCTTTGAGGACAAAGCTTCTGAAGGAAGAGGCAATGTAACAAATATAATTTGTATAAAATAGAATAAATATAATTACTAACTAATCAAATAGTGATTATGTTAAGTAGTTGTTAGTTAGCTGAAAAGGCATGTCTTTTAGACATGCCCATTCGTGAAAAGGCACCTGCATAAGTATAAAAGCAAGGCCTCATTGTAACTTTCAATCATCTTATCTTATCTTATCATATACATTTTTAATAAATTATTATTATTTAAATACCTCTTGCGTATTTTTGCTATTAAGCCAACAAACCTACAAGTTTTGTTGCTACAACATCAAGAATGTCAAAGGAGGGAGCCATGATGTGACAGAGGCAGCATTTCAGACTTCTATTTTATAATGCTTTGAAAAGGAGCATAGCTTAAGAGCACAAGCTTACTTTTAATGACTTAGCATTTATTTAACCATTAATGATGAGTCAACTTATAGCTCATTGGGATTGGGACATGCAAGATTTCCTTTATTATGTGGTGAATCATCGACTACTCAAGGCACTGAGTGATGGCTAACGAGTAGGATAGAGCTCATGTTAGGCTTTTTACCATGCGCTAATTAATGTCCCATCCATCTTTTGCATTTTAACTTTCTTTTCCTTTCAATGTGACCATTTCATGCTCTTATCTTTCTTGTTGGTTGCACCAACCTCCAAGGCAAATTTTCTAGCTCACATTCAAGGATGAGGATAAGGGAGTCGATCCAATGAACCAATGACCACAAGCCTGAAGAATGGATACAAAATCTAGGGAATGATGGAAAATGGTGAGTATGGGATAATCATGAACACGCTCCTTCAGTCCAAGTCTCCCAAGTAGTGCCCCTCCTATAACCCTAAGGCTTTGAGAGGTGATCCCAATGGACTACTGTGAAAAGCTAACCTCCCTAGTAAAATGAGAGAACAAGTTTACAATCAATATCGATCAATTATCTAGATCACCCCTTAATCCTTTTTAGAATTCCCAATATATTAAGTAAAAGAACATGATTACAAGATGGTTAAGGTACCTATTGTTAGTTTTGTAGCATCAGACACATATTCTAGTCTCGACTTTGATCAAAGAGGCTTAGAAACACAAGAACTCCAGAACCCAAAAAAAAAAATTAGGAGAGACCACCTAGAGATATCTTAATTAAGTTAGTCAGTAATTAAATTTTTCCTAAATCTAACTCAGGAAAAATAATTAATTAACATGAATTGATGGAGGAAGGTGAGATTTCTCTAGAAACTCACATGGATCAACCCAGAGATGATCTTAGTCATTGATGAGGATTTAATCATGGTCATTGGTGAGTCAACGAGAGATTATAAGAGAAGGTCTATGGGGTTGGAGCTAAACATGACGGAGAAGCCAGTAGTGTGAGTTCCTTGGCAGTCGAGCTATCGAGCGTCAGAGTTCGAGAAAGAAGTGACGCAAAGGGGCAGAGACGGTGGTTCCGGGGGAGGTTTCCAATTCCAAAGTGTCACGAGACAAGACCAAGTTATTTCTCCAAGAGGTTGTGTGGGGAATCCACAGTAGCCTTAAGAAGGTAGTTCAATTTCGCTGAGCAAGATGAGGATTCAGTTGTTGGAGGTTGGAATAATTTTCCAGAGAGCCAAAGAATTCTTTTCAGAGCAGCAACAGTCACTCAGAGGCATATTCATGGCAGAGTGTGTGGGTTACTGCGCAAGGCTTGTGCAGTAGCTATGTAGAGGGGTCTGAGTTATCTAGATCGAGTGGCCAGACTGAGCCAGGATTGCTTGTGGAGGAGGGTAAATTTCCCTCAATTGATTTTGCAAGTATTTCTCTCAGATTGGATTGCCAGTATGGGCATCCATAGATTGTACTCAGAATTTCAATGTTGCATAATAATTAAACCCTCATCTACTGCACTGGCTTTCCCACATTTGGTTTTTCCGTGGAAAATTGTACAAAAATAACTGTCAGATTTTTATTATGTGTGTGCTAACATTTTCTCAGTTTCCAATTTATTTCTGCAACATTTTTATTTGTGAAGAATTATAGTGTTATTAATTCATTATTTTGTCGTAACAAAATAAACTGCATAATATTAGTTAGAAGAATTAATTCCACTCGTTGCAATTTAAGGAGAATTTCACATGGTATCAGAGCGAGTTTGACAGATCACTGGTTCGGAGACGAAGAGGGAGAAATCTGCAGTTCATACGGGAGCGTTCTTGTGAAATATGCTAACGCAACATTCCCAAGAAGTGACAGCAAATTAGATGGTGTGTTACAACTTATAAACTCAGAGACTTTTGGTCCTATGTCCACTAGATCTCTTGGAGAATCCGAGTACTTTGCTACTTTTCCTGAAGACCATTCCAGGAAAACCTGGATCTATTTCCTAAAGACCTAGGATGAGGTCTTTGATCGCTTCAAGGAGTTTAAGGCTCTAGTGGTGAATGCGACAAGGAAACATATCAAGGTGTTGCACTTAGATAACGGAAGTCAGTACACAAATAGTTGTGAAAATTCCAGGATCTATATCTGGAATCCATACTGCGACAAATTGAACTACTCCTACTTGTAAATTAGATTTAACAAGTTATTTTGAAGAATACTTTTGAAAACATTAAAGCAGTTACTGAATTAGCCTTCACTTACTTATATTATATGTGAAAGCAGTAAGTTGAGCAAGAGAAATAACACACACAGGACACTATTATTTTTGGACAAACGTCCCTAGAAAAACCCAATGCGGGAAAACCGGTGCAACAGATTTGAGGGTTTTATTATTAAGCAGCAATAATATCTGAATACATATATGATTGTCTCACCGGACAAATCAATTACAGAGAATATGACTAACGGAAATATTAGTGAGTTTACCTCACCCTATCACTGGAAATCTTGGTTGATCCAGCCCCTGAATGATGTGCCTCTGGAAGGCTCTGCACTGCCTCTGCGTAGTCCCAGCGTCAACCCTTCTGAGCAATGTGTCACTGAGCTAGTGAATCGATCTACTCTACAGAAATTCTGATCTTTTCCCCCAGTCTCACACCCAGGCTTCCGACTTCTGAAATCGACCTTTCAGCAAACCCTCAGATTTCCTATGGCACTTTGCATAGCCCTGCGTGGCTCTGCGTCAACCTCTCTGGCTCTACACAGTAGGTGTTGGATCTCTCTCTGCCCTTCTCTGTTGATGATTCTTCGGCTGAGAAAGATTTCTCTCCGGATACTGTCCCTGCCCCTCTCTACAATGAAGAATCACTTAGATATAGTTTTGGTCTTGAGCACTGCTCACTTCATAAAATTAGATCACTAGATCCTTTCGGTGTATTTTACAAATGACCCTCAAGCCTTCCTATATATTCTTCTCGTTGAGACTTCAATGGCTGAGATTAGATCTCCAATCAACGGCTAATTTTATATTAGACTTGATCTCCTTTTTCTAGAAGTTTTACCCACAATTTACATTAATACTCGGTAATTATTTTAATTTCCTAAGTAAGACTTACGGTCCTTATTGACAATAATTAATTTTTCTTATAAAACTATTTCTGTGTGGAATTTCCCAAAACAATTTTTGGGTTATCTGTAATCCATGTGTCTAAGCCTCTCCACAAAGTTTGAGACTTAGAGCACATCTGATGCTACCAAAAATGAACACTCCCTCTTAGCAAGGAATGTGCTCTAAAAAATATGCCCTGCTGCACACTACTTTGACTTTGAAGCATCTCCCTCTGTGTTAATGATGTCTGAGATGCCGCCCATCAATTATTTTTTATATCCATAAATTCGATGTAACAGATTAGATTCCAATATCTAACATATAGAAAATTTATTTAGAATCAATTTTCTAACATCTGGATATATGCACTGCATTGTTGTTGCATTTTACTGTTGCTGACCCTGCCACAATCAACACTGCATCTGTACTGCAACTCCCTTTCAAATGTTGCATCTGCTGCTAGCACTACCACTGCAAAAATTGCACTACAACTCAACTACTAAGAGAAGCAACAGAAAAACATCCATGAATCTGAACAAGTGTTCAGGATGCATCTCGATGCTAAAACTCTGACTACTGCTAGTCCCACATTGTCCCTCTGAAATACTGCGTTGTTGCTGCTCTGCACAGTGTCCCTTTGCGCTGCTGCAACTCTAATCTGTGCTGCTCAGATTTAGCGCTGCTAACTACTGCATCTGTCGTTTCTGCACTCCTCTGCACCAACTAAAAACTCCTCCAGCCTGCTACTATTGATCTTGGGCACCTGTAGCAAGGTATGATCTGAGAGGTGGACTCCTTAAGGATCCTACCCAACTGAAGTTCTTGCGAACTTACGGCTCAATGTCGCCCCATCTCCCTTATGGAGATGCGTGGGTACTCATGGCATACTCAGCCTTCGGATCGTGCTTCTCGTCCTTGTCCTTTTGCTTCAAAGGACACTGGGAAGCGTATTGACTAAGTTCACCACACTTGAAACACTTGATCTTCGAGACATCTTTCTTATGTCTTTACTGCTCCTGCTGCCCTTTGGATGCAAGGGTTGCATTTTCTTCCTCCTCCTGTTTCAGCGTCAATCCACTACAACTACTACCATCAAGTTTGCACTTGACCAAGTCCTTCGTTAGCTCTTCCTGCTGAAGAGCATCCCCTATCTCTTCCCAGCCTAGCAAGGTTGCTCTGCCCAGGATACTCTAGACAAATACTTGCCAATCCTCAGTGATTGCATTAAGAGCCAGTCTCACCATTGCTGTAGAATAAGGAGTAGACCCCAGGGCTGCAAGTTGGTCATGAATTTCCTGAAGCCTAGTAAGGAACGGAACAATGCGCTCCCCTTTCTGTATCTGTGCCATCCTCAGTTGCTGCTCTAAGTACATCTTCCGCTGCTTGGAAGATCCTTCATATAGCGTGGCCAAGGCTTCCCACATCTACCTGGCAGTAGCTTTGTTGGCTATATGGGACATTATGTGATATTTGACTCCATCCAGGAGCAGCCTTTTTGCCTTCACCATATTAGTCGTGTACTGCTTCAACGGAACTGGATCTACAGGGACAGCTACCGTGTTCATCACGAAGAGCTTGAGATCATATTCATCTAGAAGACAAGTGATTCTTGCCTTAGAGATCACGTAGTTGGAGGCTCCCTCCAACCGTTCCTGATCTCTAAGCCCGTGAGCTTCCATGGTCGTCTAAATGTCGAATTTGCTCCTCTTCTTCCCCCTCTACGCAGCACTAGATAGGCTTATGCCCTCCTTGTAGACCTCATATATCTGTTGCCAGGATCTGCTGCTCAGATCTTGGAAAACCTGAAATTCCCCGGCTAGGAACTTCCTGAGGAAGAAAATCCTGTCACTATGTTGCTTCTTCCCCTTCTGACACTTTCTGCCTAGCAAAATCAAGATCTGTCTGCAGAAACTGCGTCCCACCAGCTCTGCGTTGAGGCTCTGTGCTACTCCCTTTGGCATGGTAAAATTTTGATCTGGAACTCTTACCTCTCTATCGACTCACTCAGAGAGAGACCTGCCCAGAAATTTCATCCCTCCTAGCCTGGATTGTGCAATCCCTCTAGGGATTCGAATTGTTGCTTTCTCAGCTCTTCGGCCTCCGACTCAGTGTTGGATCTGCTCTTCCTGTTTCACAATCAACGTTCTGATACCTTGTGAACATTCCAGGATCTATATCTGGAATCCCTATTGCGACAAACTAAACTACTTATGCTACTTGTAAATTAGATTTAACAAGTTATTTTGCAAATTACATCTGAAAACATTGAAGCAGTTACTAAATCAACCTTCACTTACTTAAATTATATGTCAAAGCAGTAAAATGAGCAAGAGAAATAACAAACACAAGACACCGTTATTTTTGTTGGACAAACGTCCCCAGAAAAACCCAATGCGGGAAAACCGGTGCAACAGATTTGAGGGTTTTATTATTAAGCAACAGTAATATCTGAATACATCTCTAATTGTCTCACCGGACAAAACAGTTACAGAGAATATGACTAACAGAAAGATTAGTGAGATCCTATCAATGGAAATCTCGGTTGATCCGACCACTGAATGATGTGCCTCTGGCAAGCTCTGCGCTACCTCTGCACAGTCACTGCGCAGTCCCAGCATCAACCCTTCTGGGCATTGCGTCACTGAGTTGGTGAATCAAACTGCTCCACAGAAATTCCAATCTCTACCTCCCGGTCTCACACCTCGGCTTCCAGCTTCTAAAATCAACCTTTCAGCAAACCCACGGATTTCCTCTGGCCCTCTGCGTAGCCCTGCATGGCTCTGCGTCAACCTCTCTGGCTTTGCGCATTAGTTGTTGGATCTCTCTATGCCCTTCTCTGCTGATGATTCTCCAGTGGAGAAAGATTTCTCTCTTAATACTGTCTTTGCCCCTCTCTACAATGAAGAATCAGTTAGATCTAGTTTTCGTCTTGAGCACTGCTCACTTCAGAAAAATCGATCACTAGATCCTTTCGATGTATTTTACAAATGACCCTCAAGCCTTCCTTTATAGTCTTCTCGTTGAGACTTCAACGGCCGACATTAGATCTCCAATCAACGGCTAAGATTATACTAGACTTGATCTGGTATTTCTAAAAGTTTCACCCACAGTTTACGTTAATACTCATTAATTATTTTAATTTCCTAGTTAGAATTAGGGTCCTTACTAAAAATAATTAATTTTTCCTATAAAACTATTTTTGGGTGGAATTTCCCAAAACAATTTATGGGTTATCGTAATGCATGTGTCTAAGCCTCTCCACAAAGATTGAGACTTAGAGCACATCCAATGCTACCAAAAATCAATAATAGTGACTTCATGGGTTTTTGTATGAAGGAGGGCATCAGGAGGGAGTGGACAGCTCCATACAACCCTCAGCAAAGCGAGGTAGCACAGCAAAAGAATAGGTCTATAGTTGGGAATGCAAAAGCAATGTTATATGGCCATCATCTACCTAGGTTCCTATGGGAAGAGGCATGCAATAAAGCAATGTATATTCAGAACATCGTTCCTCACAGGGAGTAGCGGAAGGTAACACCAAAAGAAGTCTTCTCAAGGAAGAAGCCAGTAGTCAGTCACTTCAGCATCTTTGGTAGCATAGCTTATTGCCATGTACCAAATGAGAAGCTCACCAAATTAGATCAAACTACAGAGAGTGGTTATTTCGTTGGTTATAGTGAAACCTTTAAGGCATGCAGGATCTATGTTCTTGGCAGTAGGAAGATTATAATGAGACGGGACGTAAAGTTTATGGAGGATTAAGCCTTCAAGAAGTCTTGCGAGATGCCATCAGCAGATCAAAGTAAGCCAGCAGAAGCTCCATTGGTCCAGCAGTGGGGGCAACCACAGGGGCAACTGCTAGGACCTCCCCAAGGACAGTCACAGTGATCTAGTACAGTTACCTGTACCAACATTTCCTCAAGTGCAGGAGATCCAGTGAGTTCGCAGCAAACGGAGTAGCAGAGGCAGGATGAGGAGTTGGTTGATCCTCCCACAGTCCCACCACTAGTGATCAAACTAACAGGGAAGTCCATCAAACATTGAGAGATGCAGAGGAGTTCAAGAGAGAACTTAGACAGCCAGAAAAGTACCAAGCATTGGTCACACAGGTTGAAGAACCTTCCAACTACCAGGAGGTTGCACAAAATCAAGTGTGGATAGATGCCATGGTACAAGAGTATAGTTCTATCATGACGAACGATGTGTGGGAGGTAGTGTCGAGGCTTGAGGGTAGGTCAGTTGTAAACTCGCGATGGATCTACAAGATCAAGTACGCAGATCCAAACCTTAAATACTTTATGGTAAAGGATGAGCCACTCATCCTAGTGTTGCATGTGGAATACCTCTCCTTGACAAGATCATCAAGGCTCATGGAGGACTGCAAGAGGAGCCTAGTAGTAGAGATTGACATGAAGGATTTGGGGTTGATACATTACTTCCTAAGCTTGGAAGTTTGGCAGAAGGACAGAGAGATCTTCCTTGGGCAAAGGAGATATGCTACAGAGATTCCGAAGAGATTCAGAAAGTAGGACTGTAGACCCATGTCTACGCCTATGAATACCAACTGGAGGAAGATAGATGCTTTAAAGGACGAGGGCATTGACCCAACCTTGTATAGATAGCTTATCGGTTCCCTCATTTATCTGGTCAACACTAGGCCAGATATCTATTTCGCAGTCAACACTCTTAGTCTGTTTATGGTGGGACCAAAGAGAGTGCATTGCACAGCAGCTAGGCATATTCTGAGGTGTATGCGCGGCACAGTCGAATATGGGTTGAGATATGCTAGAGGTGATGGTGTCAGACTATGTGAATTCACAGATGCATATTGGTCAGGCAGGTCAGTGGAGAAAAAGAGGACATCAAGGTGTTGCTTCAACGTTGGATCAGGGGTCGTCTCTTGGTGCAGCAAGAAGCAGAAGTCAGTAGCACTGAGCTTTGCAGAAGCAGAGTATATGGCAACTAGCACAGCTACATGAGAATCTATATGGCTTCGAAAGCTATCGATGAGCTTGTTCAGTCTGAGGATGGAGGCAACCAATATCTACTGTGATAATCAGAGTTGCACCAAGCTATCTAAGAACCAAATGTTTCATGATAGGTCGAAACACATAGATATATGATATCACTTAATCAAATCTTGTGCGCAGTGTGGTGCATTCCAGCTACAACATGTTCCCATAGAAGTACAGGGTGCAGATATACTCAGAAAAGCTCTAGGGAGAGATAAGTACGTATATTTCAGAGTCCAACATTCATGCTTGGAATATGCCACGGGGGTGATTGGCTGAAAGAAATATTTGGTTCAGCCCAATCTATGGTCAGGTGGTACATGGAAGTCCCTGGCTTGGTTGGCTTTTGCACATGCTAATAAGATCTCTTTTCCTCTTGTGTTTCATGGGTAAATGTACTTGTTATTATGTGGATTTAATGGTTGTTCTATCGTTGTTGTTCAATTCATTATAAGCATGGTTTTATGGCAAATCTTAGTCATGGTTCTTCTCATGTTTTGATTAGTAAATGAATGAATAATGAATGTATGACATAATATATTATAATGATAATAATGAGAAGGCATCAGACCTTCTTGACGAATCTCAGATAAGTATGAGGCCATTATGCTCAGATTTGTTGGTACGACCTGTAGATTACATCTTCAGGATGTGTTTGACAAAATGCATTTCATGGCAGTTAGGGCTCAAGTCAAGTCCTTGTTCAAGTTTTTGTATTAGTAGCCTTGTCTCAATGTTACTTATCATTTCTAAAAATTTCACGAAGTTTTGGGCAGAGGCCTGAGTCCTAGCCCTGAAAAAGTGGCTCAGAATTCATGGTTGCTGGCACAGAATTGCCTGAAAAGGGTTGCAGTCGCATGGACGGCTTGTCATGGGAGCGACTGGAGGGTTTCATTCGCTTGGAGGGCTTGTCATGGGAGCGCCCGGGGGTCTAGTTCAATGAAAGGCTAATTAACTCAGGGGTTGGGCATCTAGAGTGGTTGGTTACCTCCTGGGTGTCCTGTAGCACATGAGGGAGGTCTTTAAAGTGTTGGTCTTATTGAAAAGTATAACTAGGATCGGTCTTCATAACGACTTGTAATTATGAATTTATGTAATGAAGAAGAAAAAGATAATAAAATGTATTTTGTAATACTTGCATCATGAGTTTCATGAGCAAGGAGTTTTTATTATAGGTCAAAGACTTCTTCTTGATGTCTTTAGTGGTTGGTCATCTTGTCATAAATATATAATTTAGAGTCATGTATATGAAGTGTTGTTACACTTGTAAAGGACAATTTTGATAATGTAAAATATGCTCCATGACCTTGTCAGTATGCTCCTTGAAATCGGCTCAATACACATTGAAAATCCACCATCATTCATGTCGGCCTACACACTAGCTCATATCGGCCTAGCCACAGAAGTTAATTCAGCCTAGAAGAGGGAGATAATCCCTCTATAAAGGAGGGACTGCAGCCTCATTTGAGCAGATCAAGTCAGTCAGGTTCTGAGATACAAGTGCGAGTTAGGGTTGTGATTTAAAGCGAGGAAAGTGTCTATACAATGAAGGAAGAAGAGAAAGGTCCAGTGAAAAAAAAGAAGATCAATACATTTTTGTTTTGGGTTTGTACCTACCTCACATCTCTGTGGTCACCTCAGGAAGGTCGAGGGTTGTGACAAGAAGAAATACGACTATGATAAAGTGTTGAAAGGAAATGCGATGAAGGAAGTCAAGCAAGCAAGGATATGAACAGTTGCAAGGTGTGTAAGAAATCCTTGTCTTGGGATAATCTATACTCCAAATATCTCTAAAAGGAGGCAGAAGTATACACAGTGTAAGGAAGGGATACTACAGCAAGCACGAGAGCTTGGTCTTGGTCATCATGTGTGCAAACAAAAGGACGAGGAGGAATTTCTTGGAGATCGAGGAAGACAGAATAGAAGCACTTCATTTGGGGCAGCTTGATGAGGGACCGAGTCTCCCTAACATTGGAGCAGCATCAATGCAGAAAGGGAAGATACACAGAAGGAGCCTAGAAGAGCAAGTGACAAGGGTCTGTTGGAAATACTGAGAGGGGGGTGAATCAGTATTTCTTTTCAATCGTTAATTATTGCCAGTTAGATTCTTCATAATTAAAGACAGAGAGATATATATAATAATGATATTAAGAATTAAAGAGAACTTCAATCCCTTTTTAATAATAGTATACAATAGATGAGAGAAGGGCACCAACCCTTTTAATGAAACAGGCACCAACCTGATTTCCAAGCACCAACTTGGACTTTGATGAGGCTCCGACCTCTAGGGCTTCGACCCTATCTTCTCAAGGCACCAACCTTGTGTTTAGGGGCACCTACCCCAAGGACACCAATCCCTCAGTCTTCTTTTTAATAGAAAATGTGTGATGTACTTACTTGACTGTTATTTCTTCACTATACTTTGTCCATCATGTGACTTCAATAGTCCTCACATAAGTCTGAGTGACTGTCCACGGAACTGGTCTTGAGATATACCACTGGACTGCAATCCTTCTTCTCCTAGCCGTCAATCCAATCTATTATAGGTGGTTGTCCCTCCTTAGGTGATTAGACCAAGTCTCTGAAATGAGCCACAAATTACTAAGTCCAGACCCTTCAGAAAGGACTGTAATCCAAGCATAAGACAAACTGTCTGAGCTCCTCAAAAAACTTAGATCACAGGTTCGAAGACTGTTGCAAGTCCGAGCTTGGAGGAGCCTTCAACAGAGGCCTCTCCACCAGTCCGATCTCCCACAGGTGGCTGTCACGGGTGCACTTTTATCCACAAATCTGAGCCCTCTATTTACTGATTCGAGGCTTCCAAAGGTGACTGTTCTTCAACGTTTATTGCTGGTCCGATTTTCTTATTGGTGACTGTCCGAGCCCTACTTTGATTCTCCACAAGCTAAGCTACAGATTCAAGTTTCTCTGGTCTTCACAGCAGATCTGAACTCTTCAAACTGATCACGAGAATTGAGGTTAAGGTCCGAAATTTTGTATAAGTCTGACCCTTCACACAGATTACTGTCCACTGTTCGAAATCTCAATGGAAGGATAACCTAATCAATATGCTTTTTAAGTCCTCCTTGGCCTTACTTCACAAGATGTGAACTCTCCTCAATGATTTTTCTCAGATGTTCTTCACCGAATTGCTGACCAGAAATGAATGAACACAGATTTATATATAGTGGTTTGTCCCTATGAAGAGACACATCCATTGGAAGAAAGGCCAACATTATATGACTGCATAGGTCGGCTTGACTGCAAATATATATTTTTTTTATCTTAAAAATTCAATTTCTCACAAACTAATGGGAGTTTTGGGGCAAGAAAGAGCTTGTTGGAAAGAGGGAAAAATCCGCTTTAATATGGTCTAGGATTCATTGTGAAAGGATGCCCCCAAGGTGTCTAAATTTATTTATTTTTGTGACTGTTCATAAAATTTTAGCGCAGAAGGTGATTGGGACAGTAAGAGATCATTAGAGCTTCTTCATCATGGTGTGTCTTCCATGTCATCATATGTCATATTGCAGCATCTATCAATCTTCCATTAAGAGAGCTCATCAAGAGAGCTTATATTCCATTCAATGACAATTATTGACCAACAATCTCCCCCCTTTGTCATTGATGGAAATATTATAGAATTCTCTCCCCCTTTGACATCAATGGCAAATGGGGTGCCCAAGTACTCCCCTTGTCATGCTGCTCCCTCCTGACATGCTGCTTGATTTAATGTGATGCAAGACCAATGACCCCCATCTTTTGGCGAAGATACTCAAATGCTTCTTGTGGAAGGGGTTTTGTAAAGATATCCGCAATTTGCTCTTTTGTATTGACGTATTCCAACCTGATATTGTGTTCAGCAACTTGTTCACGGAGAATGTAGTATTTGATTGGAATATGTTTGGTTCTTGAGTGCATCACTGGATTCTTTGAAACACTGGTGGTGCTAGTATTGTCACACAAAAAAGTAATTGGTTGCTTAGTTTCTAAGTTGACATCCTTCAAGGCTTCCTTCATCCATAGAATTTGTGTACAACAATCAGCAACAGCTATATACTTGGCTTCAGCTGTAGAAAGGAATATAGATGATTGCTTTTTGCTGAGCCAAGATACAAGGCAATCTCCCATAAAGAATGCATTTCCACTAGTGCTTTTTCGATCATCCACACTTCCGGCCCAATCAGCGTCAAAATAAGTTGTCACAATAAGAGTTGAACTCTTAGGATACCAAAGACCGAAATCAGTCGTTCCTTTCAGATATCTGAGAATCCTTTTCACAGCTGCTAGATGGGATTGTTTAGGAATTGACTGAAATCTCGCTACCATTCCTACTGCTTGCATAATATTTGGTCTTGTAGCAGTTAAGTATAAAAGAGCTCCA
Source organism: Pinus albicaulis (assembly GCA_034641835.2). Lineage (NCBI taxonomy): Eukaryota > Viridiplantae > Streptophyta > Pinopsida > Pinales > Pinaceae > Pinus > Pinus albicaulis. The sequence continues at coordinate 144,601,481 of CM076571.1, forward strand.
ATTATTGACCTGTAAAGAGTTGCATCTATTTGGGGGGTATCATAGTCTTTTCTTAATTTACAATCTGTGGTCATTGGTGTGCTCATACGTGCACAATCTTAATTCCCATATCTTTTAAGCATGTCTTTAAGATATTTTGCTTGAGATAAAAACATGCCTGCAAAGGTTTGAGATATTTGTAGCCCAGGTAAGTAAGACAACTCACCAATCATGGACATCTCGAATTTTTTGAACATATTTAGAGCAAATTCATGGCTCATTTCTTCATCATTGCTAGCAAAGATTAGATCATCGACGTAAACAAGAGTGATCAGAGGTTTTTCCTTGTCCATCTTCATGTAGAGATTGCTACCTGCCACTCCTTTTTGAAACCTTCTTGTTTCATATAGTGATCCAACTTTGCATACCATGCTCTAGGGGCTTGTTTTAATCCATACAAGGCCTTTTCTAGTTTGCATAAAAGGTCTTTTCCTTCAGCAAGATCAAATCCTTCTGGTTGCTCCATGTAAACTTCCTCCTTGAGATCTCCATTCAAAAATGTTGATTTTACATCCATTTGATAAACCTTGAATCCCTTTGAGCAAGTAAATGCTAGAAACATTCTTATGGCTTCCATTCGAGCTACTGGTGCAAAGGTTTCTTCGAAGTCAATTCCTTCGATTTGTGAGTATCCTTTGCAGACAAGTCTGGCTTTATTTCTGATGATTTGTCCATCTTCATTCATCTTGTTTTTCAATACCCATTTTGTTCCAATTATATTTTTATCTTTTGGGCAAGGTACCAATTCCCAAGTCTCATTTTTTTCGATTTGAGACATTTCTTCTTCCATGGCCTTTATCCAATGAGGATCTTTGCTTGCTTGAGAAAAATTTTCAGGTTCTATTAAAGATAATAGAGCCACATCATATTTTCTAGGGGTGCTTATCATCCTTCTTCGAGTTTGGATTCCTTCATCTATATTTCCGATGACCTGTTCTTCTGGATGATATCTTTGAACAAACTTGATCTTGGAGGGAGTTTGTGAAGATTCATTTTGAGGTTCTCTTTGAGGTTCTTCATTCTCCTCTTCTTTTTAAGGTTCTTCTTCTTCACTTTGTTCAAAGAAAGGCTCAACTTCATGATCTTCAATTCCTTTTTCTGGAAAGCCTTCATCAATCTTTACATCAATGCTTTCCACTATTCTTCATAGATGATAGTTGTAACATTTGTAAACTTTGCTCCTAGTGGAGTATCCAAGAAGTATTCCTTCGTCAACTCTTGAATCAAATTTACCTAGTGAGTCATCATTTATTTTTATGAAACATTTCCAAAAACCCTGAATTATTTTACTGAAGCAAGTCTTCCTTTCCATAATTCATAAGGAGTCTTTTCATTATTTGGTCTTAGTTGAGTTCGATTTAAGGTGTAAACTGCGGTGCCAACTGCTTCTCTCCAAAAAATTTGTTGCAAATCGGCTGCTAGTAGCATTGTCCTTGCCATTTCTTGAGTGGTTCGGTTCCTTCTTTCAGCTACTCCATTTTATTGTGGTGTCCTAGAAGTAGAGAGTTCTCTTTCGATTCCATGCTCTTTACAGAATTTATCAAACTCTTTTGAGGTGAATTCTCCTCCTCTATCCGTTCTAAGACATTTAATCTTAGAATCTTTCTCATTCTCAATGACAGCCTTGAGATTTTTAAAACATTCAAATGCTTCGGATTTATATTTTATGAAATATATCCACATCATTCTAGTATAGTCATCAACAAATAGAGCAAAGTACCTTTCACCCTAAAGAGTTGGAGTTCTAGTTGGCCCACACAAATCTGCATGAATAATTTCCGAAGGTTTTGTTGTTGAGAACTCCTTAGTTTTGTGGCTAGTTCTGGTTTGCTTTCCATGTTGGCATGGGCCACATACAACTTGATTTGGTTTGCACATTTTTGGAATATCCCTTACTACATTAATTTTGCTAATGTTGACTAGGTTATCAAAACTTGTATGTCCCAATCGCTTGTGCCATAACCAACTTTCATCTGTTTGACTTAAGTAACATTTATCTTCTTGGATTCTACTGAGAATGTAAACATTATCTAGTGTTCTTACTCCTTTCGCCACAAGCTCTCCTGAGGACGAGTCTCTTATTTCACAATTTTTTGTACTAAAGACAACATTATGTCCTTGGTCACAAATCTGGCTAACACTTAAGAGATTGTGTTTGAGCCCTTCTACCAGCAAGGTATCTTGAGCCTTTCCTAGTCCATTGACAAGGGTAGCAGTCCCTTTTCCAGTGATTTTAGCAGATCCACTTCCAAAGGATACATTTCCATTTTTCTTGTTCAATGAGATAAACTTCTTTTGGTCACCTGTCATATGTCTCGAGCATCCAATATCCACGAAACAATGATTTTCTTCACTATAAGCACATAGAGCTAGGCCACATTTATCAGTTTTGACATTTACATTTTTAGCTTTTTCCCTTTTGAGAGGGCAATTTTGTTCATTATGATCATAATCATCACATAATGAGCAAGACGGATCAAACTTAGCCAAAGGATCAAAGGAATTGTAAGTTTTTATTTGTTCTTGCTCTTTAGGCACACGCAGTTGGTTTGGTTGATTATTCAATCTTGGTGCTTCATTCTTATGAGCCTTGCAATGCTTAGCTTGATGCCCAAAGTTTTTACAATTGTAACAATGCCCAAGAAAAATAGTTTGATACCTGTTGTAGCATCCATAGCTTGAATCAACATCCTTCCTTGGAGTTGCTCTTTCAAATCTTGGTTTTGAGATGTGACCTTTTTCCTGAGATGATTTTTCTTCTTTTGGATGGCAAGAGAGTACATCAGCATAACTTCTGGCATTGTTCTTCGTACTTGATGATTCTCCTTTGAAACCAATTCCAGACTTGTCATGTTGATGTCTTTAAGTGTTAAGAATGTTGTCAAGAGCTAGAGAGCTTTGCCAACTCCTTTTGATTTGCTCCAATTCCTTTCTTAGGGACACTATTTCAGCTTCACGTTTTTCACAGATATCATCCTTCTCTTTTAACTTGATGTTCAAGAAGTCTTCCCTTCATTTTGCTTCCTCTCTTTCTATTTTGAGAGAAATTATCTTCTTTTGTAGATTCTTATTTTCTTCAATGGCACTCATTAGCAAACTATCCATGTTTCTTTCATCTTCTATTTTTGAGTCATCATCATTTGTAAATGCCATGAATAGTGTTTCTTTGCTTCCAACATAATTACTTTCCTCATCTGATTCATCATCACTTAATTTGTACTAATGCACATTTCTAGTTGATTTCCTCTTTATGACTATGAATTCATCTTCATCAGACTCATCTTGTTTAGAGAAGAAGTTCTTCTTATTAAACCCTTTCTTCTTGTACATTATTCTTTTAGAGTCCTTTTCATCATCACTATCATGTTTATTAGGACATTTTGTAGCGTAATGACCTATTCATCCACAATTGAAACAAATAAGAGGGTACTTACCTTTTAGCTTAGATCCCCTTTTTAGTCTTCATACAAATTGAGCTAACTCGTTTTCAGTATCTGATTCATCGTTGTTGTAATTCCATCCTTTTCCTTCTTTTGTAGATTTTGAGGCTTTGAAAGCTGCTTCTTTGAAATTTGGGATCCCTTTCCTCATCTCATAGGCAATAAGAATTCCATGAAGTTCATCCATCTTGAGAGTATCTAGGTTCTTCATTTCTTCTATGGCACTTACTTTGGAGTCGAATCTGTCAGGAAGTGATCTCAGGATTTTTTGAACTATGGTGCTTTCTTCAATATTTTCCCCTAGTCCTTTAAGAGAGTTAACCACTACAGCTACTCTGAGGAAGTATGATGCAATATCTTCTTCATCATCCATTTTCAGACTCTCGAATTGTCTTCTATAGGTTTGAAGCTTTGCCTTCTTAACTTTGGAGTCCCCATCATATAGCGAAACCAATTTATCCCATACTTCTTTGGCTGAGTCACAGTGCATGACTTTCGTAAATTCGGAATCGGTGATTCCACTAGTGATGGAATTTAAAGCTTTGGCATTAGCAATGTAGGCTTTTCTTTCATCTGGATCAGTTGGAAGACCGGTGGGAGCTTTGTCTCCGTCCAAAACAGAGTGCGATACTTCAGGGCCAAAAGACATTAGATAGTAGGACATCCTCTTTTTCCAGAAACTAAAATTTGTTCCATCAAAGATAGGGAGTTTCCCTATTGCTTCCATGTTCTTCATTGTGCCTCGGAATCCTTCTTCCAGCTATTAGGCTGATAATGAAGAAGCTGGCTCTGATACCAATTGTTGGAAATACTGAGAGGGGGGTGAATCAGTGTTTCTTTTCAATTGTTAATTATTGCCAGTTAGATTCTTCACAATTCAAGATAGAGAGATATATATAATAATGACATTAAGAATTAAAGAGAACTTCAATCCCTTTTTAATAATAGTATACAATAGATGAGAGAAGGGCACCAACCTGTTTGCCAAGCACCAACTTGGACTCTGATGAGGCTTCGACCCTATCTTCTCAAGGCACCAACCTTGTGTTTAGGGGCACCTACCCCAAGGACACCAATCCCTCAGTCTTCTTTTTAATAGAAAATGTGTGATATACTTACTTGACTGTCATCAACAAGATTCTTAACTGTACTTTGTCCATCATGTGACTTCAATAGTCCTCACATAAGTCTGAGTGACTGTCCACGGAACTGGTCTTGAGATATACCACTGGACTGCAATCCTTCTTCTCCTAGCCGTCAATCCAATCTATTATAGGTGACTATCCCTCCTTAGGTGATTAGACTGAGTCTCTGAAATGAGCCACAAATTACTAAGTCCAAACCCTTCAGAAAGGACTATAATCCAAGCATAAGACAAACTGTCTGAGCTCCTCAAAAAACTTAGATCACAGGTTCGAAGACTGCTGCAAGTCCGAGCTTGGAGGAGCCTTCAACAAAGGCCTCTCCACCAGTCCGATCTCCCACAGGTGGCTGTCACAGGTGCACTTTTATCCACAGATCTGAGCCCTCTATTTACTGATTCGAGGCTTCCAAAGGTGACTGTTCTTCAAGGTTTATTTTTGGTCCGATTTTCTTATTGGTGACTGTCCGAGCCCTACTTTGATTCTCCACAGGCTAAGCTACAGATTCAAGTTTCTCTGGTCTTCACAACAGATCCGAGCTCTTCAAACTGACCACAGGAATTGAGGTTAAGGTCCGAAATTTTGTATAAGTCTGACCCTTCACACAGATTACTGTCCACTGTTCGAAATCTCAATGGAAGGATAACCCAATCAATATGCTTTTTAAGTCCTCCTTGGCCTTAGTTCACAAGATGTGAACTCTCCTCAATGTTCTGTGTTTCTCAAATGTTCTTCACCGAATTGCTGACCAGAAATGAATGAACGCAGATTTATATATATAGTGGTTTGTCCCTATGAAGAGACACATCCATTGGAAGAAAAGCCGAAATTATATGACTGCATAGGTCGGCTTGACTGCAAATATATATTTTTTTTATCTTAAAAATTCAATTTCTCACAAACTAATGGGAGTTTCGGGGCAAGCAAGAGCTTGTTGGAAAGAGGGAAAAATCCTCTTTAATATGGTTTAGGATTCATTGTGAAAGGATGCCTCCAAGATGTCTAAATTTATTTTTCTTTGTGACTGTTCATAAAATTTTAGTGCGGAAGGTGATTGGGACAGTAAGAGATCATTAGAGCTTCTTCATCATGGTGTGTCTTCCATGTCATCATATGTCATAGTGCAGCATCTATCAATCTTCCATTAAGAGAGCTTATATTCCATTCAATGACAATTATTGACCAATAGGGTCTTAGAGGCATATTGGTGTCAAGGGTCTTTGTCATGGTCTTGGTACTCGTCAATTGAAGATCTATAAGAAGAATTACTTTCGGGTTTTCCTCTCCAAGAGGTAAAAGGTTTTCGCCCTGGTTTGCTAGCCTAAAGTGTGTGTCTCTTGTGCATTTGATAATTGACTTGATGAAGAACATAATAATCTAACGAAGATAAGATCTAAGTGAAAGAATGTAATATTCTGAATAGGAAATAAACAACAATAAAAAGCAACATAAACAAAACTACAACAAATAGAGATGTGCCATAAAAATCACTGCAAACATTTCAGAAAAGCTGAGCCATTTTATTATATTTCTGGAAATGGGGAATGAGTACAAAAGGTGATCAGAATGATGACACCCTGTCTTACTCAAGGCAAGCTGAAATATCTCTCCAAACCCTGCCATGGAATGGCTACTCCTCTAGTGACTGCGTAATTCTCTAGGTTGCTGCTGTTGCTGGAAAGTGTTGCTACTGGCTGGAATGGAGTTGCTCATGGGGGTTATTCCCCTGCTCAGAAAATTCTAAAACTCCTGCTATGAACTCTCCTCCTAAAACCCGGAGAAACCCAGGAAGGAATTCTGGAAAGGCTGACCTCGGAATTTGACCCCCTTGGGAAAATTAAACACTCCTAGTGAGTAAGTTGGCCTCTAGACTGATCCACTGGAAATGTTGGCCTCTCACAGATCCAAAACACAACTTGTGAAGGGTTGATCCCCTCCCACTTCTCCTGCACTGAAACTCCTGAATCTCCCTCACTCCCGGAGCTTCTCTTCGCCAAGACTGCGTAATCCCTCTGAGTGACTGCGCTGTCTGATGAACTGCGTAACTCCCGAAGGCTGGCTCTTCAATCTCTGCTCTAGAAACTAATGATGAAGCTCCTCACTTGAGTGGGCACTCGAAGTCCCCCGAGGCTGAGGTTGGGATCTCCGCTCGGAGACACCCGCGTGTTGAACAGCACTTACAGACTTAGCTAAACAGCGTAAGCGTACTCGATATCTGTTAGACAAAAATTCTAAAGATGAATGACAGAATGAATGAGAAGCTATGCCCTCACTCCCTTTTATGCTTGAGGCCCCCACATTCCGTTGGGCCCCACTGCATTGCTTTGTCCTCTTTGCCACGCTGCCCCTGCCTACGTTGCGTTGTCTGGCCCATGCTACCACTGGGTTGTCAAGCCCACGCTATCCCTCTCCCTGCGCTGCCACTTGGTCCCCCTGGGCCCTACGCTGAATGTGTCATGTTGGCCAAGTGACTTTAGGAAGATTATTTCTCCTATGTTGGGTTATGGGTCCCAGCACCCTTTTTATTTATGGTTGAACATTAGAAAGTAAAAATCTGAACAAAATTAATATTGCCAATTAGATGCTGCTAATTGGGAATATTACAAAGAAGCATAACGAAATCAGAACTATCATGAAAGATAAATTTTAATAAAAGCCCTAATTTCTCAACAGGTCTGTCGGTTCCACTTCCTTAAGGTGATCTAGGAGGTCGAATTATATCATAGTAACTCTTCGTCACATGTTTACCCTGGCAGGCCAGTAACTTGGGTAAATGTGGCAGGAGGGTATTACATATACAACAGTGTTGGCAGCTTCTCCCCATAGGAGCCTTGGCACATTTTGATCATATAACATGGCAAGAGCAGCCTCCATGATAGTTCTATTCTTTCTTTCTACCACATCATTATGTTCAGGACTATATGGTACAATGGTCTCTTTCTTGATATCACTTCTTTACAAAAGTCGATGAATTCATTGGAAATCAATTCTCCTCCATTATCTGATCTAGAGACTTTGATTTTCTTTCCAATAAGGTTTTCAATCAATGCTTTGAATTTTTTAAACATATCAAAGGCTTCATCTTTGTGCTTTAGAAAGTATATCCACATTCTTTTATAGAAATCATCCACAAAGGTGATATAAAACAAATATCCACCTATGGATGTCACTGGCATAAGTCCACACAAATTTGAATGAATTAGTTGCAGGAGATTATGAGTTTTGGTACTGCTAGAGGGGAAAGGCCCTCTCGTTTTCTTTTCACTTTCACAACCAAGGAAAATAGCATCATGTTTTGATTGGAATTCTGGTATTCCAGAAACCATCTTCTTTACTTTGGGCGGTGCCTTATAATAAAGATGAGAAAATCTGCGGTGCCATAACTCGATCTGATTGAAATTGCATTCTTGGGCCATAACTTTAATAGGTCTCGCATTGAATTTGTAAAGCTCTTCGACTCTCGATCCAAGAGTAAAATCATTTTTCATGTTTTTTTTCTCTGGGCAGGTTAACAACTTTCCTTTTATAAAAGCCACCTTCATTCCTTTATCTTCTACAGCAGATATAGATACAAGATTTTCTTTGGACCAGGTACATATAAAACATCTTGAAGGTGAATAGTTTCTCAAAGATCCAAATGAAAAGAAACTGAACCAAACCCGTTTACAGGGATGTAGTGTTATCTCCAAGGATAATGTTTAAACCAATCTCCCTCTCGACCAAATTAGAGAGGACTTCTTTATAACCAGAGAAGTGCCTAGAGGAACCATTATCCACTAACCAGTTGTCTAAAGAATCTAGAGGAGAAGCACTAGACAAAATTGAAATCAGAAAGTACTCAGATTCAGAAGCAGCAGCATTATTTTCATAACTTGTATTTTTGTATCTCTTTTGAGGACGAGGCTCTTGATCAAGATCACTATGAGCATTGCTTCTTCCTTCATATCTTATTCCTCCATAATACATCCTTTTTCGATCAAATGACTGATTATTGTAGTTGCTGCTACTCCTTTGATTATAAGAGGACCTTCTTTCTGGACAATCTCGAGCATAGTGCCCATGCTTGTGACAGTTAAAGCATTCAACATTCCTCCTGCTCTTCTTGAAAACTTGGGTTTGGACTTTGGCTTAAAAGATTTTCCCTTTCCTTTCTTCTTCTTTGCTTGTGCAGCAAAATCAAATGGTTCTCCTGCTTGAATCTTCCAATCAATTCATCAAAATTTGGCAGAACATTCTTACTGTTGATAGTAGTAATGAATACTTCCCAAGTTGCAGGAAGTCCATCAAGGGATGTTTGTACCAATTCCCTATCAGACAAGGGCTCGCCAGCAGACAAAATTTGGTCCTTGAGTTCAGTAATCCTTATAAAATAACACCGAATAGATTCTCCCTTATTCAATTTGATATCTTTCAGTTGTTTCTTTAGGTCAAGGACGTGATTCAGATTTTGGACTTCAAATATGCCAACAATTTTGTCATACATTTCCTTAGATGTCTTCAGTTTGGAGATAGAGGTAAGAAGATGAGATTTCAAAGAATCAATAATAATTTTGCAGTCCTTGATCTCACCTTTCTTGTATTTTTCTTTAGCAGTAGGGGCATTTTCAGTTGCCTAGGGTACACCTCCTTGGACATACTCTAGAACATCTTCTCCATCCAAGTTGGTTTCTAGGCTGATTTTCCAAGTAGCATAATTTGAAGCCCCTGTCAATTCTCGTTGTCCTTGAAGAAGGATGTGGCCATCTGAACTGATCTATTGTTGTATTTTCAGCAACAAATAAGGTCTTTCAGCAGATAATTGCCTTCAGCCTATTGTTCTTGAGCTTATCTTCACCACAACTTTGATACCACGTTAATTTTTGCAATTTTTAAATTAATTATCTTAGATCTTCAACCTTTAAGTGCAGACAGTAACCAATAGCCATACAGTAAGGCAGCAAATTTGGTCCAAGACCAGGGAAAAACTCCACTGTGGGGGAAAACCCTTTAAGAATATTCTTCTATATTAGATCATCAAATGTTCAGCAGAGATACATAAGCAGAGTACAAAACTCTTTTCTCAATGACAGCAACATTACCCCTTTTGATACTAGGACAGACATTCTGACAGCAACATTACCCCTTTTCAAACAATAATGCAAGAAAGAAATCTCCAGAAATACAAGAGAGAAATCTCCACTAGATCTGCCACTGATGAAACAAAATAACAGGTTTACAATAAATCTGCTAACCATGAGAGAGATAAAATGTTGATGCAAGGGCTTTATCACCAATGCAAAAGAGATCACCAGTGATGACAAGAGATTTGTCCCTGATAATCAGAGGTCTACCAATGATGATAAGAGATCTGCCACTGATAATCAGAGATTTCCCACTGATAATAAGAGATTTGCCACTGATGATAAGAGATCTGTCACTGATAATCAAAGATCTGCAAATCTACAATAGATTTGCTAACAATAAGAGATATAAATCACTGATGTGAGGGCTTGATCACCAATGCAAGAACTAGATCACCAAAGCAAGAGAGAGAGAACTCGATGTCTTGCAAATGAAGGCTTCTCTTCAATATATAGGAATCTTTGAGACAAAATCCCTAACTCAAATTAGGTTTTTGGAAGCTCCTAGTGTGATCCATTTTTGCACATGTCAAATTAGATCACTTAAGTGATTTTATTTTGCACATGTCAAAATACCTTTATAAAACAATTTTGAAATAACTTTTTCACTTATATTCTTAATTTGCACTTGAGATATAATTTACTTCAAGGGCGAAAGGGGTTAACTCATATAGTGTTTTTCTAGGGAAATTTCTCCCTTAATTGCACAAAATTTAACAGTGACAACCGACTTCACTATGTGTGTCTTTTAATTACAACATATACTAATTACATTAAAAATTATGGAACAAAGCATAGATAAAGTTATTTCTGACATCTCCTCTAGCATTTTGAGACAATGCAACGACCTTCCCTCCTATTTATCTTTACTAACCAGTTGAACACAAAAACGAATTAAAGCAGAAGAACTGTGTTAATATGTAATCTATTAACAGAAATAATTATTTAATATATAAAATAAACAGTAAAGTGAATCCTCACTTGCAAACGATAGAGCTTGTTGTCACTGCGGTATTGTATAGATTGAGAAGCGAAACCCATAGTTTGTTTTGCCATCTGCACATACCAAGAAAGAAATATTTGAACCACACTAGTCATAACGATTGCATGATTAAGGGCCTTGAAATCTGATTTTTTTCTAATACAGAGCAGAACGCAGAAAGAGTGCCTATTCTGTAATATGTACATGAACTTGTGTATAAACAAGGAGGGATAATATCCCTGGGATGTTCACTCCATCAGGGAAAAGAAAAGCAAGGTATAGACATTATAACAAAACTGTAAAAATATCACAAAGAAATATGATAAAGGATTTGGTTTGAAAACTACTTAATGATGCACACATGGCATAAGGGCATACTAGTCGTGACATGACACAATATATATTAGTTCAGATAAAACAAGTGGAAAGGAAAACAAGGAATTTGTTTCAAATAATTCCAACATTTGTATACTTAAGAAGTCAGTAGAATGTATGAAAAAAAATTCCAATAAAAACATCATAAAAGCCTCCAAAACACCATACAGTAAATATGGAAAGGTCTAATACCTGGCATTGATACATGTTACGTGGACTTTGATTGTGGTCAGACCAAGGGGTTAGACCAGCAACAACACTTAGCATTGCAGTTGGATGTATTTCTTCGTGGGTTGCAGGAACAGCAGATTTCCTTCTCCCTCCATTTCCACCATCAATACATTTTATTTCCATATATGCCTGTCAATACTTAATTCACGAAACATGAGAGAGAAGAATTTATTATTTTCATTTGTCAGCATACATAAATAAGTCGAGTCACAAGGGACGTCATCAAAAGATGATAAATGCATATACACTGTGCTTTCATGCAATTTATGAAATGAATATCAAAGAACCATGGACTTGCGCAATGACATTCACCCAAGATGAATCATGTGTATATTCCTTGGCAAGGATGTGAACGCTATCAAAAGTTATCATTCAACTTCACAAATAAGACAAAATTGTCCATTTCATTAGATAGGTCGCATGATCTGACAAAAAAGCATAACTCAGTCTCTGCTTGTAATTGATACGTGTAAACTTCTATATCTCAACCATCAGCTTCTCATTAGTTTTAATTACAAACATGTGCCTTGCAAAAATATCATTGTCGTTTCGGCACATCTAAAAAAATCAATATAACTCTTGGCTTATAAAACATTACACATATGATATAAGCCTGTGACTGTTCCTTTTCAATAGATAAATTTCAAAAAGCCACATCTAAAAAAATCAATATAACTCTTGGCTTATAAAACATTACACATATGATATAATCCTGTGATTGTTCCTTTTCAATAGATAAATTTCAAAAAGGAACCGTTACACTACCTTTAGATCAATCATGCATTCAACTATCGAGAACATCTTTTACATGCAAAGGAAGACTGATTGAAAAGAGCTGAAATGAAAATAATGAAAATCTGTATAACTTCTAACCTTTTGGAGAACAGGACTTGCTGAGCAGTGAGGACAATACAAAACTCCATTCAAGGGGAGAGGGAATATTGTTGGAGAAAAGGACTTTCTGAGGATTCAGAAAAGTCAGAATGAAGAGATCGTCAGCGTGTTTTTCATCACACGTGCAACCTATGCTATTTCAATCAATGTTACCAAACTCGGAATCGGCAATAAATGGGCAAAGCAAAAGAGCCAAGATTTTAATCGGATAGGGAAAAAATCGGTTAATACAATAAATAAAGATATACACATATATTGGATTGAAAAAAAAAACAAATATATATATATATATTTCAATGATATTCAATAAAACCATGTCCAAACAATGCATAATATCAATAGTTGTCCAAAATATCATGAATGAATAAGCATCTCATATATGTTATGCATGATATTTTGGACATCTATTGATCCAACATGATCCAAAGTACTGAGTCCTGATTCCTAAACAGTGACTACATAGAACTAGAAGCATTTGCTTCTAAAAGTTTACAAAATACTACATACTAATCAGTAAAAAAAGCAGTAACTAACACTCTAAGAGTGAGAACTAGAAGCGATTCCTCCCACTCCTTTGCCTGCTTCACTCTCAAAATTCTCCAAGTCATCTAAGCTTAAAAGAGGAGCCTCCTCCGATTGGACCCAATCTGCAGCATTTGTAGCATGCAGATGTATCGTTTCTCGATCGCTATCATCTTCCTTATTATCGATTTCCTTTACACGTGTTGTAATTTCTGCATATAATATTCCCATTGCTGAAACTTTTCTTTAATTTTACTAAACTGCAAAAAGCATTCAGGACGTAAACGTAATGGCATATTGTGCGGCGAACAACGTTCAAGGACTCGCATGGTTATATTGTTCAGCAGGGCTCTGATACCACTGAAGCAACAAAACATATAGCTTGTAGACTTAAATTGTAAAATACACAAATGTATTTGTAATATTTTATTATATATATAAATGTACAAGTTGATGATTGAATGTTACAATGAGGGCCCGCTTATATACCTAGGCAAGTGCCCCTTCATGACTGGACATGTCTTTTAGACATGCCTTTCCATTTTAACTAATGACTATTTAAAATTTAACCGCGATTATTTATTATTTATTATTTATTTGCACTTATTTAATTTTGTCTAAATAATATTCATAACACAATCCCTTTGGCCAGGAGGGTCAGTTTTTGGGGAAAAGTCTATTTCTCTGAGAGAGTCAAAAGAGAAATTAGATTTTCCAAATCAAAGATTACCAGAGGCAGAGGGAGCAGCAGTATTTTCCTTGCAGAGTAGATCTTAAGGTGGGATGTTGTATTTTGCAGCAGTTGCTAGTGCAAAATAGCGTCAGGTGGAAGGAAGAGCACACACTGAGGGAATTCTTTCCTCAGGGAGCTTCTAGTTCAGACTGTTTGATTTCTCACTGTTGAGAAGCAGTAGTTGTGAGCAGATTTTCCCACTCCAGCAGGGAGTGCGTAGAGCCTAGCAGCAGTTGCGCAAAGGAGAAGAGGAGTTCGACATTTTTGCAGAGATGGCATCAGCAGCACTGAGAGGTCAAGATCGGTTGGACGGAGCCTCCAACAACGTGATCTGGAAGGCAAGGATTTCTTGTCTTCTAGATAAAACGATCTCAACGCCTACATTGGTAAGGTGGTGGTTGTACCCATAGATCCAGATTAGCTGAAGGCCTCCAGGAAGGAGATGGCGAAGGCGAAAAGACTGATTCTCGATGGGGTTCGAGATCACGCGATGTCTCACATAGCTGGCAAAGATACTTCCAAGCAGCAGTCGGATGCTCTCGCTACGTTGTACCAGGGATCCACCAAGCAATGGAAGATGTATCTTGAGAAGAAACTGAGAGGTACCAAGATGCAGAAAGGGGAGCGCATAAACCCATTCCTCACTAGGCTTCAGGATGTCCAAGATCAGCTGTCAATTGTAGGGTCAGTGCCCCAACCTATAGTATTGGTGTGGTTACCTCTGAACAGTGTTTTCGAAGACTAGCAGGTCTTTGTCTAGAGTATCCTGGGCAGAGACAAGTTGCCAAAGTGGGACCGAATGTGGGTTGATATGCAGCACAAGGAGATGAGGCGAGATTTGGTGAAGAGCACTATCAGTGGCAGTAGCAGTAGCAGTGGGATGAAGCAAGTCAAGGAAGAGGAGAATGTGGTCCTCACATCAAAGGGGCAGCAGCAGCAGCGCAAGAAAAAGAAGGACCTTTCCAAGGTCAAGTACTTCAAATGTGGTGAACTTGGTCACTACATCACTCAATGTCCTCTCAAAAAGAAAGACAAAGAGGATAAAAAGGATTAGCAGGTTGCATCCGCAGAGATCAACAGGGTGTCCTCCTCTAGGTTGGAGGAAGAGTTTGCCATGATCACTGATATACCTCCAGGTGTGAGGTGGGGTGATTTGCTATTGTAGCCCCAGAGTGCTACAGGATGGACAGGATTCTTAAGGAGTTCCACCTCATGAATCAATACCTTGCTACAGGATCCCATAGCACGCTATAGCTAGTAGCGGTCTGAGACTAAGCAACGCAGAATAGAGTTGGCAGCAGTGTAGTTGGGATAGTGTAGAGTCAGCAGCAGCGCAGAGACTTCAGTGACAGTGCAGAGCCTAGTAGCAGTCAAGACTCAGGTGATAGATGTATCACAATGACCAAAGTTAGTTCAGTTTGTTGGATACTTCTCAGTTGCAGATGGTGCAGTTGCAAATGAGAGACAGTTGCAGATGAGAGACAGCAGCAACAGAGGTGCAGTGCAGATGCAGTAGTTGGTAGCAGTTCAGAAGGGTCCACAACAGCACAGATGCAGCGCATATCATAGTTGCGTAGTAGTTGGTGGGCAGCAGTAAGCAGACATGGGCAGCGCAACAAGAGATGGTGCAGAGACAGTGTATTGTAGCAGCAGTTGCAATTGCAATACTAGAACACTTTCCTCGCTAAGAGGGAGTGTTAGTTTTTGTAGCATCAGATGTGTTCTAGCCTCGAGATTTGGCAGAAAGGTTAGAATACATGCATTCTCCAAAACCCATAAGTCGTTTCTGGAAATTCCACCTAGAGACAACTTAATTAAAATAATTAATCAGTTTTTTAATATTACCTAAGTCTAAACTTAGGAAATATGATTAATTAAAAGGTATTAATTAAGTCATGGTGAGAATCTTCTAGAAAAAGACTTGGCTTGAGTTCTAGTTAATCTTGGCCATTGATTAACTTTTAATTGTTCTCATTGATGTCTCAACGAGATATTATAAGAAGAAACTTTATGGGGCTTGCAGAACACACATCAGCAGTTTGATTTCACTGGGAGATCGATTTCTAGAGTAGCAGCGTTTTGTTGCCGGAGAGAGAGCTACTGAGCTCGAAGCAGTGAGACAGGGGCAGGGATAGTAAGGTCGGAGGAAGATTTTCAAGTTTTGGTGAGTGCATTGCAGAGAGGCAGTGAGTGCCATAGAGAGGCAGCGCAAAGCCACGCACAGGCAATGCAATTCTTCAGAGGAGATTTTGTATTTTGGTGGGGAGAAGAGTTGATTCAGTGCCAGAAGCTAGAGAGAGAGTCCGGAGGCCAGGATGATCCATTTCCGAGACAGCAACTAACCAAATTGCGAGAGGACAAGCAGTTCTGAGTTTGTGGGAAGCAGTATTGCATAGGCTGATGCATTTTTTGCGCAAAGGCAGCAAGGAGAAGCTCAACTTGAGCAAAGGTCAGTGCCAAATCACCTATGGAGTGAGAAAATTTATTACTAGGTTTATTGCCAGTCACTTCTTTGTTTTGGATTGCTAGATTAAGCATCCATACATTGTACTCAGATTTACTACTGCATAATAATCAAACCCTCAATTGTTGCACCATTTTTCCCGAGTTGGGATTTTATGGACTTAGTCCAAAAATAATGGTGTCAAATTGTGTGTGTGCATCTATTCTTTCAGCGTTTATTTTTCTTCCACAATATTTGTTTTGTGAAGGTTGCAGTGTATTTGTTTCGATATTTGCCGTAGCATACAGTAAATAATTAAATATATTTAACAAATAGAAGAAACAATATCAGTTGCTACAGTAGGATTCTGGGTTTCGGAATTTTCACACTTGTTTTGGGTCGATGGTAGAGTCGGTTGCCATCTCAGGGGTGTAATCACCAACCTTTTCAAATTCTGGGAGAAGGCTAGTTCTAACAGGTGATGGAGTTCATTCTCCCCTTCTTGCAGCAACCCTAGTTAAAGGAGGAATGTTGTCACCTTCAAGCACACTAGGGGATTGGACAATGAATGGAGTTGCCAAAGCAATACTTGAATTGTCGTTTATGAATCAATTCCTCAAAGATTCACTAGGGACGTAGACTTGCTTCCTCCCTAGAAACGGCACCAAAATTGTTACCACTC
The DNA here is from genome assembly GCA_034641835.2 of Pinus albicaulis. Lineage (NCBI taxonomy): Eukaryota > Viridiplantae > Streptophyta > Pinopsida > Pinales > Pinaceae > Pinus > Pinus albicaulis. The sequence goes on from CM076571.1 coordinate 144,618,084, forward strand.
AAACTAGCAGGGGTCCCAGTGTTGGAATCACGATTGTAGTTAGACCAAAACCCGCAAGCATTAGTCTCCGCTACAACCGCCAAAGTTAGGATCCACAAGAGGCAGTTAGTCCATGTCCCAAAACACACGAGGAGCGTTGAGCCCAATGTCCAACAATCTCCACCCCAACACAAGCCGGGTGAGTTTCGAACTCGAGACCTGTCGCTCTGATTCCACTTGTTGGAAGTGGAATCACGATTGTCGTTAGAGCGTTAGTCTCCGCTACAATCACCAGAGTTAGGATCCACGAGAGGCGGTTAGTCCATGTCGCGAAACACACGGGGAGCGTTGAACTCAATGTCCAACATAGGAGGGATCACAAGGATGAATATGTCAATGAATGGGTGGATAGTGATCCCTAAAACCTATTCACAAGAGAGACTCAATTGAATGGCTTACTTGCTTAAGAAGCAAGGTGATGGGCTCTCTAGGAAGGGTTGAGAGGATTCTCAAGCCCAGACTTGAGGAATATCCCTTGACAATAAGCTTCCTTTCCTTGTGGAGAAATGGTTTTTATGCAATCCCTGTGGAATTTGAGTTATAAAGTTGTGGGATCACAAAGAACCAAAGTGGACCCAAACTATGTCAAGGATGTCGAGTTGATCAACACTACAAGGGCTTGCCCAATTTAGGGAGGAGAATAGGATCAAAGGACAAATTCTCTTTTGAATTTTAAATGCAATGATCCAAGTGAGGACACTAACCCAAATCAAAATAAGGAAATAGATGGTCTTATGGCTAGGGCTTGCTATATCTCGGGATCCCACCGTCGAATTTGCCTCAAACTTGAAGGACCTCTTGAGAAAACCCCAACCCAATAGTGGACCAAAATTCAAGGGTTTTGAATGGCTACAAAGGATTTCGCTTGATGCCCTAGGTGACCTACTAGAGTTAGGCAGAGAATTGGGAGAGATGAGAAAAAGAGGGATAAATTTGACCACCAAATGGACGTGAGGATCAGTGCCTTGCTTTTTGGGCTTAATGGAGTCAAGATACACCTAGATCGAAAATTTGCATATGCTTAAGAGCCAAAGATGACTTCTGCTAGCTTTTCAAGGTGCAACAACAAGGTAATGTAGGGATTTATACCTCGAATTGCAAAGGAGATGAAGTTTCAAGGGTTTTCAACCTATGAGGTGCCTCTAGGAACATTCACCCACTCCCTCAAAGAGCAACAATTGTATTAAATCACTTATTCAAGGTTTCTAGAAGAATTTCGCATTACTTTAACCCATACAAGATTGATGATAACAATAACATGTATTAGACAAGTAAGAAAACAAGAATAGCATTAAAATTTCACTTACATGAGAGAGAGATTACATCCATTCATCATTTTCGCATTACAAATAAGCTCCAAAGACAATAGAGAAAATCCAAACATCATAGTGCATCCAAAAACTCTAAAATTTTCATCCCAGAAACAAGTGTGAAAATCTCTCAAGAGATACTAATCCAATCCAAGTGATGATGAAAGGAATGAATGAGCCTCTCATCTATTTATGTCCTTCCTAAAGAGTTCTCTTTGCATAATTAAGCCTAATTAAGCCCCAAATATACAATCATGTGAAATAATAACACTCCTTGGTGACAAGCCCACCAAGATAGCTCTAAAATAGAAAGATAAGCCTCTCAAGAGGGAAAAATAGTAAACATAATGAGTCGTTGGGCCATTGAGAAGACCTAGTGGAGTCCAAAGTGTGCCAAGGTGAGAGAATAGACTCCAAACTTAGTGAATAAGGTGTTGGCCCCTTGATATCCAAGCAAGTCACGTGTGGTGTCCCCAAGTGGGTGTGGAGGCACAATGACATCCTCATGGATCTCCAAGTGGATCAATAATGCCTTTATACCATATGTAAGGGCTAGGATGATGATATAAGCCCTCTCTTCGTCTCTCGCAGTGAGACACATCCTTATCTGGGCCCTGGAACTTCTTTCAAGTGTGTGGTACAAATGTGGAATCGGTTGGGCATGGTGATCCAAGTGCATCATCCTAATCCAAAAATTTGGAACACGAGCAATCACTGAATGGCATTGGATATCAATGAAGTTTTTTCTGCTATGGTGGAGACCCATGGATCGCTAAGTTGAACCTACAAGTGCCATTGTTGCCCTCTGGAGGGCTTGGACCCCATATAGGGAGACCAAACCCCAAACGGAGACCCATCTGCAATCCTGCATAAGATCCGATGTGTCCCCTTGCCTTCTAATACAACAAATCATTAGAGTAATCAAGTAAAACAACTTACAAATCATGAAACACAAGTGGACACTTCATAATGGCATGCCCTTCCATAGTGAGTTTTGGCATGTACATGTGTCTCCAAGTTGAATAAGGGGCTTAACCAAGGACCCTATTAGGTGGTTTCAGGCTTTAAAGGGGGTGACATGTCCATGGTACATCCATCAAGTGGTAGGTGGCATGTGAAATAATGATGGAATGGAGTGGGGATCAAGGGAAGGTTCTAACCTACATGCCATGGAACAAGGGTAGCTATACTAAGGGAATCCCACACTTTGGTATATGAGTGTACGAGGAAGCAATTGTGGCACATGAGTTATCGTGGACTTTGTTTTTCCACCCTTCTTCGTACGCCTTTTGCCCTTGATTGATTTTTCTTCATAATTGCTCATATGCCTTTTGCCCTTGATTGATTTTTCTTCATAATTTCTCTAGGCTCCAGGGAATGAGAGCATGATATGTAGGATACAGTAGTAGATACCCCCATTAAGGTGTGGCAATTCATTGCCCACCAGGGGTTGGGACAGCCATGGGTTCCTTAATGTGGGAAGGGCTCATCTAAGTCCCATAGGAACCAGGGTGATAACCATAGATAAGGGGTAGAGCTCATGTTTGGGTTTTGCCCACATGCTAAATGTTGAGATTTATGGAGTGTTGGGGTAGCTTCGGATGTGCTCTAGCTCGCAAACTTTGTGGAGGGGTTAGAGTACATGAGATCTCCAAGACCCAGAAAGGGATTTGAGAAATTCCATCCGGTTTAAGAGAAAATTAATTAATTAATATTTTTAATTAAGGGCCCTAAGTCTAACTCTAGGAAAATTAAAATATTAAAGGTAATTAATTTAAACACGTGGTGGAAATGACTTAAGTCACACGGATCAAGATTTCTTTTAATCTTAGTCATCGAATCAAGATTAGATCACGGCCATTGGTTTCTCAACAAAAAAAGTATAAAGAAAGGCTTGGGGTCAATTGGAGAACACACACACGGAGGCAGAGCACTAAGACTAAGCTGGAATTCTAGGGCGTGGCTTGCTAAGAATTTCCAGAAGTGTTTCAGTTGCAACGAGGGGAAGTATTGGCTAAGGGGATGATCTGATCCTAGAGCCAAGAGTCAGCAAGAGGCAGAGAAGCAACAACCAGAGCAGCGCAGAGGGAGCAGAGAATACGCAGCAGCTACGCTGCGCGGAGGGTTTTAGCCACTACGCAGGTGCTAAGTAGGGCCAGAAAGGGCAGCACAGAGGCAGCAGGAGGGCATTAGGGCTTATGCAGGGCCAGCCATGGCAGCGTAAGGACTGCGTCACCCAGTCTGAGGTTATGCAACCCTCTCCTGAGTAGTGCAAGGGCATCAGAAGGCTAGCAGAGCTGACACAGAGGGCTTTAGAGCAGCGCTGGGGTTTCTAGAGGCTGAAAGGGGTTGAGTTCTATAAATCTCATTTGAGGGTGTGAATCCGTCCAATTTTCTGTCTCCGGAAAAGAGGTATTGCTGCAGATCTTATATTTCTCTGTCGAGCTAACCAGTAAGGGGCCCAGATTTGTTGTACTTAGATTCTACATAATAATATCAACCCTCCAGCAGCTAGAAGACTGGTTTTCCTGTATTGGGTTTTTCCGGGGACAGTTGTCCAGAAAATGTTGTGTCACTTTGTCTGTGTGCATGTATTCAGTTTTTAGATCTGTATCAGTTTAGAACTGTTAATGTGTTTATTTCGATTTTAATACTGAGATTTCAGATAAATAACTTGATTGAGTAGGAGAAGTATAACCAGATTTAAGAGTAGGGTTTCTGCATAAGTAATATTCAGAAATTTTCACACTAAATTTGTATGGCCAGGCCATCTTTTGCATTTTGTGGTACATTCCTGTTGTAAGTGGCCAAATTACACTTTTTATTTTCTTTTTAGTTGCATCAACCTCTGGGGCATCATTCCAGGCCTGACCCAAGGTGTGGGCAAGGGAAGGGGGGAAGGCTAACCCTTTGTGGGCCCAGTGGACAAATGTGCATTCGGATGAAAAAAGTGGTACAAATTACAAGGTACAAGGTACAAATTGTTGGTTTTTTTACAAATAATGGTTTACTTTTGATCCAGGGTTTTAAATGAATGTAAGAAATAATAGTATTTCATCACAGCATTACAATACACATTAATTTATGAAATAGAGATGTTTTTAATGGGATACAAAGCAACACAATAAAGAGTTTTGCAGCCAGTCGATTCCACAAACAATTATTTATAATCTAATGCGAATTCAACAGATGACTACTGACTTACAACATCATAACAGAGTTTTCATGAACTATAGCTACCCATCACCAATCAGAGACCTATCTCAGCCCTCTTGTTCTAATCCCACTCACCGATCTCGCTAGTTTCTCCATACTGTTGATTGGACTGGTTGCCTCAGACTCGAATTTGCTGGCACCCCTTAAACTCTTCCAACCTTCTATTCATTCCCCTTCCTACTGTCTATGGCCCAAGAATTAGCTTCCTGCTGTCACAGGGACTTGGCTCTACCTCAAACAGGCATGTCGAGTTCCTTGCAGTCCTAGATGCACCCTTTGTTGTCTCAAAACGGTGATTCCCAACCTCGTTGCCCCAAAGAAGGGATCCCTCACTTCCCTGTTGCCCCAAATACACTGTATTATTGCCGCACAACCCTGCTACCATAGCCAAGGCCTCAAAAATGATTTCCTACCATAAGCAGTACATTGGAGATGACCTGCTGCCACAAAGAAGACCTTAGAAATGATATGTTGTCATATACAACGGCTCAAAATTGTTCCACTGCCATAGACAAGGCCTTACAATTGATCTGTTGCCACAGACAAGGACTTAGAAGTAGTTTGTTGCCAAAGAGTGATCAACCTAACCCTAGCTACCTCAAAAAAGGAGAATCCAAACATGCTTTCCCTTAGAAAGATGTTTCTTCAAATAGAATATTGCCCTATAAATAGAAAGGTAGAAAAATTGGCTAGGGTGGAATCTTTCATCACCGAAACCATTCAAAAATATAGGGTCTTGAAACCTTCTAAGAGCCTCAAATCAAAAATCAGATATAATCAATAATCCATGATGTTCACAATGACTTTGCTCTCTCCTTTTTATAGATTCCCTTAGGGTGTTTCTCTCCTAATTTTAATTTTGATTCACTAACAAGTGTCCCTCCATTTGCCCCAAATTTGACTTTTATTGCAAGTTTCCCTCCATTTGCCCCAAATTATCTAATGTTACCTAACTAACATGTAATGAATAGGGTTTGCATATGCAGCGAAAATATTCAGAATATTTTGAATATAAAAATGTCCATCATGGAACAAACAATATATTTATATAAGAATATCTGAATACAAGTGATATGATATGATTGATTACAAATGAGGGAACACTTGTATAACTAGGCAGGTGCCCCTTCATGAACAATCATGTCCTTAGAGATATGCATCTTCAGTATACTAGTCATTATTTATTGATTATTATTATGATTATTATTTTATATTATTTTTATTTATTATATTCATAAATTTGCCTTCCTCTATTATTTTCCAATGTTTTGTGCTTAACACAATCACTTATTCCAACTCTTCTTCAATTAGCATTCACTTTATCTAATAAATTCAATCTTCCAACAACAATAAGCAATTGTAAATAGAACAGTAAATCAAATGCACAATAGAAGACAACCAAGAACAATAGAGACACGGTATTTGGTCAAAGACCAAGCAAAAATGCCACAAGGGGGAAACCCCTTTCAAAATTCTTCTTCTATTAGATTGTCATCAAAAATTCAGCAGAGAGATACATAATCCAAATACATCAATAATGAGTCAAAGTCACACCTTGGACAAAGCAATATCTTCCAACCAATATCCAATTAAAGCGGAGCCCAAAAAATCAACCATGGTCAAAAGTCAAGTCTGCAAGTTTTGGTCAACATCAACAGTAGTAGCAGCCCTAACCAGTCTTGGCCAATGGTCAAATTAGCCTCCAAAAGGTTAAGTCAAAGCAACAAAAAACTCGGCCTCTTCAGCTCAATCATACTTAGTCAAAGTAGCCTCCAAAATCTCAGTCAAAGGAGAGAGAATCCACAAATTTGCAGTCAAACCCAATCAAAGTCTGCGGTCAAAGTTAGTCAACCAACCCAAAAAAAATCGGTCTCCTTTCCAATCAATTCAGCCTTCCAAATCGGAGACAAATTCAGAAATTTCAAGTCAAACATACCCAAGCCAAATTGAAGTCAAAGTTGGTCAATGCTACTCAAACAGAAAGTCAACAAACCAAACAGGGAATTCTCCCTTCCCTTCACACGTGTGAGATTAGACCTGCAATTTTAGATGCAGTACAAACCAATCAAGAGAAGAGATGTGATGTGTGATGATGCCTCTGAGTGATGTGACATGTGGTCGATTTATATGTGGCTGAGGAGGTCAAATTTCCTTGCCCATGCCGACTTGTACTTTTGAGCAATTGTAGGTTTAACATTAAAAATAATATTTTCCTTGTGCAAATTAAATTCTTCCATGGGCTACTAGGGTCTTCTCTGGATCAAGAAGGGTTCCAAAAGGAGGGAATTTCTCCCTAGGCTGTCAAATTTCAACACTCCCTCTCAACTAGGGAGAAATTTCTTATTGCATCATAAATCTCATCTCAAATGTCCTGTCATCATCGTTGCTATCATATCTCGTCTCTACTCATCTGTGCTCATATGCTCAGTTGTTGAACACTCTTGAATCTAAAGAAGAAGAATCATCATAGGGGAGATAAATCTACCACCCTATATCCAATGTCGATAGGCAAGATACCACTTACCACAGGAGCTAAGGACGCACTCATCCTATTGACCATGAAAATAGGTAGGATACCACCTACCATAGAAAGAAAGGATCACACTCATCCTATTGTTTGTTGATCTTCCCAAATTGACCCGCAATGAGATCCTATTGTCAATGAGATCCCTCAACCCCAGGAGCTCATCGACTTCATTCCTATCCCTAGGAGCTCGAACAAGGGGGAATCCAAATAATTTATCTTATTGGAGTACTTAATCTAATTAATAATCTCATTGAAGCATTCCCTCATATTTTGCACTTGCATTCTAGGACTAGCAGTGCATTGCTAAAAAATCTACCTCCAAGCATAAGCTTGGTTGAAAGACTCTAGGACAACCTTTTTCATCTAGCTTGTGAAGTCTAGACACTCTTTAGTGGTTAAAACAGTGACCTTATAGTCGTCAGAGTCACAGTCTCTACGGCGCCGGAGGCATCGGGTGGTTAGAACCTCAGGGGAGGTATCATTAATATAGCATCAACTATCTTCCCCTGTGTCTCTTTCTCACAACCTATTCTAGAAACTAGTTTAAAAATAAATGATGGAAAGGATTCATCTAGTTAGGCATCTAACTTAAAATCAATCAAGATTGTGCATTTCACTAAGATTTTAGGTGTTGCATCTCATTTAGGATATTGAAGCATCCTAAAGAAACAAATGTTCATCCGGTATCTTGGAAAATAAATTCAATTAAGCAAGTATTTTGACTCCATTAAGGAACTGGTCTTTCAGAGTAATCCAATCAAATCATCAAACTTGCTAAATTAACCAAGTCGCTAGGCCATTCAGTTGTGTCTCCCAGACTTGTCAGTTGCCAACAGGTCTTTTCATCTATACATTTCACACAAACTACCCTCCATAGCTTGTTGCTGGGAGACAACTAGAACAGAGAGGGCAGGGATCAGAGTGATAGCCCCCACTCTGAGTCGTTGTTGCAATCACCTATACAATTTGGGCGATAAGTGGCTTCTCATATAAGCAAATATTAGCAACCTTCTATCTAACACAAGATCAAATAAATCAACAACCATAGTTACAAATCAGCTAAACTTCCAACTTCAATCATGCTACATGCAATAGGACCATCCATGTCATTTAGACCTGTTAGGTAAACATGACTCGAGGTAGAGTCAATGTTGACTAGGGTAAATAGTAGTGGTTTTGGGGCACATGGTATTGTGCACCCATGGTTTTCGACCCATAGTATTGCATGTAATGGAGCCTATAAAAGGCTGGGAATACTTCATTGTAATGAAGGCCTGGAGGTGAGCGGTGAAGGCTCACTTGGCCGGATTGGCCAGGGTTTTGGCCAATGGTTAATGAAATTTCATTGGTTGGGTTTTTCCCCGGAGTTTGGGGTTTTCCCGGTTAAATATTTGTGTTAATGTTTATGATTTGTTGCTGGCCTCTTTTATGTTTATTTCTCTCAGTAAATTCCTTATTTTCTACTTGGTAAATTCTAACAATTCGTATCGGAAGGTAAATATTGAGTGGGTTGAGAGGGACGCTTACGTGGCCAAGGGTTTTATGGCTGAGGAAGAGCTAGGTGAGCGGGTTGTCTCATCTAGCAGGTTTGGCTGGATTTAGTCAATAATCCCCAAGTCAAGTTTAAGGGGGGAATTGTTAGGTAAACATGACTCGGGGTAGAGTCAATGTTGACTAGGGTAAACAGTAGTGGTTTTGGGGCACATGGTTTTGTGCACCCATGGTTTTCGACCCATGGTATTGCATGTAATGGAGCCTATAAAAGGCTGGGAATACTTCATTGTAATGAAGGTCTGGAGGTGAGCGGTGAATGCTCACTTGGCCAGATTGGCCAGGGTTTTGGCCAATGGTTAATGAAATTTCATTGATTGGGTTTTTCCCCGGAGTTTGGGGTTTTCCTAGTTAAATATTTGTGTTAATGTTTATGATTCGTTGCTGACCTCTTTTATGTTTATTTCTCTCAGTAAATTCCTTATTTTTCCTGCGGTAAATTCCTAACAAGACCAACACAACACCAGAATGTGTGCAGTCCAGATAGAGTTAGCAATTCCATACATCATGTGGTTCAACAAGCCAATTAGAGAGATTCACCAAATCTACAGCAGAATCTCGTAGCTTCTTCAAATTTTCCTCGAGCAATTGTCCATGGACTTACAGTGCATTATGCCACAATCTCAGCAAGGATTTCACTAGGCTCGTGCAATACCTTCAATCTTACAATTCTTCAATCAACTACTTACAATGGATGAAGAGGACCACAGTCCTTATCAAAAACATATCATGGATGCATAGCAGAAAAATCACGGGCTCATCTTCAACGAATTTTGATCAGCATCAATTTTCAACAGATCTAGCCAACTTCATCTTGGAAATCACAACTGACTTCTTTTCATCATAGATCAAAACATACTTCAATTTAGGTTGATCTTGTCTGCTCTGTTTGAGTACAAAGTTCATCCAATCAGGAGTCTTCTTGTCACATTGTTCTTCCATCCATTTCCAATGGTTGCCACACCATGGCATTCTTTATCATGTTCATTCGATCCTCATTAGCAGGCCATGGAAGAACAAATACAACCAAGCGAGATATACAAAGACAAGAGACTAATAATGAAACAACAAACAAGAAAGTACTTAACTCTTGAGAACATATGAGCTCCCTCTTGATCTTAGCCTTCTCATGTCCTATCAACATTGTCCACATCATCAAGGAGTCCATATCATCATCTAGGAGTTCACCTCGTCCACATCATCATCAAGGAATCCACATCATCAAGGACTCGGGAGTCCATATCATCATCAAAAAATCCACATCATCAAGAATTCCATATCGTCATCAAGAAATCCACATCATCAACAAACAAGTTAAAAAATAAAACAAGGTACAAGATACCTATCTTTTCATAACTTGTCAGCTCCCTCTCAATCTTTATCCGTTTTACATCCAACTTGTAAATCAACCTTATTCTCAACATGTCAAATCTTCTAGAATCTATGGTTTCTTCTTAAGCGGAAGCAATTAATCCATAATCCCAAGGATTTCTCAACCCTTTTTGTCTTGATAGAGTTAACAATTGTTTGGCTAGGGTTTTCAATTTGTAAAGCTAGGGTTTTGACTTCAAACCCTAATAATTCTTCAACTTCAATCTAAGATTTACAAACCCTAGATGACTAACATTGATCCTTGCATTCTTTTTCAACTTCAACGTTTGATTTCAATATCAGCATTAAGAATTATCAGACTTAGATTTTAGCGCACAACCCTAGGGCTCCCTTGCTAGGGTTTACAGATTTAAAACATTTCACTCATCCAAACCGTAGATTTTTGCAATCTCAACAAATTTTAAATCCATCAACAATAATTTGATCAAATTTTGAAGAGGATCTTTATCCTCTTATCATATCTTGTCATTCCTGCATTCTTCATCATTCTTGTTCTTAATATCAGTATCAGTCCTAGGGTTTTGTATACAAACCCTAGGGATTTCTTAGGCATCATTGCTTCCAGATTAATTAGGTCGACTCCCTTTTTACAGTGCACTTTGACTAGGTCATATATGACTCAATCTTTGATATACAAAACTTGAACCCAGCTATTATAATCTAATTTCAAATTCTTCAACAAATCCTTCAAAACCCTTTTGCTTAGTACTTGAAATTCCATCGCAGAGTTCTGAGGTTATTTGCAGACTTGCAACTTGAGATATTTAGCCACGCATCATTTTTTACTACTCAAAGGTCTAGAAAAAAATCAAAGGGAGATCATTAATAAAACTTCAAAAAATATTAGAATAATCTTGATCATATATTTGAAGAGTTATAGAAGAGTGTGGCTTTCACAAATATATAATGGTTTTGAATCCTGAGACATATAAGCATCGGCTTCTAGGTCGGCCTTATTCAAGTGATGTCATCCTTTATGTATAGAATAGAGTGTTCTCCAAGCAATCTTAGCACCATAGCTTTGAATCTTATACAGGTTTGTGTCACAGTAATAGGTTTGAACTAGAGATGATTCAGTCTTCTCAGTTTTCATATACATATGCATATGAGAGACCTTCTTCAATAGTGCCATTAAACACGCCTCAACCTTATTCGGACCTCTACCACAGAGGCCTCAACCTTGTGATTTGGACCCCAATTCTGACTTTAAACTCAAAGAACAAGGCTCAACTTACTTCTTCATAGCTAGGACTACAACACAAACTTCACATTATTCCATTGTGAAATCGGACCACAAAGAAGAAGTGGCTCAGGTAGCAATCATAGCAAATAAGATGACGTTGCAGCTCGCATAACAAAGCCACAGGAGTTCGCATATCATAGCCACAGGAGCTCACACGACATGCCACAAATATTGCTCACATAACAAAGATAAATGCCACATATAAGCTTGTATGAACAGGACTCGTCCAAGGTTTGGATCTCTTTCATGGATGGTCCTTCTTCCATAGACTTGGCACTTCCACAAAGATTCATTTTCACTGAGATTAGACTCATTCGTCATCCAGATTCTTTGGTTTGGTGTCTTGGTCCTAATCTTAGATATGAGCCACAGAGAAGCTCGCTTGTCACTGAGGGTCTCGACCCATATCTATGTAATTGTCATCTTGGCCCATGTCTTAGAGGGTCTCGGCCCATATTTTTGCAATTGTCATCAAGAGGAGGCTGTTAGAACTTTTTCCACAGAGGTAGAGGAGCTCGGATCATCATTCACAGAACTCAGATCACATCTCAGAAAACTCGGATTTCCTCATAGACTCAGACTTCTACCTTACAAAAGCTCTTGGCTTAGAACCTCGCAAGGAATTCAAGGAAGAATTTGGCTGCTCCATGTTGAAATATGTAACTAGGTTCAGTATTCAAAATGTCTAATGTAATCATAGTTTTATGTATTTGATGTAAAGAGAAAAAGAATTATTATTATTATTATTATTATTATTTAAAGCATGGGTTCCATGCTCAAAGTTATTTTATTTTTGTAGGTCAGGCACCCATTTTTTGAAAAGTGTCACTAGGTTCGATCTTCATAATGACTTGTAATTATGATTTCATGGAATGAAGATGACAAAGAATAATAAAATGTATATGTTACTTTCTTCATGGGTTTCATGAGCAAGGAGTTTTTATTATAGGTCAAAGACTTCTTCTTGATGTCTTTAGGAATTTGTCATCTTGTCATAAAGGTAATTAGAGTCATGTACATGAAGTCATGTTACACGTGTAAAAGACATATCATCTATGTAAAAGTTGCACTCCAAGACAATGTCACTATACCTCTTGAAGCCGGTCAAAAGATGGACGAATTTATCCTTGAGACAAAGTCGGCTTACCTCCAAGTTTCATGTCAATGTAGTTGGAGGAGGTTAGTCACTATATAAAGGTGACTCGACCTCATTGTATCACCAAGAACTTTGGATCAATCTACAATAGTAAGTGCGGGTCATGGTACGAGAAGTATAAGGGTAATACAGCAAGTAGGAAGGCTATAGGGACTGCGTAAGGGTATCTATCTATTTTGGACTAAGTCTGCACCTTCACCACTGTAATCTCAGCAAAGACCGAAGGTTGCTTCAGGGCATATACAGTTTGGTCTTGGGTTGTCAAGAGGGTATAAGGGTGCTGGAAGGAGGCCAAAGAAGGAGACTGTTGGAGGCTGAAGGGAGGAGGTACTTTGTGAAGGGCTGCGGATTAGAGACCGAGATTCTCTAGGTGGTAGTGCAGAACAGTACAAAGAAAGGAGGATAGAATTGAGGAGGCTGAGAAGAGCAAGTGATGGTCACAATGTCTTGGAGGAAAACTTGTGTCTACTGTCTTTGTCAAAGGTCTTGGTATTCATCAATTGAAGCATCTATAAGAAAATATTTGCGAGTTTTCCCCTCAAGAGGAGAGGTTTTAGCCCTGGCTTGCAGCCTACATATTGTGTCATTGTTCTTATTGTTTTGGTAATTGTTTGATGTATTGTTCATCGTAATAACAAGAATCAAAGATAAAGAATTTAAAGAATAACAAAAGCAATTATCAAGTAAGAGAATTGAGTTAATCATTGCCCTACTGAATTCTCAACATGGTATCAGAGCTAAGGTCATCTAAGGGCATCATGGAGTTCATCAAGAAGATTGCAAGTCATCTAAATAAACGTTTCAAGAAGATATGGAACTTCTCATTCTCTTCCGAGGAGGTATCAATCATAGAAAAAGATGGTGGTCTTTTCTCAGCCCTCTCCGTTGTTGATATTGGGTAGCATCAGATGTGCTCTAAGTCTCAAATTTTGTGGAGAGGCTTAGACACCTGTATTCCAGATAACCCAGAATCGTTTGGTGAAATTCCACTCAGATTGTATTCTATACAAATAATTAATTATTTTTAAAGGGACCCTAAGTCTAAACTTAGGAAAATAAAATAATTAAAGTGTATTAATAGAATATGAGTGAGAATGATCTAGAATACATGGATCAAGTCAAAAGTTAATCGTAGCCATTGATTAGAGATCTAATCTAAGTTGTTGAAGTCTCAACGAGAAGATTACAAGAATTACTTGAAGAGTCATTTGAAAATGACATTCGAGGAGACACAGAGAATTTAGAGATCAAATTTTTCTGACAGAGCAAGTGCTCGAACAAAAATCAGATCTAAGTGATTTTTGATTGCAGTGAGAGACAGTAATACCAGTTAGAAAGTTTCCTGGGTCGAAGAGTACTTAGCAACAGAGACAGAGAGAGCCACAGCATCAACGCAGAGAGCCAGTGACGAAATGCTTACACAATCACTACGCAGAGCAAGAGGGAAAGACGTTTTCCTGTTGAGGAGACAGCGCAGAGCTTGAGTGAGATCCTGGAGAGGTTTTCCGAAGGCCAGAAGGCTTCAGTTTCCAGCCAGCAGTGAGATCAGCGCAGAGGAAGAGGGTAGCCACAGTTGTGATGCAGTCACTGCACAGAAGCAGCGCAGGGCAGTCCAATCTTGGTGCAGATCAAACCGGTTTAAGTCTTCTAAGGTTTGATGCTGCTGCTAGGTTGAAGATCTGGAAGGCTGCCTTGGTGCAGATCAAACCGGTGCATACTGCCAATTAATTTTAACTTGGTTTTAAGACTTTTAAAAGGCACTTTGTCATGTTGGAACCATCATTCACACCCTATTTAGTGTAGCTAAAGTATGCCTGAAGATTCAATTGCTTGGCAGCTCAATTTTGGTGTCTGTTTTGGTCATGATTCTTCCTCTGAATGCTTTTTTACTATCCCATGTCGTAGTTGTCGCAGTTTATCTCATTGAAAAAACTAATTAAACCTCAAGCCAAAGAATGGACATAGGTACCTGCTCAAATGGGCCAATAAGTTCTATGTTACGATGGTCCTTGCTGCAGTTTTGAATGTTTTTCACCGGTCTGACAAATCTTGAAGGTGTTGTGAAAAGATATAGTCCAGGATATGCACCGGCAAATGTGCATGGTATATATCCCACCTCGAGATCCTCTGGAATCTGGTATAGACAAATGTAGCATACAAGCAACAAGTCAGAATACATTCTACCTGAATGGTACCAATCTGAAATAGCATTAAAATCAGGTAAGAAACATACCCCTGATGTTTTAGCAAGCTTCAAACTCCGCAGATGTTCAACAGCTTCTGAAATTTTCAAGGAAGTAATATGCCCAATTATCCGACCATCTAAGAGAACACTCAAAACTTCTGGTGGGCCAGCATGTTCCAACCTTGGCAACACAGGAATCATTCCAAAATCTATCAAGACATTTGTGATTGCTTTCAATATTTTTAAGGGCTGTTTAATATTTCCCTCTGAATCAATGTCCGAGGTGATTCCTGCAAATGTTCCAAACAATTCAGTATAGCAATTTTTAAAAAGTAGTATTTTACCTACACTGGCTAGATAATGCAACTTGAGGTCAATGAACTATAGAGTTTAATGTAAGAGCAGTGGCCTGATTTATACTAAAAACACTTTCCATCAATAAAATTCTTCATTGTTTAAAATACAGAAAGAGAGCAAGTTGCCCCCTGTTTACACAGCTCACACAACTTAGAAATGAATGTAATTTGCAGTGAACAAAATTATAGAACTCAGCACACCGTCTGTGAACTTCTCATTGTATTTACCAATAACCGTTTAAATTCTCTTTAGATAGTCCATTTTACTTGGGTACTACCATTCTATGCAAATAAAACTGGGATTTGAATCAGCAGAAGATTGCTTTCACAGGAAAGAAAGAGAACTCTAAAGGTTGAATCAACTACTTCAGCACAATGTGCATAAAATAATCTTTTACATGAAGAAAAATCATTGTTATACAACAGGCTGGTACTTAACGACATTGAGCTGTCATATGGAGTAGCAATCCACAAGGTGTTCCATCTGGTGTGTGGACGGGACAAAGAAAACCCCATGACCTGCAATGTCAAGCACAAAGGATAGTCAACATTTCATATACATTCAAAATTACAGCAAAACATTCACTTGATACAGTGCTCATTAACTAAAGAACACAGAGGCTTACTCTGGAAGCAGCTTACGAACTAAAGTAGTCCGCATCTCTGTAAAATATGCTCCTCTATGCACAGAGCGGAAATGTGAAATAAAACGGAAAAAGTTGAGCTTCTCAGCAATAACACTCATTCCAGTAGTCTGTTCAATTCCAAAAATAATCAATGAAGAGAATCACAATAGCATATAATAGCAAGTAGATATCAGCAAGCCAAAAAATACAATTATTGAAGATTCTTCCTTTAAATTCAAATCCAAATTCTCTCATCTACACATGGATTGGAAATCCAGTGGAAAGGTGAAAAACTTGGTCCTATCCAAAATAATAATCATTTCCAAATATTCTTAATAAATGTATGATGATTAATCCCTCTGCCTTTACTTCTCTTTCCCCAGCTTTTGTTCAGGTCAGTGTTGCATGGAAGGACTCCATGGACTGCTTTGCACAAACACAATAGTATACATGTACTTGACCTTCTCCACAACATTAATTATTTCAGCATTCTCTTAATTCCACGTATAATCCCTCTGCCTTTACAGTCCTTACCCCCAGTATAGTTTACGTCAGTGTTGCATGAGAAAGTTCCAGATTTTTCCAGAGACCACCTTGCTCCAACTATTTTTGGGTTTATTGCTCTTTCTTTAAGGTTTATTGCTCATATATCTGATTATCTTGGTCTTTAAAATTTTTTGCTAACCCTTCTTGCAGCATTGTTGATATTGTAACTTAAGCATTTGTCTACTTGCAAGTATCTAAAATTTCGTTGAGCATTATAAGGCACTGGTCTGTTACATTTATATTTTGTATTTGCCTCATTGATCCTAATTGCATTTAACTTAATATACATTGCTCATAAACTCTCACACTTGCTTTAATTAGTAATCAAGTTACACTAATAATAATTGCCTTGCCCTTAATCTCCTAGACTTCTTGTTCCAATAAGCCTCTTTTCATTATCATCCTTAGGGACTACCCCCCTTGACTTAGCTAGGAGAAAGTCTAGACGGAGTGAATAGGGATTAGAGTGAGAGCCAATGTTATGAGCGTTGCACCTTCGATGTACACTTTAGGCGACAACAGACAGTTTGACCAAATTTGACTTTTGGTCTCATCTCTTGGATACTGGATATTGGTTTGTTGGAAAGCCAATGTTGTTGACTCTTGACTCTTGATTCATGAATTGGTTCATTGTACTCTCTTTGCTGAACATTTTATGACAATCTAATAAGAAGAATTTGAAAGGGTGTTCCCCCCTGTGGGGTTTTTCCCTGGTCTTTGACCAAATTTGGTGTCTCTTGTTATTGCTCTTGATTGTCTCTTACTATTCATTGCATTTACTGCTCTATATACAATTGCTACTGATCATTGGAAGATTAAATTGTTTTGAAAGATTGTAAATTGAAGATCGGAATTGGACTAAAGTGATAGTAACAGCATAGAACAGTAGAAAATTAACATGGAATCAAAGCCAAGGTGAATACAAGCCCAAGGAGACAAGAAACAAGAACAATCATCTTTGAAAGAAGTTGAAGAATCATGTTTGACTTGGTCAAGATGTCCACCTCTTACGTCAAGGATTCTGAGAAGTTGGGTGACTCATCAAACTTTGCAGATTGGAAGATCAGGTTGGAAGTGATATTGGATGAAATTAAACGAAGGAGAATTTGTGCAATCCTATGTCATGAGGGTATCTTGCCTAAGGGATCAATTGCACACTGTAGGAGAGCCTATATCCGACAGAGAGTCGGTGATCGTGACTCTTCGAGGTCTTCCTTCTATTTAGGAAACCTTCAGCATTACTATAAGCAACAATGATGTACTCCTGACATTTGATGAGCTCGTTGGTAAGTGCACTCAAGAAGAGATCAAAATGATAGCAAGAGCAAGGATTAAAAGCATGAAGGAGAGCCCGTTGCATCTGTTGCTCAAGACAAGAAGAGAAAAGGAAAAGGAAAACCATCTGGTTCAACATGACCTCCCCCTAAATCAAAGGACTTTAAGAAAAGAGGAAGTAGAATTGAATGCTTTAACTACCACAAGCATGGTCATTATGCTCAAGAATGCCCTGAAAAGAGAAATGACTCAAGATCCACTTATAACAAAAATCGAGGCTTCAACAACAACATGTTCAACAATAAAAACGAGGAGATAATCAAAAAATATGAGATGATCGAAGAACAAGAGATGATAGAAGAAGAAGAGATGATCAGGATGAACATGAAGAAGGTCATCGTCCACAAAAGAGGTCAAGCAATTCCAAGTATGAAAATAATGCAGTTGCTAGTCAATCTGAATATATACTTATTTCTGCTCTTTCTAGTTCTTCCCCTTCAGATTCATATGATAGTTGGTTGGTAGATAGTGGGGTTTCTAGACATTTGTCTAGATGTTGAGAAGTCCTCTCAAACCCAGTTGAGAGGGAGAACATTTTGAAAATCATCCTTTGAGACAACTCTACTCATCCTTGTTGAAATTTGGTTACCAGAGGACAGGTGGTTCCCTAAGGCTTTGATCATTGGCCTAGGGAAAAGTGTCTAAAAGAATTTAATTTTTCTCCTAAAGTGACTTTATAAAGTTATAAAGTCAAATCTAATTTAAAAGTGACTTTAAGTGATAAAGTTACTAAATCTAATTTTAAAGTGACTTTAATAAAGTCAATGTGAAATTAGAAAGTGAAAAGTGACTTTGCAAATAAATGACTAAGAGGGTCTTTTTTAAAGTGGCGTGAATTAAAAAATAGAAATTGAGATTTAAATGAACATTTAATCTCGACCCCTAGATATATCCCTATCTCATTAGCCATCGGATTTAGAGTTTCCCCAAAAGTCACTTAGGGTTAGGTTAAAGGAGGAAAAGAAGAGAAAAGATCATTCATTCTTTCATGAGCAGATTGAGAGGAGGAGAGAAAGCAAAAGAGAAATTTCTGAGCGAAGGAAGAGCAGCAACAGCTACACAGAAAATCCGTACAGTAAGAGGGCACATTTCCCAAGGAGCATTTCCGTACAGCAGCATTTATTGGCATATTTACGAGACGAAAATTTGTCTGACAAGGTTGCACGCATTTTGAGGCAAGGTACAATGCAGATTTCGAGCGGTTTTCAGCAGCAAAGGGCACGAATTTCGAGGTTGTTTCATGGCTCGAAAATCGAGGAGAGGCTGTTGTACATTTCCATACAGAATCCCTACAGTCCGTACAAGCAAATTCTTGCACATTTTTCAAGGTTGCAAGTACAACATTTAATGTTGTAATTTTTCTGTTAAATTTATGTTTGCTGTTGGCACGATTTTCAAGGTTGGAGGTTGACACAAAAATCGAGATAAGTGGGTTTTGTATTTGCTGTAATTTTTACTGTGTTTTGTTGTTCACTGTAAAAGCATGTTTAGAAATAAAGAGAAGCTTTCGAATTGGTTTTCCCCAAGAGTTGTAGGGGGTTTTTCCAAGGTCAAGTTGACCAAAACTCAGCTTGTCTATTTTCTGTGTGGCTAATTTATTTTTCTGAGTTTTTATTTCTGCATTTCAGCACTGTGAAATTTCCGAATTTGTGTTTTGAGAAAATATTTATTTTTCCAGACTTGTTGAATGTATGGCTATGGGAATGGGCATTTAACTTTATGGGAGAAATAAGGAGAAACTGAAAACTGGAGTGGGTCTTAAAATTTCTACATGGCATCAGAGCTATTTTGCTGAAAACTGCAGTTTGGGACAGTAAGAAGAAAAATCACAGTAAGCTGATTTTACATATAGAAATCAAAACCTTTACTACAAAAGTGTTATTTTTAGTTTATTAGGACAAGAAGCATGTCTTTGGGCTTGAGGGTGGAGGATAGGTTGGATGGGCATAGCAACTACAGTGTATGGAAGGAAAGATACGAGCATCTTTGAGGCAAAAGTCTGGGATATCATGGTGCATACCGCACGGCACCCTGTTAATGTGCCCACTGATGCTGTTCAGTTGGCAGCATTTAATAAGAAGAATAACAAGGGTAAGAGACTCATTCTGGATGGAATCAAAGACCATTGCATTCCTCATGTGAGAGGAAATAGATATGCTCATGAGATGTGGACAGCATTGACCAATCTCTACCAGAATACCAATGAGAACAGGAAAATGGTCCTAAGGGAGAAGAAATTTGAAGACCATTAAGATTGGAAACACTAATAGTGCGTGGATATCTCTAAAGTTTACTAATGCATAGAGATTCATTGGCAGTTGGAGAGGTCATTCCACCCGCTGAGTTGGTGCAGATTGCAGTGAATGGCCTTCCCAGTTCATGGCTGAACTTTGCTGATGGGGTTTGTGCATGTGAGACCCTTCCCTCTTGGGAGAGGTTTTGGGATGATTGCATACAGACAAAAATCAGAAAGAGCCAGCTTGGGACAGCCAAACCAGTTGAGTAGGATGAGGATGTAGCACTGTTGGCAGGAGGCAAGAAAGGCAAGGGAAAGAAGCAAGCTTCCACAAGTGTTGGTGGGGGCAAAGGCAAAGGTAAAGGTAAACAGGGAAACACGCAGAAAGACTATTCCAAGGTGAAGTGTTGGAATTGTCAGAGAATGGGACACTATGCAGTTGTGTGTCCGAAGAAGAAGAAGAAGGGGAAGAACCAGAACATGGCAGCATCAGCAGAGATAGAGGACTTTACGGATAGCTTTGATCGGGAGTTTGGTTTCATTGCTTGTGAATCCACTAGTGCAGGATCACCTGCCACGGAGGTTGAGAGGGAGTGTGCATTTCCCTCCACTAATGGAGCATCTTCAGGTATCTGGTATGTTGATAGTGGGGTTTCACGTCATATGACAGGAGTCCATGAGTACTTCTCAGAGCTTTCAGAGAGTGGCACTGATATAGAGGTAGTACTCAGAGATGACAACGTTGTTAGAGCAGTCAGTGTGGGGACATTGACATTTGATAGGGAATCCAAACCTCCCTTTAAAGTGTCAGATGTTATATATGTGCCAGGGATGAAGAAGAACCTCACATCCGTCTCAGCATTGGAGGACAGAGGATATGAGATATTGTTCCGGAGAGGACAGGTGCTTATATATCCCAGGGGCGCTCCAGCTGAGTCAGCTAGAGTGATTGGTGTACGCCATGCAAAGGTGTACCAGTTTTCATTTCAACCCCTTTTGGCATTGAGCAGTAGTACCGGCAACAGAGCTAGCAGTTCAGAGCTGTGTGAGATTTGGCACCGCAGGATGGGGCACATGTATCATGGAGCCTTGAGGATATTGCGGGAGATCACTATAGGTGTGCCAGATTTCAGTACTGATCACCTAGATACATGCAGAGGATGTGCAATGGGCAAGTTTGCCAAATCCCCTTTTCCCAGCAGTGACAACAGATCGACTGGGATACTTGATTTGATTCATTCCGATGTGAGCGGTCGGATGTCTCATGTTTCCTTGAGTGGATATGAGTATTATGTTTTATTAATTGATGATCACTCTAGGAGGACCTAGATTTATTTCTTGAAGACCAAGAGTGAGGTATTCAAGCGGTTTCAGGAGTTCAAAGCTCTTATGGAGACTCAGACAGGTCGGAAGATCAAGTCCCTGAGGTCGGACAATGGAGGGGAGTACACACTTGGTGAGTTTGTTGAGTATTGTACGGAGGCAGGCATTAGGAGGGAGTTGACAGTTCCTTACAACCCCCAACAGAACGGGGTTGTGGAGAGGAAGAACAGATCCATCGTTGGGGCTGCCAAAGCCATGTTACATGATCAGCGGTTACCATTGTTTTTGTGGGTAGAGACCTGCAACATTGGTGTATATTTGCAGAACAGGAGTATGCATCGTGCCTTGGGGCATGTGACTCCGAAGGAGGCTTTTTCTAGGAAAAAGCCTAATGTTGGTCACTTCCGTATCTTTGGCTGTATTGCATACTCCTACGTACCCAAGGAGAAGAGGACCAAGCTAGAGCCCACCACAAAGAAGGGTATCTTTGTGGGCTACAATGAGACCTCGAAGGCCTTTCAAATTTATATTCCCGCAGAGAGGAGAGTTGCTGTCAGGCGGGATATGAAATTCGAGGACGGCAGGGCTTTCAGGAGGTCATGAGAGTTAGAGTATCTAGATCGGCCAGACCCTCAGGAGCAGCTGAGTCAGGCACAGGGATCCAGTGGGCAGGGATCATGAGGATCCAGAGGATCCGGAGGTACATTGATTACGGTGTCGGGCCATCAGTGAGCAGTGGCTCACAGAGTCAGAGGGGTGGTGCTTCACGCAGCATGCAAAGCAGTTCACTAGGGAGTCCACTAATGGGCAGTTCACACGGTACTTCAGCATCTACAGGTTCAAGTTCAGGCAGGAGGACAGCAAACAGACAGTCAGGAGTTCAGGCTCTTGATGATGAGGAGGAGGAGTTTCATTCTCCAGTGGGAGAAGTGTGCTCAGGGAAGTGGAAGCCCAAGTGGCTTCAGGATACCTTGAGAGAGGCCACATCTGTTGTTGGGCCGAAGAGGCCGATCAAAGAGACTAGACCACCTAAGAGGTTTTGTAGCTATATGGAAATGGTTGCCAACATCGTTGACTCTGAGCCTTCTAGCTATGAGGAGGCAGCTAGCCAGCAGGTCTGGAGAGAGGCCATGCAAGAGGAGTATTCTTCTATCATGAAGAATGATGTTTGGGAGGTGGTGCCGAGGCCTGAGAGCAAATCCGTGGTTACTTCCAAATGGCTTTACAAGCTAAAGCATGTTGCAGATGGCAGTATTGAAAAATTCAATGCAAGGTTTGTGGCTAGAGGGTTCTCCCAGGTAGAGGGAATAGATTATGAGGAGGCCTTCCCTCCCATGGCTCGATATACTTCGATTCACTCCATCATATCGATAGCAGCAGAGATGGGTTGGAAGATCCACCAGATGGATGTGAAGACCACATTTCTCAATGGCTTCATGGAGGAGGTGTACATTGAGCAGCCACAGGGCTTTGAGGTGCATGGGAAGGAGTCCCATGTGTGCAGACTAAAGAAGGCCCTTTATGGCCTCAAGCAAGCTCCTAGAGCTTGGTACTCCAGGACAGATACATACTTGTAGGAGATGGGTTTCACAAAGAGTGAGGCAGATCCGAACCTTTACTTTATTGTGATAGATGAGGAGCCTCTCATTCTGGTGTTGTATGTGGATGACTTGGTCATTACGGATGCAGAGAGATTCATAAAGCACTGCAAGAGAGATCTTGCGTCGGAGTTTGAGATGAAGGACATTGGCTTGATGCATTACTTTTTGGGTTTGGAGGTGTGGCAGGAGGAGGGGCATTTCTTCCTAGGGCAGGGGAAGTATATTGTGGACATCCTTGGCAGATTCCACATGGAGGATTGTAGACCCATGTCGACACCGATGATCACCAACTGGAAGAAGCTTCACACTTCAGATTCCGAGTTGGTGGATCCCACATTGTATAGACAGCTAATTTGTTCCTTGATGTATTTGGTCAACACCAGACCAGATATATGTTTTGTAGTCAACGCGATGAGCCAGTTCATGTGTGAGCCTAGGAGGGTGCACTGGGTTGCTGCAAAACACATTTTGTGGTACTTGCAGGGGACAATGGATTATGGTCTGGATTATAGGCAGGGAGATGGAGTGAGATTGGCAGGTTACACTGATTCTGATTGGGCAGTTTGTGCTTCTGATAGGAAGAGCACTTCAGGGTGTTGCTTTGGGTTGGGTTCGGCAGTGGTGTCGTGGTTCAGCTGGAAGCAACAATGAGTAGCATTTAGTTCAGCGGAAGCAGAGTACATGGCAGCCAGTCTAGCTAGTTGTGAGGCCATCTGGCTTCGCAAGATGTTGTTTGGCTTATTTGGTCAGTGGTTGAGACCTTCAGTGATATACAAATGATAATCAGAGTTGCATTAAACTCACGGAGAATCCAGTATTTCATGACAGCTCAAAGCATATCGGCATCAGATATCACTTCATCAGAGACTATGTTCAGAAGGGAGCTGTGAAGCTTGAGTATATTCCCACTGATGAGCAAGTTGCAGATATTCTTACCAAAGCCTTACCACGAGGCAAGCATGTCTACTTCAGAGACAAGAAGGGTGTGGTGAGGAACACCTTCCTCAGTAAGAGGGAGTGTTGAAATTTAGTTACCAGAGGACAGGTGGTTCCCTAAGGCTTTGATCTTTGGCCTAGGGAAAAACGTCCAAAAGAATTTAATTTTTCTCCTAAAGTGACTTTATAAAGTTATAAAGTCAAATCTAATTTAAAAGTGACTTTAAGTGATAAAGTTACTAAATTTAGTTTTAAAGTGACTTTAATAAAGTCAATGTGAAATTAGAGAGTGAAAAGTGACTTTGGAAATAAATGACTAAGTGGGTATTTATTAAAGTGGAGTGAATTAAAAAATGGAAAGAGAAATTTAAATAAGCATTTAATCTCAGCCCTAAATCTAAAGCTATCTCAGCCATTGGATTTAGAGATTCCCCAAAAGTCACTTAGGGTTAGGTTAAAGGAGGAAAATGAGGGAAAAGGTCATTCATTCTTTCATGAGCAGATTGAGAGAGGAGGAGAGAAAGTTGAAGAGAAATTTCTGAGCGGAGGGAGAGCAACAATAGAGACACAGCAAATCCGTATAGCAGGAGGGCACATTTCACAATGCAGCATTTTCGTACAGCATTATTTATTGGCACATTTACCGAGACATAAAATCCATACAGCAAGGTTGCACGCATTTCGAGGCAAGGTACAGTACATATTTAGAGGAGCTGTTTTCAGCAGCAAATGGCACGAATTTCGAGGTTGCTTCAAGGCTCAAAAATTGAGGGGCTACTGTACATTTCCATACAGAATCCATACAGTCTGTACAAGCATATTCTAGCACATTTTTCGAGTCTGCAAATACAGCAGTGCTATAATTTTTCTGTAAATTTTTGTTTTGCTATTGGCACGATTTTCAAGGTTGGAGGTTGACACAGAAATCAAAATAAGTGGGTTTTGTATTTGCTGTAATTTTTATGTGTTTTGTTGTTCACTATAAAAGCATTTATCAGAAATAAGAAGAAGCTTTCGAACTGGTTTTCCCCAAGAGTTGTAGGGGGTTTTTCCAGGGTCAAGTTAACCAAAAATCAGCGTGTCTATTTTCTGTGTGGGGCTGATTTATTTTCTGAATTTTTATTTCTGCATTTCAGCACTGTGAAATTTCCAGAATTTGTGTTTTCAGAAAATATTTATTTTTCCAGCTTGTTGAATGTATGGCTATGGGAATGGGCATTTAACTTTATGGGAGAAATAAGGAGAAATTGAAAGCCGGGGTTGGGTCTTAAAATTTCTACAATCTTGTGAAAGATTTTGGTTCCGTCAAATTTCTTTTAGACTCTGGTGAATCCGTTCTTCTCCATGATGTGATGTATGTTCCGAGACTAAAGAAGAACTTGGTATCTATATCTACCTTAGAAGACAAAGGAATGAAAGTAGCCTTCATAAAAGGAAAATTCCTCACATAGCCTCTGGAATCTGTCCTCGGGGATGCTTTTACTTTGAGATCTAGAATTGAAGGACTCTATAGAGTCAATGGGAGACCTCTACAGGCAATGGTCCATGACATCAATCATGAAAGTGAGTTATCGAACCGAAGGTTGGAACATCTACATTATGAAGCCTTGCCGAAATTGAAGAAGTTAGTCTCTAAGATAACTGATGCTCAAGCTAGTCATAATGGAGTATGTCCAGTATGTGCCAGTGGAAAGAAGACAAGGGGACCATTCCCCTCCAGCAAGAACAAGACCAATGGTATTCTTCAACTCATTCATTCTAACCTATGTGAACCCATGCCAGTGGAATTGCTTGGTGGCCACCTATACTAAATAGTCTTTGTTGATGGTTTCTCCAGGATGACATGGATAAGGATTTGGCTTTTGACATGTTCAAGAACTTCAAGGCACTAATAGAAAATAAAGCAAGGAAGAAGATCAAAGTCTTCAAGTCCGACAATGGTGGGGAATATACGTCAAATGAGTTTGTTGACTTTTTCAAGAAGGTTGGAATCAAGAAGGAAACAATTGTGCCTTATAATCCCAAGCAAAATGGTGTGGCTGAAAGAAAGAAACTATTGTACTTTATAATCCCGAGCTATGATGCATAATCAAAAGCTACCGAAGTTCCTCTGGGGAGAAGCTACAAATACAACAGTCTATGTTCAAAACAGTGTTCTTGATCAATCGTTGGATAACAAGACTCCCAAAGAAGTATTCACAGGTGTGAAGCCGGATATTGGTCATCTGGGGATATTTGGTTGTCCTGTATACTTTCATGTGCCAAAGAATAAGAGGAACAAGTTGGAAGCCACCGGTAGGAAAGGTACGTTTGTTGGGTATTGTGAAAATTCTAAAGCATTTAAATATATATATGGTCAAAGGAAGATCAAGTTTAGCAGGGATGTAACCTTTGATGAAGATGTTGCCCTTGGAAAAGCAAGGGATCTTCCTTCGCCTCCTCCTGTCAAGAAAAGAGATGATGACATGGACCTAATAAAAGGTCTTTCTATGCCCGAATCTGAGAAGGACATAGTTGATGATCCCATGGAACCTATGGACCCCTTGGATTCTCCTTCAAGTGATCCCCCTGCTAGGAAGAGACCATTTTGGCTTTGTAATACATTACAAGATGTTGAGAGACAAGTCCCTGCCAAAGGGACCTTTAGAGAAAGCAAGAAGCCATGCTGGTACTAGGGATAGGTTGTAGCTATGAGCATTATCATCCAAGCTAAGCCTCCTACCTTTGAAGAAGTTGTGAAAGAACAGGTTTGGAAGGATGTTATGGCCAAAGAATATGAATCGATCATGAAGAATGATGTATGGGATGTTGTTCCGAGACTTTAAGGAAATTTTGCCATAACCTCAAAATGGCTATACAAGATCAAGCACGGAGTTGATGGAAGCATTGAGAAATATAAAGCAAGGTTTGTGGCTTGAGGTTTCTCCTAGAAAGACGAAGAAGACTATGATGATATATTCTCTCTCGTTGCTCGCTACATTACCATTAGATCGATTGTTGCTCTTGTTGCTAGTCAAGGATGGACTCTTCACCAGATGGATGTAAAGACGATATTTCTTCATGGCATACTACAGGAACATGTTATTAATATAATTTATATAAATAACAAAATTAATGTAAACAATAATAAACAAAATAAGGTTAACTAAGTAGTCAATAGTAATGAAAAGGCATGTCCTAAAGACATAACCATTCATGAAGAGGCACCTACCCAAGTATATAAGCAGGCCTCATTTGTAACATTCATCATCATCTCATCAATTTTTTTTATATAATATTCAATATACAATTAATTGTCCTACAATGGATGTCTTTGTCTTCAAAGTATTCTGAAGATTATTGTTGCGTCTACAAACTTTGTTCGTTACATTGGTATCAGATTTGTTCAATCCTCTGGCCACTCAACCGTTGCACGAAGCTCGTCTCATCTAGGCTTTTGCCCATCAAATCTTCGTCAACATTGTTGTCGTCACAATTAAAGTGTTTCGCTACATAATTTGGAGATTCTCCATTTTTCGAAATTCGTCATTTAGGCCTTTGGCCATAAAGAAAGAAAAAAAGAGTTATATAAAAAAAATCACAAAAACAAGGTTTATATATATATATATATATATA
Organism: Pinus albicaulis; assembly: GCA_034641835.2. Taxonomy (NCBI): domain Eukaryota; kingdom Viridiplantae; phylum Streptophyta; class Pinopsida; order Pinales; family Pinaceae; genus Pinus; species Pinus albicaulis. The sequence goes on from CM076571.1 coordinate 144,645,277, forward strand.
ATTTAAAAAAATAAAATCGTAAAAATAGAAAATAAAAATAAAATAAAATAAAAAATCATATTAAAGAATATATATATATATATAATTGTTAAAAAACATAAAAAACTAAATAAAAAAATTGACACTGTCGATCTGCAGTCGACTATCTAGCAGCGACAACGACCACACTACAGGGCCATCCTGTCAAACGTCGAACCTATAGTCGCATCACTATTTAGTGAGCTGCCACCGTCTTTCGTTCAGCGACCACATCACCGCCATCGACCAAACAAAAAACACTCAGTCGTCGGCTTTCACACTATCGTTACAGTGTTGCTCCGCAGCTGCAACAAGTCATCAACTCTCATCGCCCCTGTTGACTATTCCATCACTCGTCCTTGCCAACATTCCACAACTGTCATCGGGCCTCATAACCGCCATAGTCTGACGTTGTCGATGCCACTATGTGACCTTTCTGCCACCGGTCCCGACAATCAAACACCATATGCCATTGTTAACTTTGATCGTCACAATTGGTTCCCCCAACATCCATGTCCACCGTTCTCATTCCACTAACTGATTTATCCTTCAATCGTTGCACCCTCGACTTTGCCTTTTGTCCACATCGTTTTGTTTTAATATCTATATAAATTTACATAAAGTTCAATAATTAAAAGTAAACTAGTTTGAGTTTTTTACATGATTAAAAACAGCCCTTTTTAAACCCCCTAAAAAAAAGAGAAAGTGTGGGTGGTAATAAAGGAAAAAAAGCATATCATTTAAGTTTAAGGGTGGGCTTATTAAAAAAAAAAAGTATTATTACTATCAGGGTATAAGATTATAAGTTATTTAAAATATATATAAGAAGAACTGGAATAATAAAAAGGTGTATTTAATTTTAAGAGACAATATGGAGTCAATTACTGAAGAAAGAAGAATGGATTTTAATACGGAAACAAAGGAAGGAAATTTTTCCTATAAAGGTCTTCCAACTGCACATTGTAGATTAATTATATTAAAAGGGAATACCCAAGGGAACGAGATTAATATCATTATCAGCACAAGCGATGAGAAAAATTACATCAGTGTTAATTTGGAAAATCAACTATTAATTCCATAGTCAAGCATAAGAGAGAAAAAAATATTCTTGGCGAAAAAGAGTATGAAATTAATGATTTACAAGTAAAAACTAACCACTATGAATGGATCTATCAATTAGGTGTCGTAACTATGTATATCCCAAAGATTGACATCATTTTTGGTCAACCTTGGTTAAAAGAATTGGGCACGTTCATGTTAAACATAGAAAAAAGATTTTGATGTTTCCTTATAAGAAGAAGATGATCACCTTTTAAAACATGACAATGAAGTCAAAACCATTAAAAAAAAGATTTTGATGTTTCCTTATAAGAAGAAGATGATCACCTTTTAAGACATGACAATGAAGCAGGGTTACGGGGGAGCGCGCCCCCCCCCCCTCCAAAACACCCCTCTCGAACCCGCTCCCAATTCACGCTCCGAGCGGGAGTGTTTTGGGAGCGCATCGGGAGCGCGCTCCCTGAATTAGAAAAACGCTCCCTGGTTTTCAGGGAGCGTTTTAGGGAGCGCCTTTTAGGGAGGGAGCATTTTAGGGAGCCTTTAGGGAGCGTTTTAGGGAGCGTTTGTTTAGGGAGGGAGCATTTTCGAGAGCCTTTTTTTTAGGGCGAGAGCATATTCGAGAGTGTTTTTTTAGGGAGAGAGCATATTCAGGAGCGTTTTTTTTGCTTAAAGACTTGGTCCTAAATGAAATTACTTGCTCTCCATTTGCTTAAATCATCCATTTGCCAACCTAACTATACTGTCAATATAATTTGTGTATCAACTATTTTTTACATTTTATGATACAATTCCATTTGGTAATGGCCATTATTTTATTGTAAACCCAGGAAAGATTCCTACCATAAAGTGGAATGGATTTTGTTCAAACTAGTTGAAAAGCATACATCATACTCGTTTTATGCAAGGATCAACTGTCAAGATATGAGTAAAAGCTAATTTTCATTAAGGAATAAAAACAAAAGCTTAGTTTTAAGACTCATTGTGTCATATATATTATAAGCAGAATATATGACCCTTTGAAGCTCAGTATTCAATTCAACAACAACTTCTCTCCACTGTAAAACGGGCCTAAATATTATGAAATCATTCTTTGTACTATTGTTAAAACCTTACACCTACTCCTTTTTATAAGCGGCCATCACATAAAAATACATGTGATGTCAATGATATCAATGATCAAAGCCAATGATATCAAAATCAAAGCCCCAGTTTAAGCTGTCTAATGTGACCCCAACATTACAGTATCTTACATATATTTTAGGATGATATTATGTTGGAAGTGTTCCAAAAACTAAATGTATCATGTGAGTTTCTCAATATGTATTCAATGTTTATTAATACGCCATCGTTTTTAAGATTTTTAAATCTTTACAACCATCTAGATTTCTATGGTTGACAATTTACACATTATTTCATCCAAGGCACACCACAAGTTAGAGCTTTTTCCTTTTCTTCTGGGATACATCTTGGGAATTTGTGTGAATATTTTATTGGATCATTATATTTGAGTGGTTGTCTGACATAAAGTATCTTCCCTTCATTCTTACATCTTTACAAATACTCTTTAACGTTTCTAGAGAAATTATTCTTCATTCTTACATCTTTACAAATACCCTTTAACATTTCTAGAGAAATTATTCACATTTTTTTAATTATATTTTCTGAGGGAAGACAATGTCAACAAGCATTAAGGCCAAACCTTAGAAGACCACAATTACCACGATCTGTGCAAATTTCAAAAATTAGACATTTCTCATGGCAAGAGGCCAAGCAATAGATAAGATAGATTTACTAGTCTTTTCTAGTTTCTAGTAGTTTTTAACTTTTTATAACTGTTGAAACTTGACTCTTTCATATTTATTATGATATTTTTTGTAAACAATATATGGCAATTTAAGTTTGAAGTTGGCAGTTATAAGTTTATAACTCATTATGAATTATGAATATGATGCTTCATGAAATTTGAAAGTTGTTTCATTTCGTTTCATTTTATAACATTTCATTTCATGTTAAATATTCTTCGTTGTAAATGTTACACTTAGCTTAAAAGTACATCTATGGTGATCAATGAATCGATGATGATAAATGTTATATATTGAATTTTGAAAGCTTGAAACTTTAAGATTGATGAATTATGAGACTCAAGAGTCAATATGTTGTATGTTTCTAACTTCTAGATTAGAAACATAACTTCTATATTAGAATATTATAACTTCTAGATGATTGATGTTATATGGTTCAATCTAAGTTTTTATGTTTTTTATGTCTAATTCATCGTTCTACATTCTTTTGTTGACACATATGCATCAAAATATAAAAAATAAATAAATATATATATGATAAAAAAAAAATGCTCCGAGACTGGGAGCTTCTGAAAATGGCGCTCCCGCTCCTGCTCCCCGTTTTTGCTCCCGCTCCCAAGTAACCTTGATTTATACTTCATGCAAATAGTGCAAGTGTATCAAGGTAAAACAATCTCTAGATCATTTCATTCATCTAACAATGGCCGGTATTAAACAAGCTAAATAGATACTCAATTCCAATTTCAATGATGCAGCAACTAGCCCTAATTATAGCGAAGTTCAACAGTATGCAACAACAAGAATATATCATTAAAATTCACTTACAATGTTAGAGAGTATATCCAACCAACATCATATTTGCAAATAACGAAGCTCCAAGATAAAAATGGCCCAAATCCATACATCAAAATTCATCCATTCATCCAAAATGATCCTCCAAGAAGATATGTGAAATTCTCTAAGAGTAGAGATATCCCCAAGCGAAGTGATAATACAAATGAATGTAGCCAACATCAATATATACCCTCCCAAGGAGTTTGAATTAGCCTATGGGCCTACATTAGCCCCTAATGTTAAAATAATTTGCAAATAAAGCCCCCTATTGGTGACAAGCCCACGATAAAAACACTAAAATTTGGAAATGAAATTTGTTTTTGAAAATACAAATTTGGAGATTTTACTACTACTGGAAATACTGGAAATAAATGCACAAAAAAATTATAACAACCACACACAGAAAATAACATGGTGGCTTTTGGTCAATGTGACCCTGGGAAAACTCCCTACAACTCTTGGGGAAAACCAATTTGAAAGCTCTTCTTTATTTCTGAAAATCTTTTACAAAGAAAATGAAATACACAAGAAATATTTCGGCATTCACAAAATACAGACTTATCTCGATTTCTGTGCATAAACTCCACCTCGAAAACTGTGCCAACAAAAAAATTAGTTTAGCAGAAAAACAAAGAAATAAATGTTGTACGGACAGCCTTGGGAAATGTGCCCAAAAATCAGCGTACGTATTGTACGGAAATGTACAGCAGAATTTTCTCCTCGAAAATCATGCCCAACTGCCTCGATTTTTGTGCCTTCAATCTGTTGATATTTCTCCTCGAAATGTGTTGCACCGTCCTTGGAATGCATGCCAAACTGTTGTACAATTCTGTTGTCTTGGGATGCATGCCAAGCTGTTGCTGTACGGTTCCACTGTAAATTCCCTCCTTGGGATGCGTGCCAAAGATCTGTTGCTCTCCTTCTTTTCCTCCCTGCTCAAAAAATCTCCTTGCTTTCTCTCAAAAAGCTCATGAAAGAATAATGTGATATTTTCCTCTTCTTCTCTCCTTTTACCCTAACCCAAGTGACTTTTGAGTGATCCCTAAATCCAATGGCTGAGAAAGCTTTAGATCAAGGGCAGAAAATAAATGTGCATTATTACCACTTTTTTTATTTAATCACTCACTCACTTAAATAAAAACCCACTTAGCCTTTTATTTCCATAGTCACTTTTCACTTTCTAATTCTTCATTGACTTTAATAAAGTCACCTTCAAATTAGAACGTAACTTTATCACTTATAAAGTCACTTTTAAATTAGACTGACTTTACCACTTATAAAGTCACTTTTAGAAGAGGTACAATAGAGTGGACCTTTTCCCTAGGCAAAAGATCAAAGCCTTGGGAAACCACTTGTCCTCGGTACCCAAAATTTAACACTATGGAACCAGGGTGATGGCCATGGGTAAAGAGCAGAGCTCATGTATTGGCTTTTACCCACGTGCTAGTTATTTTGTCCCGACCATCTTTTGCATTTTTTGGTACACTTTCATGTTGAGTGTAGCCAATTATGCTTTTTCTTTTTCTTTTAGCTACTTCAACCTCTGGGGCATCATTCCAGGTTTGACCCAAGGTGGGGGCAAGGGGATAGGGAGGCAGACCCTATCTGAACCCAAGTGGGAGAAATGAGGATCAAAATTATCAACATCAGATCATATCCATCCAGAAACAAAAACATCAAAATAACAGCTAGCCAGTACAAGAGAGACCTCCCACAAGTGCCAAGCCACATCTTCTCCATTCTTCTGTTTTTCATCCTTTTCTTCCTTCTAATTTCGCTGGTACAGAGATCAAACTTGAGATGATTCGATGTCCAAATGAGAGGGATAGCTCTCATATATATAGCCTTCAAAGGGGGTCGAATAGGTGCCTCCAAAGGGGCCAGGCCAACTTGACACTTGTGGGGGTATAAATTCAAAACATTAAATTTTCCTTTTATTACTGATGAAAATACTGACCATGGCTACTATATTTTGAAAATTTTGGACCAAAGAGGAAAACAAGGCTGCAATAAATTTTAAACCTCATGCTTCTTTGAGATAGGTATCACTGACTGAACATTTTATTATTTGAAAAAATCCTATAGGCAGCGATGACAGATCAAACAATTGCCCAACCAGTGACCATGCTGCGATATATGAACTCATTTTTCCATCACAAACCATCCCATAATTTTCGCAAGGAGCCACTCTCACAAAAGAGCCTTTTTTATTTAGTGAACAAAGTATAAATCATATCAAATCCAGATTTATGAGCAGCAAACTGAAAAGCTTGGTTAAAACATAGCAGATCTAGCCCCTATGGTGAATGTTGAGCGTAAGTTTATGCACACCTGTTGTAGATCAAGACCTGACTGAGTTTTGAGATTTCCAGTATTTATCATGTTATCAATAACCTTGCCAATATTCGCAGCAGGAACCTTTTCCATCACCTTCTTTAACTTATTCACTGACAAGTACATTACGAGAGAACAAAAATCCAGTAAGTAACCTCTATACACAAAATGACCAGTTCTGAAAGACAATCCAATTAAAAAAAACATACTGTAATAGCAAAACAAAGAATGAAAAGAAACTCCCAGTTACTGACAGAAGATGAAAATCTGCTGCTTATTTCCTTGAGCACACACAATTATAAGAGATCATTGATCAACAATAGGATTCCATCACAAATATAGTGACATGGCATGAACCACACTATCCACCAATGACTAGCAACAAACATACAGAATATGTTCACACAAATTATTTCAACAGATAACAACCTTTTTACCAAAAAAGCAGTAAATAAGTGTTTTGATTGAAAATTACCATTTTGCTCCAAAAAGTCAACATATTCCATGATTAATTTATTTTCCACTCAATTATTTTATCAGCCTGGCAAGATAAGCTAAGATTAACTTATTGATGACCACAAGTGACCAAAGTAAGTCGTGGATCTAGAAAGAACAAAATGCCACACCTGTGATGTTGGGGTACCAAGGCTACACAATAAGCCCTAACTCAACCAAGCCCTTTGTTTCCACAGAATACTTATTCAATCAGTTCATTTTCATACTTTTTTTAAGCATGAAACATGTTTTTCAATCAATCAGTCCAATTTATTTATGTTCATAATAACACTGTCTATAAAGAAGTCACACCCAACTATTTATACCAGTTTTCACGGTGACACCTATCTTATGTGACACGCTTAAAAGGCACACTTCCAACCGTGAAAAATGAGATTTCATGGAACCTCAATATGTCATAAGCCTAATCCACAAGATTCTAGTTTAGATGATTTTATGACAATTTGAACTATTTATCATAAGTTCTATATTGTCAAGATTTAGCTTCTAGGAGCTACCTTGGTAGTCACCCCACTCCCAGATTTACCTTTGAGTGCCATCGACCTACTTTCTTTGGCCATTCGTGGACATTAATGAAGTATCTTTTCTATCCTGACAACTTTTCTGCCATAAGTTCATTTTACACAAGAATGGCAAGTCTCTCTAACTAGTAAGGTAAACAGGCCTTTCAGTGAACATACACAAACTAAAAAACCAAAGTAGAGAGAGCCATCGTGCCATGACAAACTAGATGACAATGATGTATATGAGTGCAGAAATTGAAATTGTTCTCAGGGAAAGCTTTATCATATCACGATATTAGGTAAAACAAACCTTTACAACAATGAACATCGTCAAATGAAAGCTTATGTTCTCAACTTCTAAGCAAAGCTAAAATCCTAATAGTCCAAACGCTGAACTGATTTATTGTAATATTCCCAATTAGCAGCAGCTAATTGGCAATATTAATTTTGTCCAATTTTGCTTTCCCAATGTTAATCAGTTAATAAAAAGAAGTGATGGGACCCATAACCCACAGGAAATAATGTCTCCCTAAAGTCACTTAGGCAAATATTAGATGACAGTGTGCGGCCCATGAGAGCCTAGTGACAGCGTGAGGGAAAAGGCAGCGTGGATAGCATGGGCCCATAACAGCACAGTTGAGTGGGGATAGCATGGCCAAGGAGGAACAGCGCAATTTAGTGGGGCCCAGGTGAAAGCAAGGCTCTCAGGCATAAAAGGGAGAAGAGGCTCCTCATTCACTCATTCTATTATGCATCTTTGATTTCTGTCTTTTGACATTGAGCACGCTTTTGCTGTTGAGCGAAGTCTGCAAGTGTTGTTCGACGCACCGGGTGTCTCCGAGCGGAGATCCCAACCTCAGCCTCGAGGGATTTCGAGTGCCCGCTCAAGTGAGGAGATCCATCCATCGTTTTTCAGGGGAGAGCACATAGCACCTTCAGTCAGGATCACGCAGTTGCTTGGACAGTGCAGTCTCTCTGAGGGATTACGCAGTTTGTTGTGGAGGCAATTCCGGGAGTGAGGGGATATCAGGGATTTCAGCCTGAGGATAGTGTTAAGTTACCAGCCCTTCACAAATCATCAATTTGTAGCAGGAGGAGGCCATCACTTGCAGGTTTATCGTTCAGGGCCAACGTACTCACTGGGAGTGCGTTATTTTCCAAGGGAGGTCAAATTCTGGGGTCAGCCATTCCGGGATTCCTTCCTGGGTTTTTCTGGGTTATTGGAGGAGAGCTCATCTCCAAAGTTTCACAATTTTCTGAGTAAGGGAACAACCCCAAAAAGCCATTCCATTCCAGCAGTAGCAGCAGTCCGACAGCAGCGTCAGCAACATTTGGAGATTACGCAGTCCTTGACAGAGCAGCAATTCATTGAGCATTTCTGAGAGTATTTCCAGATTGCCTTGAGCAAGCCAAGGTGCCATCATTCTGATCACCTTTGTACCCATTGTTATCTTTCAGTTTATATAATAAAATGGCCTAGCGTTTCTCCATATTTGCAGTATTTTTATGATATCTCTCTATTTGTTGTAGTTACTTGTTTATGTTGCTTTATATTACTGTCTATTTCCTATTCGGAATATTACAGTGGTATCAGAGCTCATAGACTTGGCTCAGCCTGTGGAGCTGATCAGTCTATGACATCAACAGGAAAACCATATATCACTTACCGGGAAGGAAGTACAAGGACCAAGAGTGGAGGCTTGAGACCACTTTTGGAGAAGGGGACTGCGTTCTAGTAGTGGATGCAGAGGAGGAAGAACCAATGGCAGAGGAGAAAGATGAAGGGAGGGAGTTCGGGCAACTCCTCCTAAAATCTGTGCAGGAGCTTTCGAGGAGGATCGAAGAGATGGGGCAAGTTGTAACTCCTAGAAACAGCCTTGAGTTGCAAAAGACCAGTGCCTAGGACATCTTAAAAATCAGAGGTTAAATGTAGAAAATTTCCAGGGTGCCTCTGACAGAATATGGATTAAGAGAGTAATGGTTGTGGTGGGTCAGAAATGATGAATACTTTGGAGTCTGATTTATGTGAATTACCCTATACTGAGAGAGGGCTCAGGAAGTTGTATTGTTGGGTGGCTTTCAAATGGGCCAAGTGTGAAACAATGAGCAGAAGCTTTCAAAATATGCAAAGGGGTAGAGAAGGAACGAAGGAGGAGTAACCCGCGAGAGACAGGCTTAAAAGTCTTAAGAATCTGTCTCCCGTGAACTCAAAGGAAGCGGATATGAATGAGATATGAACAACAACATAGATTCGTGGAGCGCGAATTAAGGGCACACAGCAAGTTTAACACATGAGCGTTATTCATACACGAATTCATGAATAAAAATTGCATACCACCGGCAGCTACATTACACGAATCATCAAAGCAGCAAAACATGGAGGATGATTATACACAAACAGGAGATTACTAATAAACAAAAGAATACAGATACATACTACTCATTGCTCCATCTGGAATCCAAATTAACAGTGTTGTATATCATATTATGTTCAAAACAACTCTCCCAAATATGTGTCTTAGAGCATAAAGAGCACAGTCATACAGAACTACAGCAAAATTTCTCCAAAATTCAGAACCTTTCTTTCATCTCTGAACTCTCCACATATAGAGTTCCCTTTGAGGGTCTACGATCGAATCAAATTTCCATGATCGACCCACACATGTAAAATCAAAATATCCTAACTAACTGATGGAGCGTGCTTCAAGCAATCACTCCCGAAATCGAAAATATCAAAACAGAATCATGTGAAATCGAGATTTTATCAGCAAAACGTCATAATCAAACAGTAAAAGAAAAACATAGTTGGCCACAGAGGCCAAATCATGGAATCTTCAAAATGGGGCGGCGAGGAGTGGTTGTGAACAGGTGGGCACTCTGGCTTCCATCACATGACTCCACCTGTTGCGGGAAACCTCCACTCCCTCATTCTCACAATTCACATTAACCATTATGAAACGGCCAGTGGTGCCGCACGTGCCTGGCTCTTTAGCGGAGATTTCCTGAACCAACTGAATCAACCATAGTTGTGCTTGTTCGCCAAAAACCCATGTTGTGCTTAGCTTGCAAAACCGGAGACCGAGCTTCAGAAGGAGGTCTGTGACATTAACACTCAATGAGACGGTTTAACACTGAAAAAGGCGGGACAAAGGTCGTGTAAAGGCTATAGGTGACGTGGCAAGACGGAGGTTGGGCCCATCATTATATCGCATATCGCAATCAGAGTTTTTATTATGAGGAAGCAAGAGTAAAGGTTATTGTTATAGAAGTGCGATATGTTATAGCGGAAAGGCGACGTGGCAGGACGGAGGTGGGGCCCAACTTATATTGCAAATCGCAAGCCAGAGAGTTTAGTTATGAGAAAGGAGGATAAAGGTTATAACTTGCGATTTGCGAAGTATAACGGGCATAGGTGACGTGGCAGGAGGTAGGACCGCCCGCGCTTGAAGTGTTTGGCCTTCACTTTAGCTGCTCCCGCTCTTCATTTGCTTAATTCTGATGTTGCCTTATCCGTTCAGAAAAACCACAAGCCAACATTGGCTCCATTGGGGACGACGCATTCGTTCGAGTGTGTCGAGAACTCGCATACCACTTGCTTGTGTTCTATTGGGTGCATGGTGTCGCAGATGCATACTGTAAATCTGAATTGAAACTACAATTGATTTGTGCACTACAAACTATCAAAACGAAAATCACTGTTGCACCCTGAAAACCTTGAATGTTGGAATCTGAATCATGCTGAAACTGAAATCTGAAACACACTTGAAATGAAAATTGCAAAGCAATCTGAAACTAAAACTGGAAAGATGCTCATAGCACTGAGCTTATTTGCACACCTACCTACCCTAATCTGCTGGAATTACTGCTATTCTAAATGATACAATAATGCCAGTGTAACCACGCAAGCAATTGCTCTAATAACTTTGTTCTTTCACTGTTTTTCACCAAACTCAAGAACAAACCTATTAATGGTTTTTGATAGAAATTCCCAGCCTGATCTTCATTGCAAGGAGCTTGGTAAACTTGAACAACAACAGAAATGCTGAAAAGGTATGGTGGCTTTGTGATGAATAATTTCTGAATATAGATAGCCATTGGATCAAGATACACTTGACCTATTTCTAAATATGCTGACCCAATCGATCCAACCTCATAGCTTGGTACTGCACATGTGTTCTCCATGTCTTCAAACAACATCGAAGAAGGGTCTGGCACTTCCCACCGTTTACAGGAGCAACTCACAGCGCAGCAGGTTGTGTCACTTACTCCTCCACGTTCCACGATGCCCACATTTCTGACTACAGGCACTAGGACAAGGGGATCTCAGGAGCCAGAGCCGATTCATATGGGGGATTATTTTGCAGAGTATCAGTCCTATGGGCGAGAGTTTGGTGAAGCTCTCACTTTCCATGATTTTTGTCAGCTCAAGAAGGACAGTCGACCCCGCAACCAGAACAGAGGTGGTGGATACACACAGGATGGGGATGTGCATCGTACAATGGGCAGGTTTTTCTTGCCAACATTTGACGGGTCTTCAAAATGTTCGGTGAAGGCTTGGGTGGAGGGAGAGACTCAATCAAGGTGGCAGAGGGAGAGGCCATCAAGGTGGCAGCGTTGCACCTTAAGGGAGAGGCCCATGATTGGTGGTTCCACGGGATGGCCAATCTGGGTCACTCAGCAATGACAGCGTATGCAGAGTTCACACGAAGATTGGTGGAGCAGTTTGACCGGAAGGTTCCGGAAGAGCACTTTGTTGAGTTGACCAAGCTCAAGCAGACCGGGAACCCGGAAACCTACATTTCCGAGTTCTTGAGGCTTTCAGTGATGGTGCTCAACTTGTCTTCAGCTAGGAGGATCTACATGTTTATTGATGGATTGGCAGAACATCTGCATGGGCTAGTCATACCCACGAGGCCTGCTACACTTCAGGATGCAGTCAGCAGGTCCAGGGATTTGCAGGATGCTCTGCCCAGGACCAGAGCTCCTTTCCCCAGAGACCAGCATTTCAACCGAACGGGAAGGACACGACAGTTCCATCTCCGAGTGGGAACCAAGGTCGGGGGCCTTTGGACGATGATACACAGAGAGACTTGAGATGGAGGAAGCTATGCTTCACAAGCCAAGAGCCATGGGCACCGGGACATCGATGTGTCGCAGGAAAGGCACACTACATAGAGGTATTCTCCAACAGTGAAGGGGAAGAAGATGCCTACGAGGAGATAGAGGCAGGAGGCAGCGCTATGGTGCAGAGAGGGGACCACCCACCACCTCCACCCCCAGCAGCAGGAGGGACAACGTTTGCACCCACAGGGGGAGTCCTTGCTTCCTTGCAAGTGGTTCCCAAGTATTTGACACTGCATCTCCGAGGCACCGTTGAGGGACAACATGTTTCAATGCTAGTTGACAGTGGGGCCACCCATAACTTTATTGATGCACAGTTGGTAGAGCAGAGGGGCATACTGACAGAGAGCTTTGATGGTTTTTCAGTACTGGTACTGGGTGCCAAAACAATAAAGTGTGCTAAATATATGTCGGCATTGGCAGTGACCATGGGGACTTACACTATGACAGGTAATTTCTTTGTGGTGGACATTCCAAACATCAATGTGGTGCTGGGAGTGCAGTGGTTGATCACGTTGGGTAAGGTCACCACAGACTGGGAGACTCTGGAGATGGAGTGGACGGTAGCGGCAAGCATGCGATGATCTAAGGCATTCACACTTATCCTCCGCAGACAGTATCAGCACACTGGATGGAGGCAAACTTCCGAAAGGGAGACATAGAGTGGGCAGTGGAGCTTCGTATTTCAGAGACAGGAGCTATTGGACAAGCAGTTCACCCAGATGTGCAGGCGATCTTGGACAAATATGCTACGGTTTTTGGGGATATACCTTCAGGACAGCCACCGGATCGGGGTTTTGAGCACATCTTTAATCTTGAGCAGGGTATTCAGGCTATGATTACTACATCCTATAGGCACCCCAAAGCCTACAGGGATGAGATTGAGAGAGGCATTCACGATCTTTTAGTGCTGGGACATATCCGGCCCAACACTAGCCCATTTGCTTCTTTTGTTGTTCTAGTGAAGAAGAAGGATGGCACACTAAGGATGTGCATCGACTATCGGGCTCTAAACAAGAAAACCATAAAGAACCGATACACCATTCCGCGGATTGATGAGCTGATGGACGAGCTGAGGGGATCGAAGTTCTTCTCGAAGATTGATCTGAGGTCGGGCTACCATCAGATCCGAGTGAGGGACCAGGATGTCCCCAAGACGGCCTTCAAACGTCACTACAGCCATTTTGAGTTCTTGGTGATGCCCTTCAGGCTGACCAATGCACCGGCCACTTTCCAGTCCTGTATGAACCACATCTTCCATGGTCAGTTAAGGAATTTTGTGTTGGTGTTCTTCGATGATATTCTCATATACAGCCGGACATGGGAGGAGCACCTACAGCACATTGAGGTTGTATTGCGTATTTTGGAGGAGCAGCATTTCTATGCTATGCTCTCCAAATGCTAGTTTGGGCTGACAGAGATGCTCTATTTGGAGCATATCATTGGTGTGGACAGAGTGAGAGTCCACGAGGAGAAGATCTAGGCCATTCGCGAATAGCAGGAACAGAAGAACATGACAAAGCTCCGGGGGTTTGTAGGCATCTGCACCTACTACCGGAAGTTCGTCAAGGGGTTTTCCCAACTTGTTGCACCCCTCACAGATCTTACCAAAAAGGCATGAAGTTAGACGGACACAGCGCAGAGGGCCTTTGACAGACTCAAGAAGGTGATGAGCAATTGTCCAGTATTAGTTTTGTCGGATTTCACGTAGCACTTTGTCTTGGACTGTGATGCCTTAGGAGAGGGAGCAGATGCGGTTTTGATGCAGGGGGGGCATCCCATATCTTTCGAGAGCAGGAAGCTATTGTGGCATGAGAGGTTGTATCCTATATACGATAAGGAGACGTTGGTTATCATGCATGCACTAGCCAAGTTCCGGCAGTACTTGGTGGGCAACAGGTTTCGAGTGAGGACTGACCACAACAGCCTCCGGTATTTTCTAGAGCAGAAGCAGTTGCAGGAGAGAAAGCAGAAGTGGGCCAGCAAGATCCAGGCATATGACTTTGACATTGAATATGTCAAAGGGAAGAACAACATGGAGACCGATGCTCTATCCCGTAGACCGACAACGTTGTCTCTGATGAGCATAGCCATGGATTGGAGGGCTCAGTTACTGGTGGAGTACTCCAAGGACTGTTTTGCCTGTGAGGTACTGGATGTTCAGATCACAAATGACAGATACAGGGTGATGGATGAGGTGATATACTTCAGGGACAGGATCTTCTTGACTAGGAGCTCTTAGCTCAAGGAGAAGATATTGTGTGCCTCCCATGACTCGCCATTATCAAGCCATCAGTGGTTCACCAAGACCTACAGGGCCATCAGGGAGAGGTTCTCTTGGAGAGACCTCAAGGAGGACGTACTCTGGCATGTCAGGTAGTGCGAAGTGTGTCAGTGGAACAAAGGGGATAAGCCACCTAGCAGGACTATTACAGTCACTTCCCATCTTGGAGGGGAAATGGGAAAGCATTTCGATGGACTTCATCATTGTGTTGCCCACGGGCAGGGCAAGGAATGCATCTTTGTGGTTGTTGATCGACTGACAAAGTATGTGCACTTCTTCGCTATATCAGCACAGTACATAGCAGCACAGGTAGAGGAGTTGTTCTTCAGGGATATTTTCAGATTGCATGGTCTTCCGAAAACCATTGTCAGTGATCGGGACAGTCGTTTCATGGGCGGCTTTTGGCAGAAGCTCTTTCGTTTGGTGGGTACCGAGTTGACTCCGAGCACCAATTATCACCCTCAGACGGACAAGCAGACCGAGATAGTGAACAAGTGGCTGGAAGGCTACTTGTGAAACTATGTCACAGGGCAACAGAAGGCATGGCTACGTTGGTTGCACTTGGGAGAGTATTGTTACAACACCACCTTTCACATGTCTATCGGTATGTCTCCGTTTTATGCTTTGTATGGATACCATGCTTTGACTTTTGCTGACGTGATGTTTGGTGCTAGCAAGGCCCCCAAGGCCAAGGACTAGATACAAGAGAGTCAAGATATACTCTGAGCTCTTAAGGATAACTTAGCTACAGTACAGAACCAGTAGAAGTTGTATGCCGACAAGGGACGGGTTGAGAGGCAGTTTGAGGTAGGAGACTTGGTCTACCTACGACTTCAGCCATACCGGCAATCCACGCTGAAGCAAAAGGGGGTCGAGAAGCTCAAGCCCTGCTTCTATGGACCTTACAGGGTGATTCGCAGGATTGGGGAGGTTGCATATGAGTTGGAGCTGCCCACAGGCAGCCGGATCCACAACATCTTCCACGTATCATGCCTGAAAAAGGCATTGGGGTAGCAGGTGACTGCAACAGAGGAGCTTCCGCCTACAAATGATAAGGGGCATTTGGTGTTGTAACCAGAAGCCATCATAGACATCAGGGAGAGACAGTTAGAGAGTAATTGGTGAGGTGGAGGAACTTGCCGGATGAGGATGCCACTTGGGAGAGTGAGCAAATTTTGCAGCATCCGTCTTTGCGGTTGCTTGAGGACAAGCAACGTTTTGGTGGGGAGGACAGTAATATTTCCAATTAGCTAATTGGGAATATTAATTTTGCCCAATTTTTCTTTTCTAATGTTAATCAGTTAATAAAAAAAGTAATGGGACCCATAACCCACATGTTAATCAGTTAATACAAAAAGTGATGGGACCCATAACCCACACTTAGGAAATAAAGTCTCCCTAAAGTCACTTAGGAAAATATTAGATGACAGTGTGGGGCCCATAAGAGCCTAGTGACAGCGTGAGGGAAGAGGCAACATGGACAGCGTGGGCCCATGACAGCGCAGTTGAGTGGGGACAGTGTGGCCAACGAGGGACATTGCAGTTTAGTGGGGCCCGGGTGAGAGCAAGGCTCTCAAGCATAAAAGGGAGAAGACACTCCTCATTCACTCATTCTATTATGCATCTTTGATTTTTGTCTTTTGACATTGAGCACGCTTTTGTTGTTGAGCGAACTCTGCAAGTGTTGTTCAACACACCGAGTGTGTCCGAACGGAGATCCCAACCTCAACCTCGGGGGACTTCGAGTGCCTGCTCAGGTGAGGAGATCTATCCATCATTTTTCAGGGGAGAGCACATAGCACCTTCAGCCAGGATCACGCAGTTTCTTGGACAGCACAGTCTCTCTGAGGGATTACATAGTTTGTTGTGGAGGCAGTTATGGGAGTGAGGGGATATCAGGGATTTCAGCCCGACGATAGTGTGAAGGGACCAGCCCTTCACAAATAATCATTTTGTAGCAGGAGGAGGCCATCACTTGCAGGTTTATCATTCAGAGCCAGCGTACTTACTGGGAGTGCGTTATTTTCCAAGGGAGGTCAAATTCCGGGGTCAGCCATTCCGGGATTCCTTCCTGGGTTTTCCCGGGTTATTGGAGGAGAGCTCATCTCCAAAGTTTCACAATTTTCTTAGGAGGGGAACAGCCCCAAAGAGCTATTCCATTCCAGAAGTAGCAGCAGTCCGGCAGCAACATCTGGAGATTACATAGTCTGGCAGCAGTAGCAGCAATATCTGGAGATTACGCAGTCCTCGACAGAGCAGCCATTCATTGAGCATTTCTGAGAGTATTTCCAGCTTGCGTTGTGCAAGCCAAGGTGCCATCATTCTGATCACCTTTGTACTCATTGTTATCTTTCAGTTTATATAATAAAATGTCTCAGTGTTTATCCATATTTGCAGTATTTTTATGATATCTCTCTATTTGTTGTAGCTACTTGTTTATGTTGCTTTATATTACTATCTATTTCCTATTCAGAATATTACATTTATTCAAGGATAGTACAACATATACATTATCAAAAACCTAAGTTGCACGAAACGAGGAAACGGGTAAGGGTACGAAACGTGACCCCCCCAAATTTTGGAAATGGGGAAACGCAATGTAAATTAGTACATTTAAGAAATGTGCGCAATCATAAAGCATACATGATACATTATAATTTATTAAATTATGATTAAATTGTCCAATGTCAATGCATAAACTATAAGTCTTTAAATTTACATCACATTTACTCATGAATGATCACATAATGAAAATAGCAATATCCAAAATCAGCCACGAGAACTTTCTAATTTCTTGTCTCATGCTTGATTGGGAGTCTCCGCCTGCATAGTCGAACGGCCTTAGTGCTCTTGATTAAATACAAGTTCCACACCCTAGTACCCTAGGTGCTCTTGATTATTGGGAGTCTCCCCTACATAGAGGGCTTGGTTCTCTTGATTAAATACAAGTTCCATACCCTAGTACATGACAAAATCCAATGGAAACATTGCAATCCCCCCAATCCTGAATTCCTGAAAAAATGACAAGTCTGCTGGATTTTGAGTAAGATATAAAATTCTACTTTCTCCATATGAAATCCAATGAGGGTGAACCCACTCTCAAAGAAGGATGTCACTTTTACTTCTTAAACATTACCATGAACTGCATATCAGCACTAGGGCCATAGGCTTGAACATTAGGCTGTCGTAAAACAAAAATAAATAAAAACAATTAAAAAATTAGTTAGATACACAAACCGAAAAAAGAAAGAAAAAAAGCTAAAAAAAAGAAGTTAAAGCATCAGAAACACGCCTGTACGGCATGGAAACGCGTTTCCGTCCGTATTGAGCAAGTTTCCCCAACGTGAAACGGCCCAGTACGAAAGGAAACGTGTTTCCAGGCCATACGGTACGGTGCAACACGTTTCTGTTTCGTTTCCTGAAACGGACCTTTGTGCAACGTTTCCTGTAACATAGTCAAAAACAAGAATAGATCAAAGGCAATATAATGACAAAAACACAGATTGCTCTTCAGATTTAATTTTCCCATTTTTGTTACATAATATGGTTTTTAAGAAAGTTTCCGAGTTCCGAGTTCCGTGCTCTAAGTGCAAAAACACAATATATAATAACCCATGATTACTGGCCTACGTCAAGTTAACTAGTAATCAACAATTTGATGAGACTGGACCCCTAAAACAAGTTAGTTTAACAGGACAGAGTCAGTTTGTTCCAGACACAAACTGACTTGGTCAGCTTCAAATAAGCGAGTCATACCTGGGTTGACCCAATCAGTTCTAGAAAATATCAGTGTCGCCTGCTGAGTCAAACCCAAGTTGTAATTTTGTTCAACTTTCACATGTGAGGCAGCACAGATTTTACTACCAATGACATGGACGATGTTTATGCGACCTCTGAGTGGATTGTTGAGGAAGGCCAGGAAGCCCAAGAGCCACAATGTGGAGCAAACCACCAATACAAGGGAAGGGGCCAAAGGGCCTTTTGTCAGCACTCATTCCTAGGTCGTTATATTTATTATCTATTATCTATTGACTGTTGACATCTGACACATCAAACTTTGCCCATTTTGCTTCATATCATGCAATGCCCCATGATTGTTATGATGTCTGGGAATATGATCCTATGATACACTTGAAATATTAAATTTCCTTTATATTAAGGGTGTTATGATCTATTTCATGTCCAGTCTAGTTGAATGCAATATATATATATCCATTTGTTTGTGTTCTTTAAACCCAATCTTTGCAAGGTTGACTGGCAAGACTTTGACAAGTCCTGAATCAAGTTTTACTGGTGGTCAAATGAGTCCCAAGCAAGGTCGAGTCTGTTGGAAAATGTAACTAAGTCCGGTCTTCATAACGATCTTTGTACTTATGTCAGTGTATATTTTATGTATCTTTGTAATTATGTCAGTGTATATTTTATGTAAAATCAAAAAGAAGAAAATGAATAATTTATTTCTCAAGCATGGGTGTCATGATCAAGTCAAATTACTATTTTATTTAAGCATGTTCCCCATGCTCATTATTATTTGTATTGGTCAAAGTCAAAAGGCTTATAAATTTGTAATTCGAGTCTCTTAAAGACCCCTCAAGATGCCAAGTCGACCCTTCCTATCAAGTCAGCCCTGCCCCAAAGGACATGTCTATTCCAACCCCTCTGGACAGTATAAATAGAGGGTGAGCTGAGCTCATTTGGATACACACAATTTGCTTGATCTGCTCTGAAACATTGCAGAAGGAAGGAGAGCTGAAATCTGAAGTTGACAAGAAAAAGAAGGGCATGGATTTGTGGAAGTTCTGCCTTGACACATCTGTTATTGAAAGATTATTTTTGGTGTTGTACATGTTGTTGGTCTCTTGTTTTTGATGGATTTGTTGTGCAGGAGGAGGGTCTGACTAGGAATCTAGAGGGTTGGAGTCTTTCTGTTGACATGGGTCTTGCATATCTCACTTTGATCTGATTCTATAGGAAGAGAATTTTTCTGGGTTTTTCCCTTGGAGGGCAGTGTCGTTCTTTGGCATTATTGGAGAGAGTACTTTTGGGAGACGATGATGGAAGATGTGGAGGAGTATGTACATACGTGCATCATTTGTCAGCAGGACAAATCGGATAACCAGAGACAGGGAGGATTGTTGCAGCCTTTGCCGATTCCAGAGAGACCTTGGATGAGTGTTTCGATGGACTTCATCACTCAGTTACCACAGGTGCAAGGGTATAATGGGATTATGGTGCTCTAGCTTGAAACCTATATTTTGTGTTCTTTGCACTCTTGTGATCTTCATGTTTTGTAAGTTTGGTAATTGTTTGATGAGGAAGACATAATAAACATTAATAAGAAGTCAACACCAGTCACAAGCAATTATCAAAGAAGAGAAATCTACCCTAATTCATAAGCCTCTTTCTCAACATGGAATCAGATCTTTGGTTTGAAGGAGTCCTGAAGATAACTCTGTTGGCATTCTCTGTGACAAGTTTGTAAAGCATTCTCTGTAGGAAGTGGCTCGCATACTTTATTCCTGTGCATGGATCTATGTTTCTGTGGCTTACAATACACAACAGTGATTCTAGGCAGTGATTGTGTGACGAGATTTATCTTGGGCTTGCATTACATCTATTGATGGCACGTGTTACAGGATCACATTACAGTGATTGGCTTGTTTACAGTACAGTGACTCATCTGTGTAACTCGTATATATTACAATGTTTTGTATCTATTCTTCTCTACAATATTTCTGTGATGCGGATATATCCTTCCCTGGCTCGTTTACGTAACTTGTATTGGTTAATTACAAATGACTCGCATTATATACTTTATGGTTCGGATCACACCTGTGGTGACTCGCACAATGCTCAATAACTCGTATCCTAACTTTGTATAGCTCAATCTTGTGGCTCGTATCTCTTTAGATTGCATCTATCACATGGTCTTCTATGTATAGCTCGCGTTCAAACTGTAGCTCGATTACTCTAAGGCTCACGTATGGAAATTATCAATGGTTCAATGGCTCGATTCTATTATTCCAGACTCGCTTGGTTCACAATATTTGCTTGTGGATCGCATTAAAGGGTTATATTTTCAAGAGGCATCGTAAATCATACGTCTATAGCATCGCACTATGTGTGGCTCGTTCTCTATGACATTGGCTCGCTCTCATCGCATTGACTGACATATTCTATACAGAGGCTCGGGATCATGTGGCACGAAATGTTAACTTGTTGACTTGTATACAGTGGCTCGTGGCTCTCTTTGTGTTGACGTGTAAATAGTGGCTCAGAATTACATACATCATAATGACATCGCTCATACGGTGTCCCCCATAAATTACATTAAAGTGAGACGGTACCTTGATGTATGGACAGTAATACTGCGATTTGTATAACATTAGCCGCGAGACTTTGATGACAATAACAGTGATGTCTTGGCAGTGATATTCATATAATCGACATATATAGTAATTGTGTAAAAGTCGACCTATCTGTGAAGTTTGTCAATGCAGTAGGAACGGCCTGTAGATTGCACACATATTCCTGTGGCTTTGGCTCATAAGGCTCGAGGTTCAAATTGTCTCTATGGCTCTGTGGCTTGCAATCTTTAAGTATGAACAGATATTTATATGACAACAACTTGGAGGCATGTGATAGTAACTTCATTGACCTCGAAACATGACATTGATCTATTCAACAGCGAGGGATGACAATAATATACATGAGCAGTGACCTTGGTTTATATGACTATGAAGAATTATGATAAGAGTGTCCTAAGACAGTTGCACAAGTGATCTTATATGGCATACCAGTGACCTCGTTTGACAGTAAAATGGTGATCCACCATGACAGTAAGAATATATTCATGTGACAGAGACATGACTGTAACCTACATGACAGTCACATCAAAACAATGACACTAACCCGTGTTGCATAACAGTGATGTAGCAGACATAACAGTGATCTCAGAAAAGTCAGAAATTTATATGACAAAGATGAATGAAGTTGATAAATGTCAACTTGAATATCAAGACCAGATCTCTGCAAAGAAGGACAAGGAAAATTCAAAGAGGTACGCATAATTTCTGTCCTTTTAGGTCATGATGATAATCATGAAAAATAGTCTGCATAAATATTACAGACAATGACATGAATGAATTGGATGATATGTTGCATATGAAGTCTAGATCTTGAATAAGGGGCATGACAATATCATTAGGGTTTTCCAGCAAGCTAGATGAATTTTACAATGAATGAATGAAAAGTCTTAATGACAATGAAGGATCTAGGGTTTACATAGAATTTGCAAATTCTAAGAAGATATTGAAAACCTTAAAAATCTAGGGTTGTACATCTAACTCTCTTGTGTGGTTGTAGAACTCCACATTTTGAAATTGACAGGTCTTCGCATCTAGGGTTTGCAAACCCTAGCAAAGTATGGAATAAAAGGATAAACCCTATAAATAGAAACCCCGATTGACTGTTTCTATTCTGAAAGAAAAAGGAACCCTTTTTCAACTGAAGAAATCGCGCCTCGAGCAGCTCTCAAGCATACATAGTCCTGCCAGGATTGGACCATGAGACCTATGGGGACCAAACCTCTTAAGAATGACAAGTATTATATCATGATGATGTGAAGTCAAGCTTTGATGAAAAAGGTTCCAAGAGTAAGAAGGAGCCAACCGTCTCCAGAGATAAGTATTTGACATCTTGATTATTACTAATGTTATTGTCTTTCATCAGTCTTCTAACCAAGGTTACAGGTCAAGGCAAGTTCTATCTAAAGCTTGACTAAGTAGATGAAAGACTTGAAGGAATGTGGCAAAGCATGAAGACTGTGAACGAAGGAGTACTTTGATGTATGCATCATAGAAGATTATCAGATGGCAAGAAGATTACTAACCTCAGATGGAAAGAAGGAGCTATAAAGACCCTGATGATTACGATATTGAAGCCTATTGATTGGTTTAGATTGATGATTGAAAGCGGAAGAGCATGAAGCTGAACTTTGTTGCAATATGAGATAGACCATGCAATGGAATGTTGACTTTAGAGGGAGCGAGCAGCAGAATTTGACATAAAGAATCCCACAGCTTGAGTTAAGGCCATTGTGATTTGGTAACTCAGATTTTAATGATTTGTTTGTGATGTGATTTGGCTCCTCCATGGAAAGACATTGCAGAAAGAGTTGGAAAGATAGCAGTTGAGATAATTTGTCGGATGAGATTGATCTACCTACGGTTGGAAAATGCAGTATGGAAGTTATTAATTCTAATTTTCCTTAACCTTAATAATTGCTTGCGAACTTTATTTTTCTTCTTGTGCTTTCTTTGTTAGATATTTTTCATCAAACAAATATCAAGTGCAGAATAGTAAAGACAATGGAACACATAAATTAGGCTCCAAGCCAGAGAAAAACCCTTCCAAGGGAAAAACCCAGAAAACCTCTTCTCTTCTTATAGAATTTGCTTCAAATGATACAATCAAGACCCAGACCCTAGACCATGTCCTCCTCCAAGTCCCAAGTCAACCCTTCACGAAATCTTTCCAATAGGATCAAAACAACAAGATTTAATCTTGCATCAACCAGCTTTCAACTTCGACCCTGCAACTTTGTCCTTGTAGCTGCTGCAGAAACCCTTAAGACAGTTCTTCAAGAAATCCTCCTTTGAGCAAGACAAACCTTCCCAAGGTCAATGAGGTCAAAACAGAGTATTTGCTCTTCCAGCAACTTTATACTGCAACTTGATCTCTTGCAATTCGGACCTGAAATTTTGACCTTCCCAAAAGCTACGGAAATCCTAGATTTTGCACGTGTGAGAGAAATAGAGCCTTGTTACCACTCAAACTAGCAGGAGTTCTAAAGGGGGTCCCTGGAGGGCTACTACTAGATCAAGGGCAACAAATGGAGCAATAGCCCATTGTCACCTCGGCTCAGGCTCACTACTCTTTACAAATTTTCACCGATTGGAAAAGACCCGATATCATAAGGACCATAAATGAGTAGGCAATGATAGGGTGAGGGGTGATCCTAGGGGCCTATTCACAAGAGAGGCTCAGATATAGAGTTTGCTTGCTTTGGAAGGCAAGGTTGAAGGCGCTCAAGGAAGGGCTCAAGGCAAATTTCAAGGTTAAGGTTTAGGTAATGTATCTTACAATGGAGGCCCTTAAACACTAAAATTCTTATACGGGATTGGATTCCAAGTGGTCCTTAAAGAATTAGTCTTAATGGCTTGTGGAACCGCACGAGACCAAGTGGACCCAAAGGATAGGTCAAAGTGGCAGGGTCTAACAACAAATGATGTACTTGACCTATTCCAGAGGGGAAAGGGATCAAAGAATAAATTTTCAACAAAAAAACAAGGTGAGGATCCCTATGAGGTCTTTTGCCTAAGGAAACCAAGGGCAAGATTTGATCTAGGGGCTAGGACACGGGGTATCTCACAATCTGACAGTTGGAATTGCTTCAAAACTTGACGATGCATGGGAGAAACCCCAGCGTAGATGATGACAAGAGATTGAACTTTTCCTATGGATGGTTTGCAAGATAAATGATGCCCTAGGAGACCTATCAGGCTAAACCTTGAAAAGAGAAGGTGAAAGAAGAGGAAATTTTGGATTGATCACCTTTAAGGCAGACCAGTGCCTAGTCCTTTGGGGAGATTTCAAAGTCACGAGTTATAATGACTATGGACATTCAATTTTCTATGTCAAGGAGTCATTAAAGACAACTTCGCAGACCTTTACGGCAGCAATAAAAGTAGCTTCAAGAACATTATATTTTGTTTTGCAAAAATGATGGCTTATCAAGATTAAATTCAATAAGAAACACCTCAAGGAATATGCCTTCATAATACACGACCCAATTTCATAATCATGCATCACTATCTAAAAACCCAATTTCCACAACTTTGCAGCAATGGATGCAACAAATTAGCCCTACTATAGCAAAAATCCAGCAGTAGTGTATGTGACAAGATAAAGAAGAAAAATAGCATTAAATGTACTTACATGTATTAAGAGTATATCCAACCATCAACAATTTGCCAATCAACAAGCTCGAAGACAAATGAAAACAATCCAAACATTAAAATTCATTCCATGCTCCAAAACTTCGTCCTCCAAGAAGGATAGCAAAGTTCTCTAAAGAGGTACAAGTCCAATACAAGTGATGATACTAAAATGACTCCTTGTCACTTGTATTTATACACTCCTAAGGAGTTCGATTTAGCTAATTAGGCCTACATAAGCCCCTAAAATAAAATAATGTGCAAAATAACTAACTTTTGGTGACAAGCCCACCAAACTAACTCATAAACAAAAGAATAAGCCTCTCAAGAGGTTGAATGATGAATAAATTGTAATACATGTCGTTGGGCCTCCTAAGAAGCCTGATGACTTCCATAGGTGCCATAATGATGAATAGGACTCCCAAAAGTAGTGGACAAGGCGGTGGCCCCTTTTTCTCCAAATAATGTTCCTGTGGTGCTCCCAATGGGTCTCCAAGTAGGTCGAAACCCATAAACCATTTGTAAGGGCTCAGATGATGGTGTAAGTGATGCCACATCAGCATACAAGTCCCAGGTCATCTTCCAAGAGCATGGTACAACTGTGGGGTCGGTTGGGCATGGTGAAAAAGGTGCATCTTCCTCGTCCAACAGGTAAATCTCGAACAAGATATGAACATCTTTGGGGATCCATGGAGTGTTTTCTACTACTGTGGAGGCCAATGGCTCACTATACACACCCTAGATATGCCAATGTAGCCCTCTGTAGAGTTAGGACCCTGTATAGGGAGACCAAACTCAGAAATCATCTGCAAGCCTGCATAAGATCCAATGCATCCCCTGGCCCTCCAGCACAACAATTCATTTAAACTAATCGAGTTAAAGAGCTTACAAACCATGGACAACAGATGGATACTTCATAATGACATGCCCTTCCATAGTGCGCTTTGGCATGTGCTAATGTCTCCAAGCTTCAATGGGGGTTAACCAAGTACCCTATTAGGTGGTTTCTACCTTTAGAGGGGATAGTATGTCCAAGGTACATCCTTCAAATGGTGGTGGCATGTGATAAAGAGATGAATGGAATAGGGAATGGAAAGGGACAATCTTGGGCCACATGTCGAGGTACAAGGTAGCTGGTAAAAGGGAAGCCCACACTTGGGTATATAACATATAGGAGGGAGTGTTGAGAAATCTAGGGCATTTAGATTAGGTGATTACTCTAAGAGATAACTTCTTGTGAATGCTTTTTATTTCTTAGATTAGATTCTTCTTTTTAGATTATTATTGTGTTCTTCTTTCATCAAACAGTTACCAATACATAAACAACAAACAGATAAGAGACACTGAATGTAGGCTATCGACAGGGGCCAAAACCTCTCCCACTTGAGAGGTAAACCAGAACAAATTTTTCTTTTTATAAAGGCTTCAATTGACAAATACCAAGACCAAGACTCTTGGCCTATTTGCCACTCCAAGACCAAGACTCAAAGCCTTCTTCCTCTTCCTTGAGTCAATGCTAGTCAAACCCCTTTGCTTTTTCTATTTCTCAGCTTGCCTTCAGAATTTCGACCACTTGATTTCGGTCTACAACTTTTGGTTTCAAATCAGAAACCCTTGATCGTGTAGTTGACAATCTTAGACCCTTAACAGCCTCTCTTTTGAAGGAGACTCCTTCAGTTTGATTTGGCTTCCCTTTTACTTGTCCTTCACCCAACTTAGTTACCTTTTGATGCTTGTAACCTTCTCGGCCTCCTTGTTGCAACAGACAGGTTTGAAACTTTGTACGCGTGGAGATCCCTTAGCCCAAAATAGTCCCAAAACAATATTGGAACACTTCGCAACTCCTTCCTCTCTCCTCATTGGTTCTTAGGCTCCTTCTTGATCACCTTCGCACTGTTTAACTTTAGACTTGCTTCACCGAAAATCTGTTCTCTGAAATTAGGCCGAGCTGCCTATTTATAGTGGTTGGAGCCTCATAATAAGTCGACTAGTCATTGAGTGAGTTGACGCGTCCTTTGTGAAGATATTATTATTTTTCTAGAAGCCGACTTGTAGGAGGTAACTTTGCTTGGTCTTGGAGGGTTATTTACACTAATCCAATGACTCATACAAAACGTAACATGCCCAAGAAGGATCCTTCATACATGACATAGAATCAAATTGACTTTTATGACTAGATGACAAATCCAAAGGGCTCACAATCGGAGCCATCACTAAAATAAAATTCCTTGCTCATGAAACCCATGAGACAAGATTACAATAATTTTAATTTTCTTCTTTTCATCAATTACATAAAATCAAAATTATACATGTCATTATGAAGACCGAACCTAGTTACACTGTTCAACACTCCCTCTTAACTAGGGAGGTATTCATAATGGTACTTGGTCATTCTCAATCTGAAGAATTTCTCATAAGAAGAGTCGGATTGGTAACCCATATGTTTAGCATCATATCAACTAGCATTGTCACATAGCAAGGCCTTGACTAACAGCTCTATCTCACCACAAGATCTGAGCACAATGTTGGCGAGACCAATGATGTATAGACACCCTCATCATTGTCTCTCTCGAAACATGCCCCACCCAGGTTCTCAGGGTGTGTTCCACCAGGAATATTCTCATCTTGGATTCCTAGTCCTCAAAGAATATCGGTCCTCTATGACTACTCTTATCTTGGATGCCCTAACACATCTTCAAAGAACATCGGATGTCAGATGTTTACCCAATCCTCCATTTTGTCTTCCCAAGTGAAGACAAGAATGATGTGTCTATCTCTCCCTCTTAATTAGGGAGGACATACCTATTCCAATACAAGAATGTACTTAAGCTCCCTCTTGGCTTAGGAATTTTGCTTCCAAGTTTCTACCAGGTAAGAAGCTTGTTTTCAGGTACCCTCTTAATTAGGGACCTACAGTAGCTCCGCAGGTGGAGATGATGGGACAACCAGCTGCTTCAAAAACTCCTCACGATATCATGAACTTCTTTATGTTATTCAGGAGTCTTCATGCTTGGGACTTCTACATAGGGCATAGACCATCCATCACTTTCATCTTTGAGCCATGTCATCGTTCCTTTCATTGGAAAGTGATACATCAGTTCATATTTGGCCTTACTTCATGCCATGTTGCCTTCTTCATGCATGTTTCCTTAAGGATCTTATATCCTACTACATGGTCATCATTGTTGGAAGACATTCATAGCTCTTCCCTAGGCAGCCCTGCATAAGCCCATCCAAATGTCATTCAAAAATAGGAAATTAAATCAAAATTACCTTTGTGATGGTTTTTCATCATGACATCTTCCAGTTTCCATCAGCGTCCTGTTGAGAATTTGGAGGGTTGTAGGTTAATACAAATTCTCTTCTTGATAATTACTTGTGAGCTTACTTATGTCTTCTCTGATTTAGCTTAGTTAATATTTCATCAAGTCAATTATCAAAGTGCACGAAACACAAATTAGGCTCCTAGAGCTAAGGCAAAACCTCTCCATCTTGGAGAGGAAAACCCGCAAAGAATTCTTCTTATAGACTTTCAATTGACAAGTACCATGACCATGATTCAGACCCTTGACCTATATATGCTTTCAAGACCTTGTCACTACTTTCTTCTTGACTTCCTTTTGTTGATCCTCCCTTCAGCACTGCTCTGCACCAATACTAAGAAACTCGGTTCCTAGTGACTTCCTTTAGTCCTCGTAGAGATTCTTCAACATCTTGTAGTATCTTCTTCTAGTCTCGGTCTTCTAGATATACTTCAGCACTTTGATCACACTTTCTTATCTTTCGACCTTCCTTTATGCACTAATTTGCACTATAGAGAAACTCGGTCTCTATATAGCAACACATAACTTAGATATTTATTCCTTCAACAGTCTTCCTTTTCGCATCCTATAATACTCCTTTTCAACTTCTATTTTCACTTTCATCGAGCAGCACCAGCCCTGTTCTACCCTTGCACCAAGTAGCATTAGTCCTGAGAAACTGTTCTCGGACTTCTCTTTTTGGTTGCAGACTTGTCTGCAATTCTTATCTGCATTCATATGCTTCCTGTATCTGTACTTGAAATCTTCCTTTTCATCCGCAGAGTAATCTTGTGTATATCTGCATGAGGTTCAGTGTTTATCCGCTTGCCTTCTTTCTTAAAAACAATCCGCAAATTGTCTTAAATTTTTCAGTAATTTCAAAGGAACCCGCACTCAAATTGCTTACCTTTTGTCCGCAAGAACAGGGGTATATATATATAGGTAATAGCTCAGCGTTTAGGCCAACCTGTCTTTAGGCTTGTAGGCCGACTTCAACAACTTTATAATAACTTATTTTTACAGCATTTGACAGAGGTCGGTTTGTAGGCAATTCTTCCATAAACTCTTGGATGTGATATAAGGCTTATGACAAGATCTGGAGCATATACTGATGAGTCAATACCAAGACCAAGACCCTTGACATATTTTCCACTTCAAGACCAAGACACAAAGCCTTCTTCCTCTTCCTTGAGTCAACGCTAGTCAAACCCCTTTGCTTCTTCTATTTCTCGACTTGCCTTTAGAATTTCGACCACTTGATTTCAGTCTACAACTTTTGGTTTCAAATCTGAAAACCTTGATCGTGAAGTTGACTACCTTAGTCCCTTAACAAGCCTCTCTTTAGAAGGAGACTTCTTCCTTTTGATTTGGCTTCCCTTTTGCGTGTCCTTCATCCAACTTGGTTACCTTTTGATGCCTGTAACCTTCTCGACCTCCTTGCTGCAACAGACAGGTCTGAAACTTCATACGTGTGGAGATCCCTTAGCCCAAAACACTCCCATATTAATACTGGAACACTTCGCAACTTCTTCCTCTCTCCTAGTTGGTTCTTAGGCTCCTTCTTGATCACCTTCACACTGTTTAACTTCAGACTTGCTTCACCGAAAATCTGTTCACTAAAATTAGGCCGACCTACCTATTTATATTTGTTGGAGCCTCATAAGAAGCCGACTTGTCATCAAGTGAGCCGACGTGTCCTTTGTGAAGATATTATTATCCTTCTAGAAGCCAACTTGTAGGAGGAGACTTTGCTTGGTCTTGGAGGGTTATTTACACTTATCTAATGAATCATACAAAATGTAACATGCCCAATAAGGGTCCTTCATACATGACATAGACTCAAATTGACTTTCATGACTAGATGACAAATCCTAAGGGCTCACAATGGGAACCATCACTAAAATAAAATTTCTTGCTCATGAAACCCATGAGACAAGAATTACAATAATAATTTTATTTTTCTTCTTTTCATCAATTACATAAAAGCACAATTACACATGTCATTATGAAGATCGAACCTAGTTACACTTTTCAACAGGGAGCAGTCATGGTGCATGAGGTGTCTCGGCCTTGATTTTTCCACCCTTATTTATATGCCTTTTGCCTTTTTATGATTTTTCTTTGATTAACTGCTTGGGGCTCAAAGGATAAGAGCATGATGTGTAAGGCATAGCAGTGGATACCCCCTTTAAGGTAGGGCGGTTCATTGCCCACGAGGGGTTGGGCAATCATGGGTTCTTGAATGATAAAGGAGGCTCATCTATGGCCTATGGAACCACGTTGATGACCATGGGTGTGGAGTAGAGCTCATGCATTGGCTTTTGCCCACGTGCTAAATATGTTCATGCCAGCCATCTTTTGTATCATGTGGTACATTTTCCTGTTGAATGTGGCCAATTATGTTTTTACTTTTCCTTTTTAGTTGCATCAACCTCCGAGGCATCGTTCCAAGCCCAACCCAAGGTGTGGGCAAGGAGAAGGGGAGGCTAGCCCTATGTGGACCAAGTCAAGAAATGTGGACCTAGGTGGGAAAGAAGATGGATGGGGAAATAATAAACGGAAGGGTAGTGATATATGTGGATGGGGAAGCGGGACCACGCAACCAAAATCGGGGTTTCCCATGTAGTACCACCTTAAAACCCAACGGTCAATAAAGGAGATCCCACGAGACTAGGATCCAAGGGTAACATCCAAAAGAGGTCTAGGGGACAGGAGCACAAACCTAGCCCACTCTTTCTGTCGAATCATTGCATTAATCCATGCCCAAAAGTGTCCATGATAAGCAAACTCAATACTCAATTATCAAATGACAAGGCATACATTTAGGTTTGGGAGGCCCAACTTCAAACATACGATCATGACAGATGGGTGAGGGACCACATGGCTAGCTCAAGTGGCGGAGAAATGGCGCAACAAGCTAGTTGGTGACTGCAAGGGGTTGTTGGGTGCCAGTTGAGGACCATCTTGGAGAAAATTTTCTCCTGGGGATATCACCCACAAAGTGATGGGTAACAAGCCCAAAAAAAATCGTTGCTCCTTCTTCTTAGCTTCTCCTTGTCTTCTAAACCTTCTCTCTTCCTCTTTTGTCTCTCCTAACTTCAGATCGAACTTCCTCTTGAGAGATCGAACATGTGTGAGTGAAAGTTCCAAATGAGGTTGAAGTTGCCTATATTTATAGCCTTTCCAAGGGTCGAACTCCCTCCTTTAGGCCGAGTTGAAGTTGTCAAGGTCGACTTGTACTTTGGAGGTTTCCGGGACCTTCTAGACTCAAAATAAATACTTTTACAAGTTAGTTTTTTCCTTGACGTGTCTTATAAACATGATGTTCACTCTCTTGACTCATGACAATAAATCATAAGATCTAACAAACCCTAGAAGCATGAAGAATGTGCTTTTACCTAGAAGACCATCAATAAGAAGCATGAAACCCATGATTTAAAATAATATTTTTTCTTTCTTCTTTTGTTTGATACGTAAGATACACATACTGAAATCAGTACAACAACAATGATGAAAACCGAAACTAGTTACATTTCCAACACCTACAGCTTCTTAATTTGATCATGGAACATCTACATTGTGTGGGCAGCACTATCTATGGCTTGGCAAGCACGAAGGTAGAATTGATATCTAGAAAGTTGATGTGACTTATTGAAGAATATGAGGCAGAGCATTGTTATGAAGAATAGAAGGCATGTGCTAGCAGTTGTGAGGAAGTTTGGCTCCTTGAAAATGACAGATGAACCAGTTGATGATAAAGTTGTTTGATAACTGACATGATCTAGAAAGATCGAAGTTTGATATGTTATGGTGTTGTGACGATCTGAAAAACCCTATCATGAAGATAAAATGTTTGGCATCCATAAAGGTCGAAGCCCAGCAACTACAACGATATCTCCAAGAAAGAAAAAGTAGTTGACGTATTAATGATTTATGAGGCCAACTAAGGATTGTGATGATGTCTCCCTGATTGAGAGGGAGTAAAAAATCTCCTCCATGTTTAAGCAGTAAGGATTTCCTCCCTGGTTGAGAGGGAGCGATAGAAGACATTGTATTCTCCATGTGTCATGCACTAGGTCAGGACTAACAGTCGTACATCTAGTGAAGGCACTGGTAGGGAGAATGGAGGATTGGATAAGCATTTGGGACCGATACTTCTTGAGGATTAGGAATCCAAGATAGAAGTAGTCCCGTAGACTGACACTCTTTGAGGATTGGGCAGGGTACCCAAGATAAAAGTGGTCGAAGAGGACAACTATTCTTTGAGGATTGGCAATCCAAGATAATAATAGTCGTGTAACGACAGACCTGGTAAACATCTGGATGGGGTATGTGCCTTGAGAGGCTGTGGTGTTGGTGTCCATCTATATGCCTCCCAGCATTGTGCTCTAATCTTGTGGAGAGTTAGAGCTTGTTAGTCAAGGCCTTGCTATGTTGCTATTTAACAATGTTGGTCATGATGTTGATGATTGAAGATGGCTTATCAATCTAACTCTTCTTATGACAATATTTCAATTTGAGAGTATCCTTGTAGCAATTGTGCAATTATGAAAACCTCCCTAATTAAGACTGAGTGTTAAAAAATGTAAATAGGTTTGGTCTTCATAATGATCTTTGTACTTATGTCATTGTATATTTTATATAAAATCAAAAAAAAAAAAATATTTCTCAAGCATGGGTTTCATGCTGAAGTCAAATTACTATTTTACTTAAGCATGTTTTTCATGTTCATTATTATTTGTATAGGTCAAAGCCAAAATTCTTATTTATAGACAAGAAAAAAAAAAATTAAAGTCGTAATTTGAGTCAAAGACCCCTCAAGATGCCAAGTCGACCCTGCCTGTCAAGTTGGCCCTGCCCCAAAGGACATGTCTATTTGAACCCCTCTAGAAAGTATAAATAGAGGGTGAGTTAAGCTCATTTGGATAAACACAATTCGCTTGATCTATTCTGAAATATCGCTAAAGGAAGGAGAGCCGAAGTCTGAAGTTGACAAGAAAAAGAAGGGCTTGGATTTGTGGAAGTTCTGCCTTGGTCCTTGACACGTCTCTTATTGAAGGATTATTTCTGATGTTGTACATGTTGCTAGTCTCTTGTTGTTGATGGATTTGTTGTGTAGAAGGAGGGTTTGACTGGGCATCTAGAGGGTTGGAGTCTTTCTGTGGTCATGGGTCTTGGATATCTCACTTTGATCTGATTCTATAAGAAGAGAATTTTTCTGGGTTTTCCCCTTGGAGGGGTTTTGATCTAGCTTGGAGCCTATACCTTGTGTTCTTTGTATTCTTGTGATCTTCATGTTTTGTATCTTTGATAATTGTTTGATGAAGAAGACATAAAAAACATTAATACAAAGCCAATAACATTCACAAGCAATTATCAAAGAAGAGAAATCTACCCTAATTCATAGGCCTTCAGATTTCTCAACAGAGTCTAGCAACTTTGGTACAATCCTTTTTATTAGAAACATACCAAAAAGCATTTGAACGTCCTATATAGTTGCTACATAAGAAAAGGAATACAAAATAAAACCAACAAAAATGTTTGAAAGCAGCAGTTCTTCCTTGTGCATAGCACAGCTGTTAATCAGTTTGTGTAAATGATATGCATCTGACTTTTAGAACTTGCCATAGGACCAAGCTAATTATGCAAGAAAAAATCGATAATAAATTACCAAGAAAAACCTCTGACAGCTAGTGTATTTCAACGAAGGCCATGACCTAGCCAGGTAAACAATGTACCACAAAAAATTCTAAAACAATGAAATTTACATATTACAGTTTGATTGAAGGAAAAAATAACATGAATAGAGAGAAATAAAAGGATAGTAACACTCTACAAAAGAAAAAATACAGCTTAGGAAGAAATCGTACAGTCTCGAAGATCGAATTCATTAGTGTTATCCTTAATCTCAGTTTGTAGCTGTGATCTAACCTTTAGCAGCCATTCCTGGAGTTTATCCTGCAAAACAAAATAGCAACATTAGAAAAACCATCTCAACATAGCATCGGAAAATATGTATCTATAAGACAAGAAACATGTTACAAATTGACCTTGAAAATGTAAGCTGAGGTGGCAGGGAAAGTAAGCAATATCTGACTTGCCCGGAGAACAATGCAGATCGTTTTTTGTCCCAAAAACTAGCTTCTATTTATGGAAAAAAAGGGTGCTAAAAAGGACTTTTTCGTACTTCTGACACCTAAATTGGAGTGATAAATCCCCCTGAACACAGCAAAAAAAACACTAGACTGTAGAACAATTAATACTAGAAGACAAGATGTTGAAATTGGGCAGCTGGGGAAGAATTCCATAACTCATTTGATCAAGCAACTGTATATACATTCACTAAGTTGGCTTGATCTATATTGGAGGGGAAAATGAAATAATTGAAATTTGAATTAATGTAGGTTGGCCTTATGTCAGCTACCCTCCTCAAGGGCCAGGACCCTTGGAGCAATCCTATATATATATTAGCATTGTCACTCTCTCATCTCATGAACAGCTAGCTCGTTCTTTCATGTTTCTGGGGTTCATTGAAGGCTTATGAAGGCACAGTTCAGAGGTTTCTATCATCGTTTTGGATGGAGAATATTACGATCTCTGTCTATTAAGGAGACTAGTAGCTCAGATCTCTTGAGGCTAGTTTAGATTGATCTCTGTGATCAAGTGCGGATCTCTGTGGTACTAATGCTGATCTCTGGGATACAAGCTCAGATCTCAGTAAAACTAGTTCAGTCCTCTGTTGGAGTTCACATAAGCACCGTTCGGATATCTAACATCAGTCCTAAGGTATGTTACACCGTTGCTTGGATGATATTGTTACTACAAGTTGCTAAGTAGTGCGAGGACTACTTCTAGGATTAAATAGTCCGAGGACTAAATAGTTAGTGTACTATTACAGTAGCCTGTGCCATCATTGAAGGGACATCTCTCTCTTATACACACTCTACAGCACAATGGGCCGTGTCTTCGATAAATCGAAACTAGATGGCATAATCCACTTTTGCAATAGTCTAGATCTATTTATTGGTTACAATGGCACTATATCTAGATTCTAGACCGAAGGCATATAAGTAACTGTTCAAGTGTGTATGCATATGTCACAGAGTGTGAGTAACCCTTATATTGGGCCATCACGAAATGTGAATAAAATGCAACGTACAAAGTTATAGTATGAAGAAAGGGCTAAACCTATAATGCTACAGGTGTCCCAAAACTATGATGCTTCAGGTAATCTACAGTCTACAGTATACTGGGAAGGTAACTGACTGAGGTTACATATAATTAGGGCAAGGACATATATGCTACAGTATGTCTGGTCAGATTGAAAACATGATATGCAGCATGTTATGGATCAGCTACACAAAGATGCATCAAGTATAAGACTGGAATGTTGATTGCTTTGGATAGTAGATAATTATCTTGACAGTTATCTCCTTACCTCTCATATGTGATGAAATACAAGATGACATGACAGTAACTACCTTGAATTGATTACATGGGCTGTTAGCAGTATGACCGTACATGACAGTGACTCTTTCCAATACCATGATGGTCATTGGACAGTGATTCTACATCAGCGTATTGACAGTGACCTTCATTGGGCTTGCAGAGCAAGCATGTGTTGTTGGCCCTAGGTGGCGTGATATATCACATCTCATTGTATCTCTTTCTGCTGGACTCTCGATATTAATCAAATAATAAGAAGATTTGAGCTTGGATTTTCCCCCTTATGGGGTTTTGCCTTGGTCTCCAACCTAAATTCTGGTGTCCTTATTGTCTCTGCTTTTCTTCTATTTGGTCCTTACTAATACACTGCATTACTATTATGTATATTGCTAATCATAATGGGATGATATGGATAATGAAAAATTTTAATGTCTGCATGCAACTCAGCTTCAGCTAAATGTAATTTTATGTGCTAAAATTAAAATGGTATCAGAGCTGGGCTGAAGGAAAGTCTGTGAAAAAGACACCAATCCAGGATTTGATGCAGTTGCAGGAGACCTATAAGAATCCTAGGGTTTGAAGGAAACCCTAGGAATCCTTGATGATTAGGGTTTTTGAAACGAAATGTTATGAAGTAGTCTTGATTGGAAATCTGTGTTTGATACCTTTTGGATACGATCAGTGATTGAGAAACCCTAGTTGGGCCTGTCTTCAAGTAAATCAGTGGTTGGACGTGGAAATCAGAATAGCACAGCTAGACCCCTTGTTTCTCATCAGATAGCTTCATCATATCGTTGATGAACCTTGGTGCTGAAAAGATGCCTGGATTAAGAGGGAGCTGGTATGCGAAAAGTATCTCTATGACTTTTGCTTTTTTGCATATGGGCTTGGCTCCATACGCTATATGTAGGCACCTACACTAACCATTTGGGAAGCAACAAAATGAAATCTTCTGTCTGAGGCAGTTCGGAATATTGTCTAAGGCTCTGAAGTTCTTCCATACAAGTTTGAACCTAGGCCTATTAAAAGGTATATTTTGATTTGCCAGATGTTAAATCTTAGTTGTTTAGAAATGAAAAATACTACAGTTACTTGATCCACACAGAATGTTCAAATTTGCAAAAGAATATATTTCATACAGCATAGCATGTATATGATGCAAGCGATCTCCTAAGGTTTGACAACATATGATGAGAAGTATGTATGTGAATAGGTTACCATGAACCAATGAATGATGTGAGTTCTATATTATGTATGTCAATTACAATAACTCGCATCGCAGACAAGTATGGATGACACCACACTCTTACATGACGTAATTTATCAATTTGTATATGGCACAATATCATGGCAGACAGAATTTTTATATGATGCAGACAAAGACTTTTAGATGATACATAACATCACTAATTTGGATGTCTGACCTAACCTTATGGATGATGGCAGACTTGTTACTAGTATGGCATCGCAGACCGTGTATGGCAGACTTGTTGTTCCCTTGGCATGGCAGACATGATACTAGTATGATGGCAGACCTTATTGATTTTTGTAGAGGTTTGTTGCAATATATTGGCCTGATTATATATATAAGGATTTTGTTATGAAATAAAATAGAAGAAAAGAGAGATCAACGACTTAGAAATCAGCCACTTCGAGGGGGCAACCTCTTTTACGTTACATAAATGAACAATTCTCAGACGATTCAAATGGGGTCACAATATAATCCTAGATGACCTAACAATAATAATGTAACGGCACAACAATAACAATAGTGGGCTATTGTGGGGCACAATAATAACAATATGGGGACTACAGGGGTACAACAATAACAATAAGGGGGCTACACTAACAACAATAAGGGACTACAATAGTAATATAGGGCCCTAACATGCCCCTCTCCTTCAAAAAAGTGTTGTCCTCCACGCTTGAGTAGTTCTGGATGCTTTTGTATAAAATTTTCATCCTCCCATGAGGAATCTTCAATGGGTAAGTTCTTCCACTTGATGAGATACTCTGAAATTGATCGATTTCGCAATTGTCGAGTTCTTGTTTCCGTGACTCCTTCAGGTTCCAATATGATTTTTCCTTCCTCATCAAGTTCTGGCAATATTGTTTGAACCCGAAGTTTGTCTCCAATAACCTTTTTAAACATGAAACATGGAAAACTGGGTGAACTCGGGGAGATGCAGGAAGCTCCAATTTGTATGCCATAGTACCAATCTATTGCAACACCTTGTAAGGACCATAGTACTTTGGCAATAATTTATTATCCTTCTTAGCTTGCTTGAGGGACATTTGTTTGTATGGTTGTAGTGGTAAAAATACTCAGTCGTCTACATCAAAACTTCTCTCACTGCGACATTGATCTACCTGTCGTTTCATTCGATTTTGTGCCAAATTTAGGTTATCCTTTAAGAGTTGGAGAACTTGTTGTTGATGCTCGATGTGATCTTCCACTACTTAAAACTTAGAATTTTCTCTTAAAGATGATGTGATGGACGGCGGATGATATCCATAAAGTGCCATAAATGGGGTCATTTTTGCTGCAGTGTGGAAGGAAGTGTTATACCACCATTCAGCCAGAGGTAACCAATTGGCCCATGGTGTTTGTTTATCAGATACAAAGCAACGAAGATATCCTTCCAAACATTTGTTCACTATCTCAGTTTGTCCATCGAATTGAGGATGATAAGATGAGCTATGAGCTAGTTGAGTACCCAAACAAGAAAATAATTTCATCCAAAAATTTCCAGTGAAAATGGGATCTCTATCGCTTACAATAATCTTTGGGTTTCCATGTAGTTGTTGAGTTGTTTCCATAAATGCAGTAGCAACTGTACTCGCTTTAAATGGATGAGGTAATGCACAAAAGTGTGCATACTTGGTAAGTCTATCAACTACCACCAGACGACACTCTTTCCTTCGAACTTAAGTAAACTTGCGATAAAATCGATTGAAACCTCCTCCCAACGTTGACTTAGAATGGATAAAGTTTGTAGCAGACCTGGGGTCTTAATTGTCTCAACTTTATTTTGCTGGCAAACCAAACATTTCGCCACAATCTTTTGAATATCAGATTTAAGGTCATCCCAAAAAAATTCTCTTAACCCTGTGGTAAGTTTTTAAAAATCCAGAGTGTCCTCCTAAGGGAGAGGTGTCCAATTCCAAAAGAATCTTATGTTTTAATTGGGAATTCTTACAAAGATATAAGCGATCTTTGGACCATAAGGAATCATTTTTCCAACTAAATGTATCAGATGTACTGGGATCTTGCTGCAACTTTTGAATGAGTGTCCATACTTCTTCGTCATTCTTCCATTCCTCCCTTGCTTCGGTTATCCAATCTGGTTGGATAACAGAAATGGCACAAAGAAATGCTTCCAACTCCTCATCCTTTCTTGAGAGTGCATCTAAAACAACATTTAGCTTCCCTTTTTTGTAGATGATTTCAAAGTCATAACCCAACATCTTTGTGACCCATTTTTGCTGCTCTTCTGAAGATAGTTTTTGTTCCAAAAAGTATTTAAGACTATCATGATTAGTTTTTACCTTGAAGTGTCTTCCCATTAGGTAAGGTCGCCATTTTTTTAGTGCATGTAGTATTTACTATTGCCAACATTTCCTTCTCATAAAGAGCTTTCTGTAAATACTTTCTTTTGATTGGACGACTTTCAAAAGCAATGGGTCTTCCTTCTTGTATTAAAACAGCATCAATTCCATTTCCTGAGGCATCACATTCTGGTTTTTATGACGTCTAGCATAGCTAAGACCGATGCTTGGCACATTGCCTCTTTAAGATGTTCAAAGGCATTAGTTGCTTCAGGAGTCCATGGAAATGCATCTTTCTTCAATAATGTTGTTAGAGGTGCTGTTATTCTCCTATAATTCTTAACAAACTTGCGATAATACCCTGTTAACTCGAGAAATCCTCGCAACTGATTTATGGTTGTGGAGACTTTCAATTCCTTAATGA
Organism: Pinus albicaulis; assembly: GCA_034641835.2. Taxonomy (NCBI): domain Eukaryota; kingdom Viridiplantae; phylum Streptophyta; class Pinopsida; order Pinales; family Pinaceae; genus Pinus; species Pinus albicaulis. Next base: position 144,684,467 of record CM076571.1, read on the forward strand.
CTTTAATTTTGTTAGGTCCTACCTTAATACCCTCCTGAGATACAATATAACCCAAATATTCCACCTCTTGTACTCCAAAGAAACATTTGGAGGTTTTTGTATATAATTGTTTCTCCCCCAATAGTTTGAGCACCCTCTCAACATGTTCAACATGATCCTTCCAAGACCTATTGTAGATTAATATATCATCAAAAAATACTAACACAAATTTTCTAAGGAAGGGTTTGAAAATGGAATTCATCAACCCTTGAATGTAGAAGGTGCATTGGTAAGGCCAAAAGGCATGACCAAAAATTCATAATGACCCTCATGAGTTCGAAATGTTGTTTTCAGAATGTCCTCAGTGTTCATTCTAATTTGATGATATCTTGAACGGAGATCCAACTTGGTGAAATAAATTGCTCCATGTAATTCATCCAATAATTCATCAATCACAGGAATGGGGAATTTATCTTTAATAGTGAGCTTATTTGAGCTCCCTATAATCTAGACACATGCACCATGATCCATCTTTCTTGTGCACCAATACTACTGGAGCAGAGAAAGAATTTGACTAGTTTGAATTATACCAGCCTCTCGCATTTCTGCAATCATACGTTCAATTTCGCTCTTTTGGACATAAGGATATTTGTAAAGCCTATTGTTTGGAGGAACACTTCCTAGAATCAAATGAATAGCATGATCATGATCACGAATATGTGGGAGTCCTTTGGGAGTTTCAAACACCTTGGAATGATTGTTCAAGACTTATTGGAGATCAAGAGAAATAGATGATTTTCATGTTGGAACTTCAAGTGAGCATAGTTGTGCAATTACGCCTCGGTGTTCTTTCTTCAGAAGCTTTGTCATGACATTAGAGCTTATTATCTTTCCCGGCTTCCATGCGATACCCCGTAATTCAACTTCTTTTCCTTCTGAAAAAAAATTCAAGAAAAGTTCTTGAAAATTAAAAGCTATCGTCCCCAAAGATTGTAACCATTGTACTCCTAGTACAACATCAGCACCACCCATTGGAGTGGAAATCATTGGACTATTCGATACATATTCCCCCATGGTTAGCTTGATATTATGGCACTTTTGTAACGACCCAACTCAAATTATGGAACATAGAAATATTAGCATGCATATGAGAGTTGCATATGATAGCTACATATGCAGGTATCATGTGTACGGCACTAGTACATGCACTAAGCAATTATGAAAAGAAACTCGGTGTAGAGTAAGGAGCGAATTATTGAAGTATTGAGTAAACTCCCTAACTCACCATCATATAATGAATGTATTAGTTATATCTACCATTATCATAATATAAACTAATAATTTGTTCAAAGCAAATTTAAAAGCATTGACTTATGCAAATAAATGATGATATTTTAATAATTCCAAGATATTTAATAAATAATAATATTTTAATAAATCTAAGATATTTATTAAAATATAATATTTTTAAGATATTTTAGAAATCAAAGATATTTATTAAAATATCATTTATTAAAAGATGATATTTTAATAAATATCTGGAATGGAGTTTGTGTATAAAAAAAGAAGAGAGGTAAACTTGATGGGCGTGGGTAGTGAATGGGTAAATTGACCTGGACGCTGTCAGAGCAGTTCTAACTGCGTGGTTCATGAGCAGTGAGTTCGAGAGTTCTAACAGAATCATGGAAGGCTCTCGATTGTTATTGGATTTTTGGGCACGGGGGCCAGAAGACTTGTCTTCTAGATATGGGGACCGGAGAGGTTGACCTCAGATAGGCTGGGAGGAAAACGGCGATTTGGTGACGGAAGTTGGAGCCATGGCGGATCAGGGACATCTTCAAACACGGTTCCAGGTAAGTATGAATTAGTCAATTGATATATACTCTGTTCAAAAATCCCACTTTGAACTCTGTAGTATGAATTAGTGAATGATTGTTAATTTTGAAAATTAAGGGCTTTACGCTTATGAATTTTGTGATTAATTGTTAATTTTGAAAGTTAAGGCCCTTACACATGCTATCAGAGCTTAGTTTAAACCTTTCGAGACCATACAGGCCCATTAAATCTCCTTTCCAAGCTTTTGGGACCATACAGGCCCATTAAATCTCCTTTCCAAACTTTCCCATGAACTCGTTCAACGATTTCAGCTAAGAGAGAACAACTGTCAAATTTTGGGGTTATACATTATGCTGAAACCATGGTTTTGTCATTTGACGTTGCAATTACTCACCGAAGTAAATTTCCTATAATAGTAGCAAAATTAACGTATATTCTAGCAATAGGTTCAAATTCGATGCAACAAACAGCTGGGGATGTCAAGTGCTCTCCCAAGGAGACGTCAGTGGTGTCTCCATTAGATTCATAAATGGAAGCTGTGGCAGCGAAAGCGCAAGTTCTCCCTATTTGCGTGAAGAAAAGCATTCTATCCTAAGATTTAGGGTATCTGATTGAGGTTATCGATTTGGTCGGCACAAAGGTGAGTACTATGGGCAAATTCCAAGGCTTGAGGGGCGACTCAAGGATGGTTAATGCAGTCCGATTGACATCAGATGGAAGCCATCCTTTCGAAATTGAGACCAAATCCAAAATCGAGGAGCAGTGAAACACTATTATGGGATATACTCGAAATAGTGTCCTCTGTCTCGAAGGGAGGTGGAGACGTGGGGTGTAGTATGTGGTGGTACACTGTCCAAGGAAACTAATTCCAGTCCAGAAAAGAGCACGATAGCCTTGGTGTTGTTGTTTCTTCCAGGTTAGATGAGAGGTTATTATTCCACATAGTAGTAGAAGTAGAGTCAAAGGTAGCAATTTAACGCTTGGGAGTGGACAAGTTCCCTAGATTATAGAGAATGTCAAAGCTTTTAAGCTGGCCTTACGCAGTGATTTTGACGTCATGTTTCTAGAACTTAAGATGGATGAAGCGAGGGGTTCAGATGGTTTTCCTCGAGAATCTCATATTGCTCTTCATTTTAAGTTATGCCTTTTTCTTTTTGACCCGGTTCTCCAAACTCGAAAGCCTCAGCTATGCATTGTTAACGGATCCTTTGCTCAGTTCTTGCACTTCCAGTTAAACTCAGTGTTAGAAGATAAAAGGCTTTGTTGGAGGCACGATGCCCCTTCGTCTCACTTTGTAGTGAGAAGTATGGTATGACCGATAGTTCTTTCATTGACATTCATGGATGAACCGAGGTCTTGGAAAGTCTTTTTGTGCGAGGGCCTCCTGGCCTTTGTATATTGGTGGGTTATATGCAGAGTTTATTAATTGTCGATGGTCGTATTGAGCTTGATCTCGGCGCTTTTCAAAAGCCAGGTTTTTTTCTGTTTTGATGGTAGATTACTTTTAGATTTTCAAGATTGGCTACAGCTTGCACTCTTTTTATTATATGCTCTTTTCACTGTTTTCTACGTATTTTTCTCTTAGGAAAGGTTTTATTTATTTATTTATTTATTAATGAAATATTATTTTCCATATATAATGGTTGAATGGAATTTTTTTTTCTTCGGAACATTTTTTTGATTAATGGAATGTTTAAATTTTTATGAATGAAATATTTAATATTCTTTTGAAAAGATGCATCTTGTAAATGTTTTTGCTTGACCAAAATTTCTTTAAAAGGTTGGAAGAATGAATCCTTTTACTTCATGTTAACCTTTCTTGACATTATTGTTGCGTTAATAAGGTCGCCTTTCAGTGAATAATAAATATCAACCTTTAATTTTAAATAAATCTGAATAAAACCTAATGTGAGTGAAAATTAAATTAAATTAAAAATGATGGAATTTGAGTGGCACTCGAACTTTGGATAATGTATTCGCATAGTTTTGATACTATATCCGTTTACCAAGGTGGCGACGTAAAAAAAATATATATATAAATAAATAAATAAAATTGGTGTATATACATGATGCAAGGCACGAGGTGCGTTGGGCATTACAATTTCACACTATAAAATAAAGTAATTTATAAACACTCCCCAGTTTTGAAATGTATAAGATTTGAGTTTATTTCACATTTCATTAAATTCTTCGATTTAATAAAACAAAACCTTAATTTGTTATCTCTTTTGTTTGTTTGTTTTTTTTTCTTTCAATATGCACCGAAGGAATTCAAAATTGAAATAGTTTAATAAATTTTATAGGCAATTTAACAAATTAAAGGTGGGTGGCTCCATTACATATATCCGACATTTACGTATCTGTTTATAGGTGTATTATTATAGAATAAAGCTTGTTGAAATTATAAATGAAGTTTACTTAAACGTTGAGATATATATTTTATGATATTTGTTCAAAAAAATAATAATAATAATAATAATATATTATAGTTTTAGTGTTGAAAGTTGTGAAAGGAATTAAAGTAGAGTAAGTATAATTATATAAATACTTGAAGTTATTTATGAACAATAACAGAAATGTACGAACCAAATTTTATTAAAGCCGTAAGTTAATTATGACACTTGAACATTTGTTACTTAATTGTAGGGTTGCTTGTTCGAAAACAGCATGATGACAATTTGACGAAACGAAATTATAAAACTTACTAAATTCCAGTTATTAGATATAGTCATAAGTAACATAAAGTCAAATAAACCCTTCTCTAACTCTACATCTAGGACTAAACATTCTAGACAAATATTACGAAACGATACTATAATCTATGAAAACCCTTGCATCTTACTAAAGAAGTATTACGCATAAAATATCCTGCATTAAGACAAGGAGGTTGCGTTTAATCCAGGGTAATCAAACAAAACGAGATAAGGTTTATGGGTAATAAAACAGTGGAAGAAAATAAGATAGGGTTTATGGAGCTGGTAAAATATGTTCCTTATCTAGATACGACGAATGTCAAGTCGAGCGTTTTGTATATGGATTAAATCCTCGAATCAGGGCTATGGTTAGAATGTAGTAACCATCATTAGTAGCAGAAACAGTTGAATGCGCTCAGTATGCAGAGGAACATTTAGGGATTAAAAGAGATATCAGGCCAACAGAACCCTCACAGCAAGGATTTACAAGAAAGACTCCCCAGAACTTCTTCAAGGGAAGTAGCTCCAAACCACCTCCGTATGGTAACAGGTTTACTCTGAGGGGAATAGGAGCAAGAACTCCCATGACCATTAATATTGTAACTGTTGAATCATCAAATACTAGTCCGAGGGCAATCTTGAAGGATTGCTAATAGAAGAAGAAATGGGAGAGTAAGTGACACAAGAGGACGAAGCTCCTTATCTAGAAATATACAATCTGACTCAAAGGGACCATCCCAAGTTAATTATTGGAGATGTGGATAACCGCATTTTTCTGCGTAATTGTCTAGAAGTCTCGTCAAATATAACACACAGAGCAGGAAAAGAACCGTCATCAAATACTCAAGGCAATCATAGAATCCATGCTATAGTCAACAATAATCAGGCAGCGCAACAGCCCACTGTTGTGGAATCTTCAGGTTCTATCAATAGAATAAAACTTAGAATTTTAATTGATACTAGTGTTACTAATAGTTTTATTTTATCATATGCATTAAATAGATGTGGGTTGGCAGTCTACAAACAAAATGATTTCAAACAGATAGAAATGGCTTCAGGAGAACATCAGTCCATAGGTTTAAGTGTTGAGGAATACAAAGTTAATCTAGGAGTCTGTTTGACTAGGTTGAAAGTACTAGGATGAATGATCACAATGGGAAATAACTTAGTTTCTAACTATTTCCCGAGATCTTGTGTTGATTCTTGGATATCCCCTCCTTACTTTCATAATTATAACAGCAATCCTAATATAACCCGATGTGTATACTCCGAGTCATCCTTAATAATTTACCCAAAGTATTCAGTGTTATGTAATATTCAATGACAAGAAAAGTGGTTTTCAACTTTTGGAAGAAATTGAAACTTTTAAAGGATAAAATGAAATTTTATATAATTCGATATTTGAAAGCTATGAACCCTAGGATGATACATTTTATTAGAAGAGATGGGATATTTAATGCTAATGTACATGTCGAAGACATATATCAAGCTCAATTCCACTTGATCCCTAATCCATTACTTTTATTTTACATTCCATTCGACAAAGGAGTTGAGATAACTCATGAATATCAGTTGTAAGTTTTTCCACAATGAAGTTTAAGATTTTGTATATCATGCAAGTAGAGTTTGAAGTACATTCAAATTATTATATTAAAATGGGCACATTAACATCACTTCAGACATCAAACTTTCCCTGTAAATTTTCGAATGTTAGAATGGAAACTATCCAGATTGTTTTTATGCAATTGAAACATTTCATTCTTCAAGTGACATTGAGATTTCCATGTATATATATCTTACTAGCTGATAACTATAACCATTGATGATATGAACTTATGCAAATATCTTTTATATCGTTTCTTATGTTAATACTTTAATTACTATCCAAGTATATGTGTAAATGGTTTAAAGAGGAGAGTGAAGGTTTAAATTAGTATAGCTGAATATTCACTAAATTGGACATTTTGAGATTCAACCATTATGTCATTGTTAAGATAGATAATTATCCATTTACAACCGTAAGAGTATATCAATGTCTAAAACAAATAAAATGGCAACATAGCATTTTCATGGAAAGGAAAACAATGTGGTTGAGGAAAGAGAAAATAGGGACATTATGACACTATATAAGATGATTTATGGTAATCATTTAGGCATATATAAGGACTAGTTGGAGGAGTTACTCCAAAGAAGTTAACTCTTGAAGAAAGGAAGAATAGTAATAAAAGCATGACTATGGACATTATGGCCGGACCATGAATGGAACTCGCGTCGTCGTTTTTTCTTACGTCACGAATAACCACCAGAACAACAAACATGGGCCACTAGATGTGGAGCTACAACCACACAAAAGGGTAAGCTAGTTGAGATAAATTGATGGAAGAACATATGTTAAGAGGGTAATAAACCACCCTATAAGGTAGTAAACACACTATTAGAACAAGACAATATAGTTACCAAAAGAGTGCAGCGGAAATTTTCAAAGTTTGATCTCCATTGTTACCATAATATAATCAATATAGTACCTAGGGAAGACGAGAAAAGAACGAAATGGCAAACTTCTAACGATGATAATAAATCTTAGTTATCATAATCAACTTAGAATATTGTGATCGACAAAATAGCACCAAAGGTGAGTGAGTGGAAGTTTCACAAAGCAACATAAGAAGTCAATGAGATTAGATTAAAGAGTGAATCTATAATAAAATTTATCAATTATAGGATCGTTTATGTGCATGGCAACATCTATAATAGTTTCTCCCTCTAATGGGAGAGTCACATTATAATTTTTTTTCCTTAAGTGACTAACTATATCCATGGACTATGGACATCATGGAATATGATTAGGAAATTCTATCCCGTGATGCCTTAAAAACACGAAATGATAAGTAGATTATTTTGATATCCTCGTTAGTGAATTTATTTATTGGATCTTACCCAAGTTGGGAATAGTAACGACATTTCCAAGTATAATGGTATGCATTAAGAGAAGAAAAGAAAACCATGATGACTAGAGGTGAGAAAACAAAGTCAATTTGATAATATGTTCTTTTTCAAATTAAAGTAGACATGGAATATTAGGAATAGCTGGTATAAGGAAGTGAAGGGATGTTTTCTATCAAGAAGAATTCTCTTAAAGATATGAGCAACATGAATGGTAAGGGTCAAAGCAACGACCTGTAAGGAGTTGTGAACACTCCTAATTTGTTAAGAATAACAAGTGATAAAATAGGAAAATGGTTAAAGGTAAATATTAAGGATAATAATTATACACCGTTGGAAAAGAAGATACATTTGGTGATAAGATGAAGCCTAAGGGCTAATGAGAAAACAAGAAATGTGAAGAATAAGGAGAGGGTATACCTATGATGTGTTATATGTTTGGATTAAATGAGTCAAGGTAATAAAAATGAAACAATGGTTTAAGAAATGATGGTAAAACTAATAATATCCTAGCTAGATTTAAGACTCTAAAGAGTGAAACTTGAAAGTAAGAGACTATATCAAAATTGTAACATACCAATACTGTGATTATGCATATCTGTAAATTGTGAATTTCTTATTGAAAGAGGAGAAAATTATTATTTATCAAACAATTGACGTATTGTTGAAAACATGACACTCTCAGACTTCAGTAGACCCAGTATAATGCAAAGTGAATAATGCATTTTCAAGCAGTGACAAATCCCTTCAATGAAAATAAACCTCTCACTGAGGGATCTTTAGAGTAGTCAATTAACTCTTCCTCCATCGCCAACATAACCCTAATAATTAGCCTTGCAAAACCCTACTCCTTGGCTTCTAGATTTTAGGTTGAAGATAAGCTGAAATAACATGATAAAGAAGTTAATGTTATTATTATCTCTTAGGATCTAGATTATAGATCAAAGATAATTAGACTTAAAAGACAAATAAATAACAAGAATTAAAAGATTGGTTGGATCCATTTGTAGTTTTGTGTTTCAAAGTTCTTAATCAACTTGTATCAAGAAATTAGATCATGCTTCGACGAAACAGTAACTGTTTTGTGCTCGTGTTTCAATTCATTTAGTTTCTATATATGTAATCATAAAGGTTGGAGCATCCCTCCATTTAGATTTAGAGTATCAACCTGTGACTTTTATAAGGTTAATCGATTAATATAGTATAGAAAATAGTAGTTGCACCCTTATTTGTATATCCATGTTCAATTATTCTATGTGACATTTATCACTGTGGGTTATATTTCTAAGCATTTAAAAACTTATTTTTATAAATCGTGCCTTATTTTGGATGGATACTTAAGACTGTCATTTTGTACTATGACATGTGGGAATATATTAATTGCTTAAACATTGCTCGTACATGGATACCAATATGAAAAAAGTTTTGTTTAAACATTGTTGGTATAGGGATACTAATATAAATTATGAATTATGTTATAGATATGGTATCTATAATTTTACATATCAACCTAAAATAATGAGGTTGAAATAAAAGAGTGATGGCACTTAACTATTCAGGGTGAAAATGAATTTACAAACCTATTTTAGAATATGTAGAAATTGTTATATGGGTAACAATTTGTTTAGAACATATTGATGCATATGTTATAATTTGTGGACAAGTGTTTTACATTGCAGATGATATCGTTACCAAACCGACCGCGTGATGACAAAACTCCAAGAACAATCGAGATGCACTGAGATTCCATGATAGGGTGCTGACCTTAGTCCTACTAGGAGGGGTGGAGGTGTTTCCCACTGTTTATCCTCCAAAACCTGGAGTCATGGGAGGACTGTGCGAGTCACGCTCCCCTAGACGTGTGATGATGACTGCCGGATGCCTATAAATAAATCAGGTCGACGTAATCGACACTGCTACCCTTAAGGTCTATGAATGGATCAGTAAAACTGATGCCATGGCATATGCCTGTAGAGGATGGATAGGATGGGAGCGGAAGAGATTAAGAAGGATAAGATGATTCTAGAATAGCTTGGGGACACTGTTGAGGCAAAACGTGACTACTAAATTGGTAAACCAATAAATGATCAGAACATAAATGTTAAAAGTGTTCTCATACATTAAACGAAAATTCATCTATGATACACCAACCTTATATAGTTATATTAATCATTGATATAATTAATGATATATGACATAAAACTTAACTTTGGGACGAATTTTTCTGAAGGGGGGGTGTATGTAACGACCCAACTCGAATTATGGAACATAGAAATATTAGCATGCATATGATAGCTACATATGCAGGTATCACGTGTACGGCACTAGTACATGCACTAAGCAATTATGAAAAGAAACTCAGTGTAAAGTAAGGAGCGAATTATTGAAGTATTGAGTAAACTCCCTAACTCACCATCATATAATGAATGTATTAGTTATATCTACCATTATCATAATATAAACTAATACTTTGTTCAAAGCAAATTTAAAGCATTGACTTATGCAAATAAATGATGATATTTTAATAAATCCAAGATATTTAATAAATAATAATATTTTAATAAATCTAAGATATTTATTAAAATATCATATTTTTAAGATATTTTAGAAATCAAAGATATTTATTAAAAGATGATATTTTAATAAATATCTGGAATGTAGTTTGTGTATAAAAGGAGAAGAGGGGTAAACTTGATGGGCGTGGGTAGTGAATGGGTAAACTGACCCGGATGCTGTCAGAGGAGTTCTAACTGCGTGGTTCATGAGCAGTGAGTTCGAGAGTTCTAACAGAATCATGTAAGGCTCTCGATTGTTATTGGAGTTTTGGGCACAGGGGCCAGAAGACTTGTCTTTTGGATCTGGGGACCGGATAGGTTGACCTTAAGATAGGCTGGGAGAAAAACGGCGGTTTGGTAACAGAAGCTGGAGCCATGGCGGATCAGGGACATCTTCAAACACGGTTCCAGGTAAGTATGAATTAGTCAATTGATATATATTTTGTTCAAAAATCCCACTCTGAACTCTGTAGTATGAATTAGTGAATGATTGTTAATTTTGAAAATTAAGGGCTTTACACTTATGAATTTTGTGATTAATTGTTAATTTCGAAAGTTAAGGCCCTTACAACTTTCCAGAGCAATTTATAGTTCCTTTGTTTGCCACCATCACTTGACACTCTCGTGCTGGGTATAGGAAGCAATTCAATTCCTCAGCTACCTTACAATGAATAAAATTATGGGTACTACCTAAATCAATAAGCACTATTACATTTTTCTTCTTGATATGTCCTTCTATCTTGAGAGTCTGAGGAGTGGCAATTCCTGCCAATGCATTACAGGATATGGTCGAATTCATTTCTTCTTCCTCTAGGGTTGGTTCCTGGTGTATATCCTCTTCTTTTGAAGTTTCTTGTTCATTTTCTTCCTCCTCTTCAAAATCTATGTAAAAAATTTCTTCTCAACACACTTATGACCTTTAGTGTATTTTCTATCCAAACTATAGCAAAGCCCTTTTGCTCTTTGTTCTTCCAATTGTTGTGGTGTCAACCTTGTAGGTTGTGGAAGTCTAGGAGTAGCAACACTTCCATCTTTATAGTTGTGAGTGGTAGGCTTCCTTGTCGCCATAATTTTGCTTTCAATTTTTCTTGTCAACTTGAATGCCTTATCCAATGTATCAGGTTCCCAAAGGCGAACCTCATGTTGGATGTTATATTTTAAAGTCCCTATGAAGACATCAATCCTTTGTTCATTTGGAATATTATTTACCTTTATGTTCAATTTTTGGAAATCCTCAATGTGCTTCGCCATGGAACCCTTTTGTTTGAGATTTATCAATTGGCTAAAGAAAGTGTTGCTCTTTGTATCCTCATAATGTGATATCATTTCCTCCGTAAAAATTGACCAAGTGACCAGTGGTTTACGATAACAAAGACATCGATACCATACAAACTGATTTTGTTCTAAATATAAAGTTGCAATGCGTACCTTTTGTGTGTTTTGCATATTATGGAGCTCAAAGTATTGCTCCATTTGTAGTATCCAAGTTATCGAACCCTTCCCATCAAACTTCCTCATATCTATCTTTGGAATATGGTAGGTCTTAAATCCAACATTAGAGTCTATGAAATCATGATTAACATTTCTTTTGTTCTCATCATGAGTTTCCTCTACTACCTTTTCGCCATTAAGAAGTTTTTCTTGTAGCAACTTTGCCAAACTTTCCTTCAAACCTTCCATATCTTTCTTCAAATCTTCCATGTTTCATTTTATACCATTGATCTAAGCTTCCACACCATCCATCTTAGTTTTCATGCCATTCATCGTAACTTCCACGCTATACATCTTAGCTTCCATGCCATTCTTCAAACCATCCATCTTAGCTTCCATGCCTTTCTTCAAACCATCCATTTTAGTTTCCACGCCTTTCTTCAAACCATCCATCTTAGCTTCCATTTCATTTTTTGTTACTCTTTGCGAGAGCGAAATTTGTTGCACTTTGTCTTGTAATTTTGATATATCATGTTGCACTTCTTCCTCTTCATGAGTCATAGTAGAGCCTTCTGAGGGCTTAATGGGTGTTGAATTCTTTTTAGGGGCATTTTAGAACCCAATACTGATATCTATGCCTCAATATGCCTTTGGAATCACTTCAAACTGATTTTTCAAACGAGACTTATGCAATTTTTTGTTTAAATACATACATTTTTCTTGCTTTTGAGGAGCTCGATATTGAAACTGATGTATCTCTGTAATTTCAGATCCCCAAGATTTTATCTTCAGTGTTTTAGTAGTCCTCTGAATCTTCTTTCCAATGCCACAGATCTGACCTGATTTGGATTCTTCATGACAAAGTTATGCCCAATCTCCCACAATGACCTAATTATGGACTGGTTCAGTAGAGCGAACTTGTACGGCATACCATGTGTCATTGTTTCCTCCTTCGGCTCTGAAATCGATACAGTTTGTGTACTATCAGCTACTTTTCACAAAATTCCAATCCGATGCTCACAGAGGGAGTTATGACAATTTTCCCAAGGTCACCTCTTTGAGATGAAATTCGGGAGCCTGCAAAAACCCTAAATTCCACAGATCATATCTCCGAAAATATTGCGAACCAAGATCTGAAATTTTTCCATGAAGTTTCTTCATATTTCAGCGCAAATGGGTTTTTTTTTTTGTAGCGTCTGAACCTTCGTAGAAAAAAAGTTATAGCAAAAATGTCACGATGGCCTGTTTGAAACAGCGAAACCCTAAAATCCAAAGCTCTAATACCAAATGTTATGAAACCAGCTTACAAAATAGAAGAAAAGAGAGATCAACAACTTAGAAATTAGCCACTTCGAGGGGGCAACCTCCTTTATATTACATAGATGAACAATTCTTAGATAATTCAAATGATAAAACCTCTTTTCTATATATAGGAGTCCATGGGGTCACAATATAATCCTAGTCGACCTAACAATGATAATGTAAGGGCACAACAATAACAATAGTGGGCTACTATGGGGCACATTAATAACAATATGGGGACTTCAGGGGTACAACAATAACAATAAGGGGGCTACACTAACAACAATAAGGTACTACACTAGTAATATAGGGCCCTAATAGATTTACAATAGAATATATCCGAGACCTACAAGGATACAGAGATTGTTGCATTGTATATGTTGTTGATCTCTGGTTAAAGTAGTCTCATGGCTACCTCATATAGTATCAAGGTTTATGTTGATAACGAATCTGGAGTTTTTGTTCCAAGCTCAAAATTAAGCATATTATGATGATGATGATGATGGTTAACGTCCATTGAGACGTTCAATTGTAATAGCCTTGTTGCAATTCAAGGATATGTGTAGATGAATGACATACTCCACAGTCCAAGATGTTTATTTTACAGTGAAACTAGAAGGAGACCGAGGATAGTTGAATAAATGTCCAAGGGGTTATATATTACCTTATGTATGCCTAAAGTCCTCATCAGTTATGAATAAAATATATTGAATATAAATAATGATGATAATTGTAATAATGACTAGTTAATTAGTAATTAATGTTGAAGAGACATGTTTAAATGGGACATGACCTTCCATGAAGAGGCACCTGAGTAGGGTATATAAGCAGGCCCCTCACTCTAATTTGAATCATTTTCATTCATACATTTTAATATATATTCTTGTATCTTCAATGGAGATCTACTTATTCCAAATCTTCTGGAGTATTTGACCTAAGTACGAATTTTGTTGGTACCATTTGGTATCAGAGCTTGTAAACCACTTAATGAAGAATCAAGATAATCTGATCTACTCTTCCTTCTCTTACGTATAGTCCAAGACGGAGAAAAGGGAACAAACACAAATCCCATTAATTTCACAATTCTGACAAATCCAAATCCCACTGAAGTGAGGACGTACTCAGAGGTTGCAATTCAAATGATGGAAATTCCAAGTGATGATTCAGTAACCAACTCAAGAACATCAGTACTCGAAGAAAATTAGGAAATTGCCACACACCTAATAAGGGAAATTCAAACCAAAATAATTCCCTATCGACATCCGAATCACAAGAGTAGACAACTCAAACAATCTACGTATCTGTACCATTCTGAACATTAACAACAATCTGATGTTTCGAAGAATATTGAAGTAAGCTCAATCTAGTCCAATGATAATAATTCATCACAAGTTTCTAGTAATCGAAAGATTCCACAAAAGATTAATTTAGGATGGTTTGATCCATTTTCAGTGCGACATTTTTGTTTATCGCTTAGAGGATCATATCGTCTTGTATCGACGACGATGACAGTTCCGAGATGAGAAGACATTCGAAACAAAAAAAGAGATCAAGCCTTTTCATCACTAAGCTTTGAGGACAAAGCTTTTTGAAGGGAAAGGCAATGTTATGAATAAAATATATTAAATATAAATAATGATGATAGTTGTAATAATGATTAGTTAATTAGTAATTAGTGTTGAAGAGGCATGTGTAAATGGGACATTGTTGATTTCGAGTAGCATCGAAAGTGCTCTAAGTCTCAAATTTTGCAGGGAGGCTTGGACACATAAATTCCAGAATATCCATAAAGCGTTTTGGGAAATTCCACCCGGATAAGATTTTATTAAAAAAATTAATTGTTTTTAATGGAAACCTAAGTATAAACTTAGGGAATTAAAATAATTCAAGCGTATTAATAGAACTGGGTGTGAATCTTCTAGAAAAAGACGAAGATCAAGTCAAATTAATCTTAGTCATTGATTAGCGTTTTAATCTCAGTCGTTGATGTCTCAACGAAAAGATTATAAGGAATTGATGGGCATTTGGAAATCACATCGAGTGAAGGGTCTAGAGATCGATTTCTCAAGTGAGCAACATAAAGCAGTCGGAGAGATCATCGAAGTGATTCTTGCAGTGAGGGGCAAGGATAATTCTGGTTGGAGAGATTTTTCCTGAGTCAGGAATACATCGCAGAGAAGGCAGAGAGAGGGCGCAGAAGAGGCAGTGTAGGGGCTACACTAGGCAGCGCAGAGCCACGCAGAGGCAATGTTAAGCCTCTGAAGAGATCCATTATTTTGTTGAGGATCAATCAGATCTAGTGTCGGAGAGTCGGGGTGTGAGACCGGAGGGCCAGAGGATCAGCATCCAGCCAGCAAAAAGATCAGCTGAAGGGAGTGACGCAGTCCCCAGCTATTGTGATGCAAATCTGCGCAGAGGCAGTGTGGGGTTTGTTAGTTCAGGGTTGAGTCAGTGTCGGATCTCCAGTGTTAGTGTGAGGTAATCCTAACTAATTCTCTATCAGTCAAATTCTCTGTGGATAGCCAGATTTGGGCTTCCAAATTGTATTTAGAAAAGCTACTGCTTAATAATACAAACCCTTAGTTGTTGCACCAATTTTCCCGCATTGGGTTTTTTCAGGGAGATTAGTCCAAAAACAACGGTGTGAGTTGTGTGTTGTATTCCTTCTTGCGTAGTACTTGTCTTCCTCATTTTATTTATTTACTGAAGGTTGCAGTTGTATTTGCTTCAATATTTACTTGTAAAAAACAGTAAATAACTTGTAGAATTTAACAAGTAGGAGAAGTAATATCAGTTTGCTACAGTAGAGGTTCCAATACTAGAATTTTCACAGACATGACCTTCCATGAAGAGGCACCTGCCTAGGGTATATAAGTAGGCCCCTCACTCTCATTTGAATCATTCTCATTCATACATTTTAATTTATATTCTTGTATCTTCAATGGAGATCTACATATTCCAAGTCTTCTAGAGTAGTTGACTTAAGTACGAATTTTGTTCATACCATCATCTTATTGTTGCAAATGATAAACAATGTATGAAGTTGCATGATGTTGCCAGAATACTTAGTTGTAAGAGTTGTGTTGTTATATATTATAGTTGGAACTGAGTTTTGTAATGCTAAAGGGTTGTGCCGAGACTTTATATGACTAAATCTGATTTTGACTGGGTTTATAAGTTACTGCATATAATTGCAGTATGTAGATTGCATATACTTCTGTGTACCGAGCCCTTGTATGGATCCTGAACCAGATCAAAAATATATATGATATAGTATGATCTTGCATTCATTGGAAGAACAGGTTCATCAAACAATTAAATTGGTTCAAAGTCTCAAAATCAAAATTGAGAAGGATATGTGGCCATCTCTGATTTGCATGGCACTTTAAGAAAAAGAAAAGAACCTAGGTCCTAGTCCTTGCAGAAAGACTTGATGTCTCCCTGATTAATGAAGAGACATCCTATTTAGAGGGAGAGGATCATAATAGGATCCTTGCATGCATTGATGGTTTCTTATGCTTGAGGATGAATCTCCCTTTTGAACTACCTCTGGGCCTTTCAAGAAAAATGAGGACTCATGATTACAAATTGAAGCAAGTATTTTGGACCTGATCTAATGGTGTAAAGGTATGTTTATGGCATTTGGTTTAATGAGTTGTTTATCTCTGACAGAGAATGGCTTGTCTCATCAATTTCAGAGGGAGTTGTATTGAACCCTCCCAGTATCCATAGCAAAGTACTTCTTTGTCTATGAAAGTACACTATCAGAAGCATGGCATGTTGATGGGTATTAATGGATTATCTTCACATTTGGTGGATCCCACGATGTGCAGGTGGATCCTTTGAATTGCAGTACACACCTTAACAAGAGAGAATTAGGTCATATGAATTGCAATTGTGCAGGACAGGCACTGAGGCACCTTCATGAATTAGACAAGCTTAGGCTTGTGGTCGCCCTGAGTGAGAGGGAGTAAGGTTAGTTAAAATGTGTTCTTTAACATGATTTTGATTTGGTATCCTGGATGTGCAAGAAACAGAGGATTGCTAAGTGTTGTTGAAATCATTGTTGCTATAATGGCTAGTTGTAACACAGTGTGTTCAAAGAAGCTCTTTAGTGAGCAGTGCGCCATCATATATATGTTGTTGCGAGGAGCAATGCGGCTCCCACGAACGGATGATCAAGTTGGTGATATCCTCACAAAATATTTGGGAAGGCAAAGTTCTTAGCCTTCAGAGACCGACATTCCCTATATGTAGGGATCTTGATTGGGTTGAACATTGAGCTTTGGGAGCTCCTGGGGGCCTGGACTACTTATTGGAGCTATGTGAGCATAGGGTGAGTTGTTCACCTTCCCCTATGGAGTCAATACCCCAGCATGTGAGCATAGGGTGAGTGGTTCACCTTCCTCTATGGAGTATGCTATATGAGAATAGGGTGAGTGGTTCACCTTCCCCTGTCGATGCCCCAGCATACATCCTACCCTTGCAGTCTAGGACTCTTTGGAAGTACCTCTCATTTGGCACAAATGTTGGGAAAAATGGTTAGGGTTTATTAGTATTACCAACGGACGTGTCTAGTATTAATGTATTCCCTATGACTAGGATGCATGATGTTCAACAGCTCGATCACTAAGGATCAAGCCTGGTAGGGGTTCTACCCCGAGGACAAGATGACTTGCCTTTGTCCCTTCTGAGAGTGGCAGAGTCTAATAACCCACCCTCCATCAATTCTTCTTATTGATCGTGATATCCATTCTTTAGCAAAAATGAACAGAGACAAAACAACCACATGATGGCATGTTGCAGCAGCCTTGATGGACTTAGCATGGTTGATGGAGTTCCTCTCTAATTGGAAGAGGAGATGAGATGTGAATGTCCTGAATGGACTCTTCCTTAGCCAGTTTATTGGAAACTACATGGCATCGTCCTACGTGGACTTATTCTATGACAAATTATCTTTTATGGGTCAAGTCACTAATTGGATACAACGATGAGCATATTCAAAATATGAACAAGGCATAATGGCATGATGGTCAGCAATGATGGTTTTTGGAATTCCTCCCTAATTGAGAGCGAGTGTTGAAATTGGGCAGGTAAGGAAGAACTCCCTAGCTCATTTGATCAAGCAACTGTATATACATTCACTAAGTCATCTTGATCTATATTGGAGCAAAAAATAAAATAATTCAAATTCGAATTAATGTAGGTCGGCCTTACGTCGGCGACCCTCCTCAAGAGCCACATCCCTTGGAGCAATCCTATATATATATATATATATATATATATATATTAGCATTGAAATTCTCTCATCTCACAAACAACTAGCTCGATCTTCTTTGATGTTTCTGGGGTTCATGGAAGACATATGAAGGCACAGTTTGGAGCTTTCTATCATGGTCTTGGATGTAGAATATTACGATCTTTGTTTATTATGGAGACTACTAGCTCGGATCTCTTGAGGTTAGTTTGGATTGATATCTGTGACCAAGTGCAGATCTATGTGGTACTAATGCGGATCTCTGGGATACAAGCTCGGATCTCAGTGGACCTAGTTCGGTCCTCTATTGGAGTTCATATAAGCACAGTTCGGATATCTAACATCAACCTTAAGGTATGTTACACCGTTGCTTCAATGATATTTTTACTACAAGTTGCGAAGTAGTCTGAGGACTACTTCTAGGATTAAATTGTTCGAGGACTGCATAGCTAGTGTGTTATTATAGTAGTTTGTGCCATCATTGAAGGGACAGATCTTTATTATATACACTCTACAACACAATGTACTGTGTCTTGGATAAATCGAATGTAAATAGCATATTCCACAGTTGCAATAGTCTAGATCTATATATTGGTTACGCGTACTATATCTAGACCGAAGGTATTTAAGAAATTGTCCAAGTGTATATGTATATGTCACAGTATGGGAATAATTCTTATATTGGGCATTGATGCAATGTGAACAAAATGCAACGTACTAAGTTATAGTATGAAGAAAGGGTCGAACCTATAATGCTACAGGTGTCCCAAAACTATGATGCTGCAGGTAATCTAGACTATACTAGGAAGGTAATTCACTGAGGTTACATATTCTTAAGACAAGGACATATATGCTACAATGTCTAGTCATACTGAAAATATGACATGTTGCATGTTATGGATCAACTACATAAAGATGCATTAATTATAAGACTGGAATGTGGTTTTCTCCCTTGTGTGGTTTTGCCCTAGTCTCTGACCTAAATTATGTTGTCTTTATTGTCTCTGCTTTTCTTCTATTTGGTCCTTACTGTTACACTGCATTATTGTTATGTAAATTGTTGATCATAATGGAATGATATGGATAATGAAAAATTTAAATGTATGTATGCAACTCATCTTCAGCTAAATGTAAATTTATGCACTAAAGTTAACACAAGAACACTAATGCGACTTGATTAAAAAGATGAAGAGAATAAAACTCTTCATGTGCTAAGATGCTCAAAATTTCCTCCTATTTTAAGGAGTAAATTGTCCTCAATTTCCAAAGAAAGAGCTTCGGTCAAGTTGCCTAAAAAAGGGGATGAAGATCCATTAATCTGCTCAGACAAAAGCCCACTGGTCGGACTAAGGGTTCAACTTCTTAGCAAGAAATCAAATGGCTAGAGACTCAAATGACTCTCCAATTTATAGATAAATCCTCCAAGTGGAAAAATAATGGCTAGTTTCCGCCGCCCAAAAAATTCCTACAAAAAGGAGAAAAAAAAATCTCCCCAACTCTGCCCAAGAAAGTGCTCTGATACCACTTGTAATAGATCTGACCTGCAAATATAATAATCAAGGAAAATATACCCAAGAAATACCAAGATCGATCCAAGAATAGAAATGCTTCTTTAATGATGTTTTCAGAAAAACCCTTGAGGTAGGGTAACACCATACAACTACTCCTTAAAGATGGAGTTCACACCACAAGCCATATGCTTGTCAATACAATAATCCTTCACATCCCTTAATGGAGAGTCTCAAGCCTCTATATAGGCTTCATACATACAATACCATGGGTCTCTCAATACCATACGTCCATTACAATGGGCTTATCACATTATTCCCTAACTACTTGTGGTCCCATGCATAATGTGGGTTAACCACTTTATTTATTAACTATGGCCCATGTATTTATTATCCTTACATTACATTATTTCCTTGGGTACCTCCCTTTGTACCCGATATGATCCCCCCTAGGTATACCCCATATTAACCCCCCTAGGTATACTACATTTTGAGATCTTCCTTGTACTTGTATATCTATGTCATTGTGAATACCTCCCAAGTTAAGAGGGAGTGTTGAAGAATGTAACTAGATTCAGTCTTCATAACCGTATTTGAGTCATAATGAAATGTATTTATCAAAAGAAAGAAGAAGAAATTATTATTATTATTATTATTATTAAAGCATGGGTTTCATGCTTGGGTCATCATGTTTTAAGTCAAAATCTCCATTGAGGACTTCTAGGTTTTATATTGAGTCATTAGAACTATTGTCCATTCTACAGAGGAAGCAAAAAAGTACGAAATTGAAGGAGCAGGAGAAGAATTGTAAAATAAAAGTTTCTGGGGAATCTCTCTCTCACATGTGTGTAGTTACTGGGCTACTGCTAGAAGTTCAATGTCTTTGTTGTTGCATCAATATCGAAGTTTCTGCTGTTGCATCAAGGTTGAAGTTTTTGTTGTTTCTAGGTCAAAGTTTTGTTGTTGCTTCTAGGTCAAAGTGTTGTTGCTTCAAGGTCAAGATTCTGTTGGTGCTTCAAGGTTGAAGTTTCTGCTGCTTCTAGGACAAAGATTTGTTGTTGCTACTAGGTCGAAGTTTTGTTGCTGGAAGGTCAAAGTTCTAGATCAAAGTTGTTGCTGGAAGTTCATCATCTACAAAAGTAGGGAAGGGTTGACTTGGTGATTGGAGGAAATTTGTGGCTAGGTCAAAGAGTCTTGGATTATCTCGTGAAACTATTGAAGGCGGAGTTGTTGACTGGTTTTTTGTAACGAACAAGGTTCGTCTACTCAAAGGAACGCTCTGATACCAAATGTAACGAACAAAGTTTGTCTACCCAAAGGAATGCTCCGATACCAAATGGAACGAACAAAATTCGTTCTTCAAGTTAAATACTCCAGAAGACTTGGAATATAAAGATCTCCATTGAGGATACAAGAATATTTATTAAAAATGTATGAATGAGAATGATGATACAAATGAGAGTGATGGCCTGCTTATATACCCTAGGCAGGTGTCCCTTTATAAACAGTGATATCCTTAGGCACATACCTTTTCATTAATTAATTACTAATTAATCATTATTTATGATGTATTTTTATTATTTATATTTACATTATTTATATCTATATTTTATTCATAACATTGCCTTCCTCCTCAAAAATTTGTCCTCTTTTTCTGTTTCGAATGTCTTCTCCTCTCAGAACTGTCATCTTCGTTAATACAAGACGATATGATACTTCGAGTGATAAATAAAATTTCCGAATTGAGAAGGGATCAGACCATCCTAAATTAATTTTCTGTGGAATAATCTGATCACTGGAAACTTGTAATGAATTGTTATTGTAAGATTGGATGGTGCAAACATCAGTTTTCTTTGGAACATAACTTTGTTCTTTCTGTTATGAGTGATACGAACTCGTAGATTCACTGAGATGTTTGTTCTTGTGATTCAGATATAGATAAGGATTTTTCTTGGTTTGCCTTTCCCTTATCATGTGCGTACCAATATTTTGATTTACTTTGGGTTTCGATATTGTTAAGTTTGCCTTTCGCTTCTTCACTTTGAATTTGCAATGTTTGGATTGCAGCATCTGAGTGTGTTGTTTCTTCAACTAGCTTGTCTTCTTTTTGAGTTGTGATATTCACTAGATAGATGTTCGTTTTTTCTTCAACTTGAATTATACATTTGAAGATTTCGACGCTTCCTTTTCGACAAGTTGTTGCACCTTGTTTTCCAACAACTTCTTATCCTTCTTAAGCTTCTTAATTTGCGTTAATATTTTTTCACTATGGTCTCTAAGTCGAGAAACTTCTTCATTCTTTTTACCAATGATTTTGTCAACTGCTCTTTGCATATTTTGTAGTAATTTTCTACCTTCTTGAAAATTTATTTTTGAAATATCATTTATGCCTTCTGGTGTTACTGAATTTGACTTCAATGTAACAACCTGTAGTATTATTTTTTTCTTTTTGTATGAAAATGTCAAAAACTTCTTTTTCATATTCAGGATGAAGGAACCTAGGGCATCCATCCATCGTGATCCCTGAATAATGTCACCTTGATCATTCCATAGGGATTGAACAGAGAATTGCGATATAAATGTATAATCTCCAATGTTTAACTGTAAATCAGTTATTTCATATTATTTTTTGTCCAAGAAGTCTAATTTTTCGATTATATTTAACTCAGGAATCACCAATTAGTTTGCAATTTTAGAATTTATATAATTTTTACTTTCAATGGAAGAGGTGGAAATAGTAACATATTTTCCCGTGAGAGTTCCCTTAATTTTAAATAGCACTTTAGCATAGTTGGGTAAGCTTTCTAAAAATTTTGCTTCCTTTATTTCCAATTTAGAATCCAATTTTCCTTTCATCGTTTTCGGATTGTAATTCATTGTTGATAACTTTATTCACTTGATTACTTCTTCTTTTCTTTTCTTTTTTTTAGTTTTTAAGAAAAGAAAAAAATTCACTTCCATCGTATAATACTCTCTTTCTATAAATTGACTCCTTTAATTCCCTGAATATGTATATAAAATCTTTATAACTTGTATTTGACTGGGTATCTTTTGACTTTCGGAATATGATATTGTATTCCCTTTTTTCTATTTTTTTTCCAATTTTTTTTGAACTTTTTCTTTTTCCTAATATATATAATCTCTTCTCTGTTTTTTTTAATATTTTATATTCCTTACTTCATCCACTTTAAAATTGGATAACTAATCACTTTACTACAATTAGTCTAATGATCACTTTACCTACTCAATTATATGAATCCAATGTACAGATGCGTCAGTACAATGAGGTAGCACGATTGATTTTTATTTAATCTAACTGTATTGATCGAGAATTAATTCACTGGCAATACAATCATGGATTTTAATTTTACGGTCGCTGGAATTAATTAGTAGAATCGAACAGTGAAAGCTAATCGAGGATGATGGCGGCGGTTGGAGATGAGTTGACCGGTGTGATTGTTCGATCGGTGGACAGCGAAACAAGGGACGATAGGGTGTCTGTCACGACAGAGTAAGCAACTGTCGGAGATTGGTGTTGATAGCAACAATATATAGGAACGCAATGGATTCACAAGGTTATTCCTCTGACTAGGGTGCGGAACAGTGGCTTAGGCAGCAGATTGGCAAAGCCATGTGGTAGCAACAGTGAGTAAAATCAAGGCGGTAGCCATTGTGGTTGAGGCGGGTGAAATTGAGGCAGCGATGTATGGCAATGCGGACTATTGCAGCGGAAATCGACGGTGATAGCAGTCGAATAGGCTAGCGGTGGCGGGCAAGAACAGGGTGAGTCGGCATCGGGTGGATGAAGAACGAGCTCGAGCTTGGCGTAAAACAACTCAGCACATAACAAGAGTAGCGGCTTATGGCGATGACCATGGCCCCAAGCAAGGGTACAAGTCTGGAACGATTGTTTTGTTCAGTGGACGACTTTAGGCGGATGCAATGGGTTGGACGACTATTGTCAGCAACTGCACAGCAGATCTGCAGCGGAGGTTTCTAGTGGTGGTCAGGTTATGGTGGATGTTGTTGGATGGCAGCTTAGCATGTTGTCTTTTTTTTATTTCAACAGCCTTTCTCTTTTTTTTTATTACAATTTTAATTTATTTTTATTTTTTTTATTCTGTTTATTGGTATTATATTTTTTTTAAATAATTATTTTATTTTGGTGTTTTTTTATTTTTTTTATTTTTATTTTTTTAATAATAATTTTTTTCCTATTAAAATTTTTTGATCGCCCTTTTTCTTTAAATTTTTTATTTTCTCTCCACACACACACACACACACATATATATATTATTTTTTAAATTTCTAATGGCCAAGGGCCTGATAGCAAAAATGGAGAACCTCCAAAAGCTTGTAGTGAAATGCATAAACGACAACCAGTTCACGAATTTTGATCGCCAAGGACTTGGATGACACTGACCCTGTGCAACGGTGAGCGCCCAGAGGATCGAACAGCTCTAATACCAATGTAACGAACAAGGTTCGTCTACTCAGAGGAATGCTCTGATACCAAAAATAACGAACAAAGTTCATCTACTCAAAGTTATACTCTGATACGAAATGGAACTAACAAAGTTCGTTCTTCAAGTTAAATACTCCAAAAGACTAGGAATATAAAGATCTCCATTGAGGATACAAGAATATATATTAAAAATGTATGAATGAGAATGATGATACAAATGAGAGTGATGGTCTGCTTATATACCCTAGGCAGGTATCCCTTTATGAACGGTCATGTCCATAGGGACATATCTTTTCATTAACTAATTACTAATTAACCATTATTTATGATGTACTTTTATTATTTATATTTACATTATTTATATCTATATTTTATTCATAACATTTTTCCCCTAGATAGGGCATGTTTCAAGTTTCATATAACTCAGAACCAGCGTTCAAGTAGCTGGAAAATCTACATTCTGTCAGCCTCAACAAATCCGAGATTCACGGGCCTGCTGAGAGAGTATTTCGGGCCAGCTGTGAGAATATTCCGGGCATGTCTTTCTGAGTGTAGTCAGAGGGTTCTTTGGGCCTGCTCTCTTAGTTATTCAGAAAGTGATTCTAGGGTGGAAACGGCTGCTTCAGGAGTGTGTAAATCTGCTGAAACAAACCCTGTTGCCAGAGAAGGATAGCTCTAGTTTTAAGGCTTCCTGTAATAGTCTGTGGTTTGATTCTTGTTCAAAATGAGCTGATAAGAGGACATGCACTTTGCTCAGTAGAGGAGACTGTGGGTGCATCAAGTATCAGTCCAAGAACTCAGTGCATAAGTAACCTCTGAGATGCATCTTAAAGGGAACAGATAAGTTAATCTCTAGTTGTTCTTTTGTTATAAAAATTTCCCTTGGAAGTAAAATAAAAATCCTCTTTAGAAGACTGATTTTCCCCACTTTAGGGTTTTTCCAGGGTTTAGTTGACCAAAATAATTGTGTCAAACGTATGTGTGTTTGCTTGTTGTTTATTGTATTAACTGAAAAGTAGAAGCACTCATTTATGTTTCAAATGAATGCTTGAAAATTTTATATCAGCGTGTCAAAACATGTGGGTTGGGCTTGAAAACGCTAGCAAAATTTGAAAACTGGCCAAAGGATGCAGGACATTTAATTTTCTTCAAAGTCCCTACTTCTGGGTATGCCTTTAATAAGTTCCAAGTAGTTTAGAGAGTTTTACAAGAGACCAGAATGGTTCAAATCTTTAGGCTAGTCCAACGGTTTTATATGTAAAACATCCTTTCATTGACCTAGTTAACAATAAATTGCTAATGATGTTCGGCACTTTCCAGGCTGAGAACCCATGGCTGACCATGCAAAAAGTAATTCCATAAAAAGAATGACTCACCAATTCTGTTATTACTACAAAGTGCAACCAGATTACAGAAATCAAATTAATCAAACTGAAAAACCCGCTCATTCCAGTAGTAATATACTCCGCACACTAAAATACCTTTAGATAAATGGTCAACAGGTGACCAGGTAACAAGACTTCGTGATTCTGCAATGTATCCGGATTGTCTGGTGCTGCAGTTTGATCAACAAGTGCAAAAAGCTTTTGCAGCATAAAGCTGTAAACAACCCAGGCAAGACAGTTAGTTCTTGTCATAGAATTGAATACAAATTAATCAAGTGTAAATAGAAATGGTTAAAAGAGAGCCACACAACGGAGTTTTTCCTCCTTGTTGATGAACATAGAATAACATGTAATACTAAAGCTTCAAACATATATTACCAGGATGGGGCAGTGACAGCATGAGACAACACCCAAAAGGTAAAGACGCAAAATGTATACAATTCCAACAATCAGGAGGCACTAATCTTTAAAAAATCGTTAGTTGCTGATGAATTGTCAGTTAAAGATGCTACCGATGCTTGCAAGGCACAGAAGAGTCCGAGGGGCTTGTTTAGTACATCAAAAATAGGGAGCTTTATACCTCAAATACTTGCTTTTCTCTAAGCAAGATGGAGACTTGATCTCTGATCATCTCTTAAAATTGAAGGTTATCAGAGATAAATTGACCCTAGTTGGTAACAGGGTAGACAACGACATGGTAGTCATTACAAGTGGTAGATTCTCAGTCTCTTTAGCATTTTGTTGAAATTTTAAACATAACCTCTGAATCTACTCCAGTAGCCTTTCATCAGGTGTGTAGTTAAAACTTAACTGTTGCAAAAAGAACAGTGAAGGGAAAAGTTTGACGGTGTCAGTGGAATGCCGAAAAGTGACTTTCCAGCCATATGCAAACGCAAAAGCAAGCAGTAACAGCAGGTTGTGGACAAAATCAATACAAGTAATGCAACTTTAATAAACCCACGCAGGTGATAAAAGCCCTGATTAAAACACAGCTTTTGTTATTACTGTGGTAAGTGTCAACATTGAAGTTTTTGGAGCAAACAATTGTGGGATCTATAACACAAGAATCTAAGTAAAAAGTATGCCAATGTCACCAAGGATCCAGAGAGAAGATTCCGTCATTGTTGCTTCTCAATAGGGTGGTAAGTTATCAACAAAGTCATTGTGTTCAGCTGATTTTAGTGATGAAATTCAAAATTCACCAAATTCAAAGGCTGCATGATCAAATTCATTCAAATTCACGAGGGTTTTTGCTACTGTGACATTTTAAAGATTCTTCAGCATCTCTGCACTTACATATTCCTTCCTACAAATGGATTCCTCAATTATATGCCTCTGAAGGTGATCCGCAATAGTTGAAACAGGTTATCTGAAAACGATTCCAGAGTACTCGCAGCTTGCCAAAAAGATTGTGCCTATGCACATTCATCGGTGAAGGGTTGATCATCAACTTGACAGAGGGCTTTTGGATTGCCTAATTGCCCTCACTCACCACCTAAAGGATTGTGATGCCCTTCATTCGACATACATGACCATGCCCTGAAGCCTTTCCTGCCCATCGCTGGCATTGAGCACTCTATCCTTAATGTGATTGCTTATATGTTATAATATATATATATATATATATATAGAAGATAAAAAAATTACTTATTTTATTATTTAGGTATTATCACATATATGTTATAGTCGTAAATATAAATTATAATATAGTTAAAAATTAAAATAAAATTATATTTTATATAGAATTTTCATATTTATAAAATTATATTATATAGAATAAATTCTAAATTTTCAAAATATTTTTATAAATTCCAAAAAAAAGTATATGATATAAATAAATCAAAATTGAATTGATGTAAGTTATATAATTCATACATACATATCGAAGCCCACGGGGGGCAGCTCAATTGACAATCACCATGTTATGAAGTATTATTTAAATCATGAGAGGTTCAAATCCACGTGTGGGCCAAACCAACAAAATCATATATATATATATATATATATATCAAAATTTTTAATTTACCAAACTTAAGGTCGGATTTTATCAATTAATGTTTCATTGTTACATTTCTATCAAACTTCAAGGTTGCCAAATTTGAACACTAATTCGAACCAGGAAACTTAGGTTGTCAAATGTTTTATTCCAATGTTCTGAAATACTAATAGAAGTCACTAGCTTATTTCCTTTGTTGAACACCCTTACCATACACTACAGTTTTAGGCAATGGCAAGGCCCACATTGATGGATATTTTTATGTTTGGACAAAGTAGGTTAGAAGTTCACAAACTAGATTGCCTTCTATGCCTTACGAGCATTTTTAAGCATGTTTCTTCCTTCACAAGATAAGCACCCTAGGGAACTTGGGTACAGCACAAGAGAGATACCCTTATTTTAGCTCTTTAGATGGGACTGCCTCCTTACGCATATCCTAATGTACATGGTATTGAATCTTGGATATTTTTGTTGAGGTTTTCCATTACATGAAAACCCACATGCATTAGTAAACTTTCAAACCCGTAACATTACCTTGGGTGGGTAGTTAGTCCTATGTTCCTAGGGCAGCAGTTAGTGAACGTGATCAATTCCCAGAGGTGTGGTAGTTAGTCCAACATCCCACCTCCGACGTAAATCGGGGGACTCGAACCTAAGCCTAGGCTTTGATACCATGTTGAGGTTTGTCATTAAACAAAAGTCTGTAGGCATAGTAAACTTCCAAACCCCTTGAGTGGGCAGCTAGTCCCATGTTCCCACAGGAGTGGTTAGACCACACGATCGATTCCCGAAGGTGTGGTGGTTAGTCCAACCATTTCTTTGCTCCCTCAATCCATTAGCATGTCTACCAAGTGCCTCCCTCACTTTTAGTACTCTCAAGATGCCCCGGTCACCTCCTTCCCTTGAAAACCAAAACCAACAATGTGATCGAGGATGACATATATGAACCAATGTTTTAAAAACCAGAATTCGACTCAAACTAGCATGGGGTCCAACAGAACCAAAACTAAAGGCCAGTATGAACCACCAACTAACTTTTCTAAACTAGTTTATTATATAAGCATAAAAAATAGAAATCTTTGATAAAAATGTACAAATTAATGGACATCAATGTAAATCCAAACCATATGAGACAAAACTTGCCACATTGTCATGCATATACCATATAAGGGTCACAAACAACTCCAAACTTGTAGATGAGATGTTGTATATTGATGTGGATGCCAAATCCACCACATGCAGCAAACAAACAACACTAAATCAGCTCCAATAACACTCCAAATCATCCCAACTCCGAAAACACCAATTATTAACAAATACTCAATGAGAGAGCTGTAAGGAAAATATGGGGGAGGGGGGGAGAGGCATCATTATATAATTTTCGTTTATGATTTATGAGAGCAAGTTTATGTTCCTTTCTATTTTTCTTAATTTCCCTTTTGCACTGCAAGTGGCCCACTATCAGTTCATGTTGAGACTGGTTGAATTAACTAATCTGGTTTTCGAACCACCCAATTTAGTACACCACCTTTATGCAGTGTTGCCCATCCAGAACAGAGCATTGACTTATATGATGGTTCCACGCGGTACTTGGGACTTAGAGGAAACCCTAGATGTTGAAACATTGAGCCCATAAAGATTGGTGTTGGAGATATTGAAGATGTGCCTGGATGCACCTAGTATGCCCCTAAGCTGGCCTTGACACTGTTTGATGGGCATTGGTTGTTTTGAAGCCTGCATGTGATGGTTATCCTTGAGATGACAAAGGAGGGCTTGCACATCATTATTTTGTTGAGAATATATAGGCAGCTTAATTAGGTGATTTCTCTTACTTTGATAACTACTTGGGATGCTCTTTTACTTAACTTGACGTACTTGTTATTTGCTCTTTCTTTTGCTTGATTATTATTATGTTTTTATCAGCAAACAGCTACCAAACTATGAAGATCAAATAGACAAAAGGACACAAAATGTAGGCTGCATTATTATTATGTTTTTATCATCAAACAGCGACCAAACTATGAAGATCAAATAGACAAAAGGACACAAAATGTAGGCTGCAAGCAATGGCCAAAATCTCTCCTATTGAGAGGAAAACCCACAAGAATTCTTCTCTTCTTATAGAATCTCCAAATGGCGAATTCCAAGACCTATGACCCAAGTCTAAGACCCTTCCAAGACAAGTCAAACCTCTTCTTTGATGAGCTTCTCTTCCACAAAGTCAAAGCTGGTCAAACTTGATCTAATTCTTCAGATTTCGGCCTTTCTTCAAAATTTCAACTTGTTGCTGCAATTCTGCCTTTTATTACAGAAACCCTTAGTTGGCACGTGTGAGATAAATATGGTGAATTTCTTCTCTTTTCTCCTTCACTTGGACAGCAACTTCTTCTCTAGCAAGATAGTCCTTTTATCTGATTTCGGCCTCCCAATATGACTGCAATATTTCGGTCCCTGCTGCAATGAGTGATGCCCTGCCTTCTTTGCACGTGTGAGGGATTGTAGCCCAAAAACTTCAAATTTCGGCTTATTTTTTATCTCCTTGCTTCTCCTTGTTTTTTGCTCCCTTTTAGGTCTTCTATTTTCCTTGATCGAACTTGATTGCTTGCAATTGAGTGTCTTCAAATGAGGTCGAGTACTTCTTATTTATAGGCTTCTTGAGAGCCCTAATAGGCTGACTTGTTTGACTGTTAGGCCGACTTGTCTTGGAGGGTGTCTTTGACTCAATTTTGACATAGATAAATTCTCTTGACATGATACAATATG
The DNA here is from genome assembly GCA_034641835.2 of Pinus albicaulis. Taxonomy (NCBI): domain Eukaryota; kingdom Viridiplantae; phylum Streptophyta; class Pinopsida; order Pinales; family Pinaceae; genus Pinus; species Pinus albicaulis. Next base: position 144,714,580 of record CM076571.1, read on the forward strand.
CCCAAAAGGGTCTTTACATGTTACAATGACTCAATTGACTCCTAGACTTTATGACAAAGCCCTAGAAGCACACAATGGGTGCTTGACCTACAAATAAAATAATCTTGAGCATGAAACCAATGCTTCAAAATAATAATAAATTTATTTTTGTCTTTACATCATATACATGAAATCGTGATTACATTAGACATTTTGAAGACCAAAGCTAGTTACACATTTCAACACTCCCTTTTAACTAGGGAGGTATTCATAATCCATACAAGGTACTTGGACATTCTCATACTGAAGAATTCTCATAAAAAGAGTTGGGTGGGTAAGCCATCTCATAAACTATTTATTTAGCTTATATCAGTGCATCTCATCATATCAACCAGCATTGTCATATAGCAAGGCCTTGAATAACAACTCTTATCTCTGCACAAGAATAGAGCACAATGTTGGGAAGACAATGATTTATAGACACCTTCATCATTGTCTATCAAGGCACATACCCCATCCTGATGTTCACAAGGTATGTCCTTCTAAGAACATTCCCATCTTGTATTAACACATCCTCATAGAATTTCCTCTTCGGCTACTCTTACCTATTGGATGCCCTACCTCATCCTCAAAGAGTATCGAAATCAATCTCAGACGCTTAGCCAATCCTCCATGAAGACAAGAATGATGTGTCTATCTCTCCCTCTTAGCTAGGGAGGATCTGCTCATTCCTATAAAAGGAATATAACCAAGCTCCCTCTTAACCAATGTTGCAAACATCGCGATCGGGAATAAATCAGCGAAGGTCTGAAATCAAAAAAAAAAATCATAAAAATCTGCGAAAAATCGGCAAATACAAACAAACAAAAAAATCGTTTTTTCAATTTTTTTAATATCTAAAGCATCCACAACATAAAATAAATGCATTAACACATAAATACGAAAAGAGAACTAATATATAAGATGTGTAATATAATGTCTAGTGCTACATCACACATAACACTGAATCATGTCTTGAATACTAAATCTTGAGTCCCAACCTAGCTTCAAGGTATCAACAAAAAATATAATAATGTATCTCATATCATGAGTCATAATGTCATAAACAATGAAATGAACCAAATAACTAATACTATTGATTTCCTCTACCCCTCTTGTGAGAAATGTAACAGGTTTCCCTCTAGATGAAGGCGGCGATGGGGTTGGCAATGGACTCTGTTGTCCTCAAAAAGCTAAAGAACTAGGAGCTGTAGGAGGTAGACCACGTCCTCTACTGATGACAGGGGTAGGTGGTGTCACCTCCTCCTCCTCCTCCTCCTCCTCCTGCTCTAACCAAACAGGGGTCGACTCCATGATAGGCCTCTCGGCCTCAACCCTCCATGCAGCAGTGCTATCAACCACATCAGGTGTCCTCTCAAGTTTCCTCACCCACAACAAAGATTATAGTAGACATAGACCATGTCATTAAGTCGTTGGAACTCCAACCTGTAAATTAATAAAATATAAATAATAAATTAATAATTATTTAAATTTTTATTTAATGAATTCAAAAAATTAATTGGAATATTTTAACCTATTGCGCTTCTTGGTGTGTATTTTTTCAAATACACTCCAATTGTGATTGCATCTCGAGGAGCTACATGTTTGGTTGAGCACTCAACTAGCAAGCCTTTGGAGAATGGGTACTTTACCACCATAGTTTATCCACCATGCATCTACAACAAATAAGATAAACATAAGAAAAAAAATGAAATTTGAAAGTTGAAGAACAGTATGAACTTGAAGAGACAATGAAATTTGAAACAAACTAAAGCTTACCTGGCATTTTAATCTTCCTATCCACAATAGCTATGTCAAAGCTAAAAGTGCCACCTACCATCATGTATATCTCCATTTCTTTGGAGATTTTTGCACGTTCTGCTAGAGAGAGCACCGTCTTCTAAGCTCAAGTGAAGAATCCATCCATGACCTCAACATCAAATAAGAAACCATAGGAGTAAGAAAATGTGGGGTTCATGTAGATCCCTGCAGTCTGAATGAGACGATGGTGTGTATTGTATGCTCATCAATCACTTCCCATATGAGTTGTTGTTTCTCAAACCCCTCATCCGCCTTATCATCATAGTAGTTGTGAATGGACTCTTTGGCCCTATCCATGGCCTCATACAAGTAGCCCATTGCGAGCTTGTCTCCATCAACAAATCGATGAACCTTTACCAAAGGTTCAGTACTGCTACACACCTCTTGCACTCCCGCCCGGAAGCTTTCCTAGTATGAAACTAACCTGCATATGGCCTCTCCCTCTGATTTGCGGCTATATGACAAAGCACACCACTCCTCTGAAAGAAACATTCTCTTCACATCCCACAGAGAACTCAGAAGGGATCGAAGAGATATGAAACTGGTGGCAAACCGTGTAATGGCAGGGCGCACCAACTCCTTGTTTTTTGTGAATGTTCTCATTAAATGAACCACAAATGCATGATTATATATATAAATTTGTAATGATTTTTGATGATTCAACAATGTCCTTGGCAAAATGAAATTTTTCCTATGTCCTCCAACATCAAATCAATACAGTGTGCAGCACAAGGTGTCCAAAATAAGTTAGGATGTCCCTCCATAAGCATTTTGCCAGCAGCAACATAATTTGCAGCATTGTCCGTTATGACTTGGACAACATGTTGTGGAACCATGGTTACTTGGGAGCGGGAGCAGGAGCAGGAGCGCCATTTTCAAAAGCTCCCAGGCAGGAGCGTTTCAAAGAGTGTTTTTTTTTAAATATATATATTTTTTATATTTTTTATATTTTGATGCATATATGTCAACAAAAACATGTAGAATGATGAATTAGACATAAAAAAACATAAAAACATAGATTGAATCATATAACATCAATCATCTAGAAGTTATAATCTTCATCAACGACGCCCACAAGCTGGAAACATACAACATATTGACTCTTGAGTCTCGTGAATCATCAATCTGAAGGTTTCAAGCTTTCAAAATTCAATATATAACATTTATCATCATTGATATATATCATTTATCATCATTGATTCATTGATTTCAAAATTCAATATATAACATTTATCATCATTGATTCATTGATTCCATATTTCAATATATAACATTTATCATCATTGATATATATCATTTATCATGATTGATTCATTGATTTCAAAATTCAATATATAACATTTATCATCATTGATATATAACATTTATCATCATTGATTCATTGATCACCATATAACTTTTATGAAGCATCATATTCATAATTCATAATGACTTATAAACTTATAAATGCCAACTTCAAAGTTTCACCTTTCAAATTCAAACTTCATACTTAAATTGTCATTAAATATGAAAGAGTAAAGTTTCAATTGTTCAACAGTTATAAAAGTTAAAAACTACTAGAAAATAGAAAAGACTAGTAAATAGAAAATCTATTTTATCTATTAGTCGGATTGGGCCACGATGGAGAGAGTCCAAACCCTACTTCTCCAACATATCATCCACTGCAAACGCACAATTCTGCAACCCATTTTTCAAGCAGAGTTTAGGGTCCACCCATTTCGCCTTCAGGTCATTTTCCACTTGGTCTCTTTCCTCCATAGAACCAGGGCTTACAGAGACTCTACTACTAGGAGAGAGAGATACCCCTATCTTGCAATTTGCCCTTCGAAGGCCATCTCTTTGAATACTTCCTCAGGTTGTGCTCGTGGATGGTTTGCAAAGGCATCTCAGCTCCTTCAATCAATGACCATCTCCCCAAAGCGCCTTCCTCCATTTTGGTTTCTCCCTTAACAGACCAACACATCTCTTACCAACTCGGCAAAATCTCACTCAAGCTATTGATGTCACTTGGACATCCCCCTTGGTGGGCCTTAGCCCAAAGATGTCCCTCTACCTAGAGAAATTTTTGGAGCTACAAGATGGCCTTATCATCCACCCCCCTTATACTCACAGTCACTGGATGCACTCACTCAATATCCCACTCAGGGAACTTCAAGTTGGGTCCCATCAACTTCAAGTTGAGACGAATCACTATATACCACAATTTGACAAGGTCTGCCAATGGTGCCACCTACATGAACTGGAGATTAAGATGCACCTTATTTTTTGGTGCCCCATATACTTAGAAATCAAAGGACGATATCATTCCCTATATAGAGTTTAGAGGATCCCTCTCTATTTTCTTTTGGTATCCTGACCAGAGATGCCTAGCCCTCTTCATTAGGGAAATTTTTAGACACAGAACTCAGATCCTGCATACCCCACCTCATTCTAGGATGATTCAGGCAATCATATCATGCTTTCAGATAGATCCGACTAGTCAAAGAAACAAGTAACAAGCTGACTTTTGGGGCATTTCAGATAGTAGATCATGAGAACTCGAGTCTTCCCTCAGCCACCAACATTGGGAGGCCAATCGGTACCCTCAAGACTGTTACAAAAGTGTCAAATAACACATCAATCCACTCACACCCAGAGCATTAAAGGGTTTAATTCCAAACAATTCCTAAACATCCTGCCCCCCTCACAGACTCCTCCCCAGCTCCAGCAGAGCAGCCAAAGACTTATCCGGAGCTTCTTTACTTTGGCCTCAAATCCCATGAGTATCCCTCAGTCCTACATCCCCCTAAGACCATGCATTAGACTCCTCGTTGTATCCAGGGGACTTCGATAGTCAGTCAGCACAGCTATCGCCCCCCTCACTGTCGGCTATTGACTCGAGAATTCTTAACATCATCAACCTCCAACCCTAGACTTATTCACTTAGCCTTCTACACAATCTGGTTATATACATGTTTATGAGGTTGTCCTATTATCGTATCCTTCTTTTTTTTACTTAATTTTACCCTAGATTTAGCTTTCGCATTTTCCAGAGTTACATTTTCACTCCCACATTATACTTGTATCGGTGTATCCTTTAGTGCCATTGACCTATTTATGGTCATTCGTTGGACATTAATAAAATTATCTTAGCTTATGTTACAACATCTTCATATTCGATTTCAAAATCATCCACAAATTTTAAAAAAACATAATTAACTATGAAAAACATAATTAACTATGAAAAACCTTTGGCAAATATTTCTGATAATTAACTAGGAAAAACATGAAGTTGATTAGAAACTCCAGTGAAATCTAAAGGATTATAAACAGTAGGGGTAAACCTTAATCTATTTCTAGTTGCTACCATTTAAAAGACAGAGATGAAAATAAGCAGAGCTATCGCCATAATATTAACTTTGGCTAAAAATATGCATGAATCGAAAGAAAAAGAAAAAAATTAAAGATAAACTTATTGGAGAGCATGGAAAATTTAGAAGTGGAGAGGAACAAACTCAACAAAGAATATAATATACTTATTGTGAAAATTTCTCAATCTAAGAAATCCTACTGTTAATTCTCAATTTACTTCTCCTACTTGATTAAATACACAAGTTATTAATCTGAATATTCATTATAACAACGAAGTAAATACAACAGCCTACACATACAGATCATTTATTGAATAGCCTGCTCATATGACAAAGTGACACAGATTTTTTGTCAAATGTCCCCAGAAAAACCCAATGCGGGAAAACCGATGTAGCTAGCTCTGGAGGGTTTTTATTATTGAGCAGATTCTGAGTACAACAATATATGGGCACCAAACTGGTTCACCCTACAGAGAAATATCATGGCAGCAATACCTCTTTCACTCGGAGACAGAAAATATGGTTGATTCACACCCTCAAACGAGATTTACAGAACTCTAGCCCTTTCTAGCCCACTGGAAACCCCAATGTTGCTCCTCAGCCCTCTGCGTCCGCCTTCCTGGCCTGCGTCAACCTCTACGCTGCTCTGGAAGGGTCTACGTCACCCCTGTAGGGCTTACGCTGCCCCTGCACTGCCCTGACTGGGCCTACGCCAGCCCTGCATGGCTCCTGCTGCCTCTGCGCTGCATCTGTTGGACTGCATGGCTCTAGGTTGCCTTTGCGCTGCTCGGAATGTTGCCTCTCTGTCATTGTTGTACTCTTGGCCTGGGATTAAATCATCCCCTTGCCAATACTGCCCCTCGCTGCACTGAAACACTTTTGAAATTCTTAGCAAACCATGCTCTAGAATTTCAGCTTAGCTTCAGTGCTTCGCCAATGTGTGTGTTCTCTAACTAACCCCAAGCCCTTCTCTTATACTTTTCTCGTTGGGAAACCAACGGCTGTGATCTAATCTCTAATCGACGGCTAAGATTAGAAGTTGCTTCATCAACGTCACTTAAGTCATTCTCATCACATGTTTAATTTAACTCACTTTAATATTTTAATTTTCCTAAGTTAGACTTAGGGTCCTTAATTAAAAAGATTAATTATTTGAATATCTCTTAAACCCGATGGAATTTCTTCAAACGCTTTCTGGGTCTTGGAGATCTCATGTACCAGCTCCTCCACAAAATTTGGGAGCTAGAGCACATCCGATGCTACCCCAAAATCTCGACATTTATCAATCTAGGTGAAGTTCCTAGAAGAAATCTAATCCTATTCAAAAAAGAATACTCAAGTTCACTCAGTCTCGGAACTATGCCTCAAGTATAATCAAATCGCAGAGATTTCCTCTTGTTAATAACTATGTTTCAACCCCACCCACAATGGATTGCCACGTGAGAAAATAAAATACAGCAATTTAATAAAAAATTAAAAATTAACAATAATAAAAATAAAATAAAATAACTCACCAATATCGTAGTAATGCTGAAAATTTGATGCCCTCAGCAATGGCACCAATTTGTTAGCACTGATTTTTACACCCTATGAACTGATATAAACTTTAGAAATCAGCAGTACAAATCAAGCGAACATATAGGAAAATCTACCTTAGTACCAACAACAAATCCTCTCTGTTTTGGTTCGTGTGCACCAAACAAGTGTGAAAAAAAATCCTTCTCTATGTTGTCACAAGGCCAAATGAACAAGGAAAAATCTATTAAAGATCGATTGTGGCAAGGCAAATTATTTTTGTGACTGCACGTCCGATAAGTTATTTACAGAAATCTATCAGTAAACTTCGAAATAAATACTACTGCGACATTCACAAATATATATGCACTGATGTAAACAGTAAACAACATAAGCATAAGAAACAATCACATGTACACACTTATTTTTGGACAATTGTCCCCGGAAAAACCCAATGTGGGAAAACCGGTGCAGTATATGAAGGTTTTATTATTATTCTTCAGCAAATGAATCTTTACAAGGAATATACTGGCAGATATAATCAGAAAACACCTAAGACAAAACTATCTGCTTCTCCCGACAATTTGCTGACACCCGGAAGAGACCCTGACTTCCTGTGTCTATCTACGTGTTTCTCTGCGCAATCCCTGCGCTGGACTGCGTCACTCTGCGTAGGCTCTGCGTGGGTTCATTGCGCTGCCTTCTGTGATCCTCTGTGTCCCTCTATCCTTGAGGTCAGTCTCTGCTGACTCCCTCTTCTCCTTCTACTTCTCCAACTCTTCGCCCTGCAACTCACACAATGAAATCGAATTCTATTCCTTCAAAATCGATCTCCTTCAGGTATTGAGTGTATGCCCGACTTATTTTCCAAATGACCCTCAAGCCTTCTTTTATAATCTTCTCGTTGATGAATCAACAGCTCAGATTAACATTTGACTTGATCTTCGTTCTCTAGAAGATATGTTGGAAATATCGAGAGGGGGGTGAATCAATGTTTCTTTTCAATTGTTAATTTTACCAGTTAGATCACTTATATTTAGATCACAAAATGAACAATGATGGAATAGATACTTTTATTAATTTCATCTTTACAATAAGTAAAGTACAATAATGATATAGGGCTCCAACCCTATCTTCCAAGGCACCGACCTTGTCTCTATGAGGCTCCAACCTCTTGGGCTCTAACCCTCAGCTTCACTTCGTCAAAATATGTTTGGTTATACTTCACGGCTCCCAAAGTCTTCTTCAACGAGCCTTGTCAATCTTCCATTATGCCTCCTCCAAATCACTTCATCAATGACAACCTTGTCTTCTCAATGAAGGTATCGCCACTACTCTTCATGATACCCAAACAAAATCACCAAGGTCACCTCATGATGACTAATGCATCATGGTTTCCAAGGGTCTCCATGAATCTTCAAAGTCAGCTCCAAGTCCAAGGATATATGCTCTAGGATTGATCCAACTAACATATATCCAAGAGGGCTTCTTCGAGTCTTCAAGATGCACCAAGCATTGCTTCAACAAAAGACACCTACCATCTCAGAAATATTCAATAATTTTGCTTTAATGGTGTCTTCAGTAGGCTTACACATTCAGTCCTCTACATCCCCTTCAATAGTTCTTCAATAGTGCTTTATCAAGTGTTGCTTCAACAAAAGTAGTTTCATATATGTCTTCAAATGCTTCAGTAGGTTTCTTCAAAAATATCCACAAGAGCTGGTCCAAAGGATGTCTTTAAAGACTGCTCTCAAAGATGCTCGCTTTAGTATTATGTTCCAAGATTCAATAAAAATAGAGTTGAGGTTGTAGTCTTCCACAATTCTGAATGTACAATTGATAAGCTTCAAATCTGGAATTTAATAGATGCCACGAGTCTGAATTTAATAGATGTCATAAGTCTGAATTTAATAGATGTCACAGGTCTACGAAGTTTTGCCACAGTCACAGCTTCGAATTCTTCTATAAATGTTGTACATTTGCAATTTCTTTGTCACGGGTTCATGCTACAGAAAGAGCGAATTACCACAGAGTTTCCAGTGCAAGCTAGCAACAAGTTCGAGGTTAAGTTTTCAATGCAAAGTACAGGCCACAGATCTAAGGATCATCCACTGTGTATGTCCGAGCTTCTAGGGTGAGTTGTCATCTGATCCGAACTTCAATTTCCAAGTGAAAATCCACATATCACTGTAAATAAGATTGCGGCCTGCTTCGTCTTTTTCCTGCTGGCTAGTTCACGAGATGTGAACTTTTTCCTTCTGTATTTCTCATCCGCAAATCTGTGTCAAATCAAATTGATTCTTCTTTCTTTTATACGATTTGATGATAGAAACATTACAGCTGAACAATAGCCGACATAGAAGAGTCGACGTCTGTGATTGAGCGTGATTGGATGAAGAGCTGCAGACCACCAAAAAAAAATCACGACGTTTGATACTGCATTTGAAACTCGTATTCACAAGGGGTTTCCACGTGGAATAAGTTGACTCATTGCAGAGTCAAACATGAAGATATCTCTCGTCCAAGTTTTAAAAAAACTGCACCGTTGCTGCTCGTTGATTTTGGATGAATTAATGGACGAACGGATGATGTAGGTTGTGTGTGGACCACCGTTGTTGAGGTGATGCATAGTGCTAACATGGATACATGTGGGAACCGTCACAGGAATGGATTGACGTGGATAAGAGGACCCGGATGAGCGCTAACGTGAGATTGTAGGGACCGCATGACTCATATACATGCCAAAGTATGGTTGTAATATGCTATATCATATTCGATATATGTTACATCATATAAATATTCATATTTGATAAACATATATAAAGATATATATTCCAATATATTGTTATATTATATAATGCTTGTTGTACACGATTTTTGGTCCTTTTAACATGTTTTTTTTGTGTCTCTTCTTTATGATATATATTAGGTCATCCTCCATTTTTAGAGTTTTCCATCAACACCCTTTCATCAATGTACTTTTAGGGTTAGGGTTTGCTTTTAACTTGGGCTAGAGCATCATGTAAAGCTACGGCTTTAGGGGTTTATCATGAACTAGGGAATTTAGCATATTCATCATCATCATCTTCATGCTTAGGGTTTTCTCCAAGGGTAATTCATGCGTCAAAAGAATATTTGCCATCTCCAACAATGCCATATTGGCGTCAATGACAACCTTGACCAACAATTCACACTCAGTCTTATTAATACCCTTTAATTATTTAATTTCCCTGAGTTTAGACTTGGGGTCTCAATTAAAATAATTAATTATTTTCATAAGACATGAACCGAGTGGAATTTCCACAAACGATTTATGGGTTCTTTGGAACACTGACATTCAAGTCTCCTCACAAAGTTTGAGACTTAGAACACTTCCCGATGCTACAAAAATCAACATGTATATATAAATAAATTATTATTACAAATAACTTTTGTGTATTTTTACATTAAAAGTCAACAAGCTATAAGTTTTGTTGCTTCAGATGTTAGGACAGGTATTTGGATAAAAATTTGGTTTTAACTTTTTTCGTTTTCTTCCTTAGAGCCCGTTTTCTTCCTTAGAGCCCCTGAAATCCTCACTCATTTGTTTTTTTCGGATTCCTCGTCCTCGATCATCACATTCTCCAAAGAACGTAATCGGGCATTGCATTAGTACTTTCACAGGAATAGATGATGATGGAAATAGCCCCTCCACCACCTATACATCCTTACCTCTCATGCAGATTATAGCTTCCCTCTTTTATCCTTTATTTTTTCCATAATAATGTACTCATATTTAGTCTTTGTATGGGGTTAAACCTTTCTATTGACTCATTTATATGTTTTTAAATCTATTTCTTATCTATCTAAGAGTGACCTCAAGAACGGCACATCACTAATGAGGCTCACTGCAGTCTCTTTTGCCATTGACCTACTTTGGCTGTTTGTGGACATTAATAATTTACCTTAGGTTTTTCTTATCTTAACTGAGTTATTTGTTATTTTCTTCTCTTCATTTTTTTCCACTTTTCCAAGAGTTGATTACGGCACTCCCTAAAATACGCAATCACTTTTGTTCTTTTTCAGTCCACTTGGATATTCTTTAGCATTCTCAATGTTCACTTTGTACTGTTTTATGGTCCCAGTAGACATCAATATTCAAATTAAATTACAAAACTATAATAATGACTTGTCATATTAGAATTGTAATCGCCGCTTATTTAGTCGAAGGTATAAGTTGCACAAAGGGATCTCAATTATATATAGCAGGCAGTTGACACAATTTTCATCAATGAGTAACCTTCTACTAGGAAGAGGCCACTAGTTTTTCAAAAGGTGCATAACAGCCAATGTTCAGCACCATAACTCCACTCAAATGATCACCATGGAGCACTGTTGTAAACGGCACGATTTTATTGCGAAAAAATCAGGAAATTGCAATTTTTTGGCCTGGATGATTTTTTCGGCCGAATAAAATGGTTTTCTTCAATGGTGAAAAAAACATGACTTTATCATAAACCACGCAAAAAAAATCAAAATTCTATGGAAAAAATCGCTGAGCCCCAGACAGTTAGCAATTTAAGTGAATTTTCTTTGGTTTTTTTTTACTTTTTTAGTTTTCATATTTTTTTAATTTTGCCAATGTTTGCCTATTTTTAGCAATATTTTCCCAATCTTTACGATTTTTTCGTGTCCATACCTTTGCCATTTTTATCTTAAAGCTGATGTTTGCAACATTATCCTGGAGCCTATGTACATATGAAAGTTCTGATACTTTATCGATAAGCCTATGCAAATCCTTCATACTCTCTTAAATATCAATTTTTGTCCTCTGCTATTTAGATAAGTCACATCCACATAAAATACTCTTCTTTTTTGCCAATATTTTAAAGTTTAAACCAATAACCACAGGAAAAAATTTATGCTCAACAGTTGACCATCCCTGTAAACCTTACTAAATATGGATGGACATGTTCTTCTTCTTGTATCTTTTTTCTCACATTTCCTCGAAAATAAATTTACTGGATATGAAATCTTTTTTGATTAAGAGAACCAGAAATGAATAAAATAGCATACATTAGAAAATTGAACTTATCAACACAACTGTCCAAATGGACCAAGATGTAATCTTTGATTACTCTCTCTCCCACCTGAGATAGCAAGAAAAAAAATGCCAACAAATGATTAGTTTCCAAGTTGTTAAACCCCCGACAAATTTATAGTTAGAAATATGAAAACATAAGAAACAGCAAGATTATTGTCATAAACAATTAAGAAAAGAAAACCTCAATGAAAAATCTACAGCTAAGCAATCAAAGCCATTCAATAATATCAAACTTACAACAGAATGACTTTCTGTTTCCATTCCTTCCAGGACTGTCTGAAAGCATTCACCTGAAGATACATTGACAGTATGATAAAAACAAAAAAAGAAGTCCGTATCAACAACCTGAGATTGAATTGTATTAAGTATATTATAACTTGAATATACCCTCAGGCTCACCAAAACTTTAATTCTAACTGGAAATATGTATGATGTTAACATACCAATAAACTTCAGGCACTGAATGCGAGTGAAGAGACCATATCGTCTAACTTCATCAAGAATAATCTGTGTCCTTTGACTCACAAACTGAGTGCCCACAGCTCCCTTTTGTCCTTGATAACTTTCATTGCAAATGGATGTTAGTTGCAAGTAGATTTCACGATCACTAGTGTCAATCAGAGCCTGAAAAATATTGAGTCATGTTTTAAAGATCAAACAAGCATTTCATTACTATCAAAATAAAAGTGAACTCCAACAGCTGGGATTTGCAAATATGTATATTTGGAACTTAGACATTAAGTACTCATTTTCCATCAGCTTTACAATACAAGTAGAAGACATAAACCAGGTGTTTTCAAATTAGCTATAAATAAATACACAGACACATAAAAACATACATCATTTTATATCTTTTGACCCAATCCAGTTTAATCTAAATTTCACCATACATAAATCTATATCTTTTGACCCAATCCAGTTTAGTTTAAATTTCACCAATACCTATCTTCTGTTTGGTAATCACTAAAAAACACAACAAAAAAATCTAAACCCTGTATAGGATGGCATCCACTGAGCTATATATGTCACACTTCAAGTTGATAACTTAGTTTGCATATAGCCAAAACTTCCTTCCATGCAATACCTAAACATATGACTGTACAGAAACATCCATCAGGTTCTCAAATATCTAATGGACCCTGCCTGTTAAGAGTTATAGATAGAAGAACAAATTTAAGTGCAGACACCCCAAAGGCACCTTCCAATGGAGAAATATGCATGAAAATATGTAGATAAGTGTATTTAAAGGTGAATGTCTAGACTCTACTACATATGCAACCATATGTCCAAATATGTGAACAGACGGTAAGCACATTATCTTCATCACCACCTCTCAAGTGACTTATACCATGCTCGAAAGATCATATATGCTGTGGCAATGCTGCAACAAACAATAATTCTGAAAATTTAAATTGGACGTACATTTTCAGACAGTAAGAAGGGGAGTTATCCTCTTGGACAAGTTCAATACCGCAACCAAACATTTATAAGTACCAATTCATGACAGGCTAGAGGACACCTTTTGTATTCAAAAGATCAACCCCAACACAATATATCTTCACAAGGATACAAATGATATTGTCGGCTGTTGGAAACACTGAGAGGTGGCTGAACCAATGTTTCTTAGCAATTGGTAATCTTTTCGGAGCATTAATTAATCTTTGGCATCAGTTCGAAGCATAAATAAGCAATATACAATAGACACCAGAATTTTTAGGTGGAAACCCATCCAGGACAAAAGCCACTGAACGCTTTTCTAATAATTTTGTGAGTACATCAAATGCTTCAGCTCCAACTGAACTGAAAAAGGGAAGCCCCAACTCTCTTGTACTATAGAAAAGCATTCAATTTTCTAGCTCCAACTGGAAGGACACTCCAACACCCTCGTTTTATCAGCAGTTGCTGAAAGGATGCTCCAACACCCTAGCAAGCTCCAACTTTCCCTGGCACCACCCTAACACCCTGAAGTGTTTTCAAGCTCCAACCAGAAGATGACTTCAACCACCTGCCTAGAACCACCTGGCCACCAAGAAAATGAAAATAAATCAAACCAACTACTCTGAGCTCCCATACCAGGGATAATGAACCACTTCCAATGAATCAACCTCTGCAATTTATCAGGGCTCAGGTACCAGGGACAATGACCCACCTACAATGAATTTCAGCAAAAACCTTTTGCCAATACCCTTCAAATGTACAATGATCTTTAGACAATGAAGCCCCTACAATGAATTGCAAATACCTCGGCTTGTACAGAGAGTCAATGACAATGAAAGTTCTACTACTGGATACCCTTATAAGCTGAGACAGAACAGTTTTGCTTTCACTTGTGTTCTCAATATTTTGAATCTTGACTTGACTGTGTAGATCCTTGAAACCCTAATTGAACCCTCACTGCTGCAAGAGGTAATGAAACAACAAATCTTTATGAACTGAATGCTGCTGAAGGTGAGACAACTAGTGAGTGCAGAAACCCTTGATACATACTGCTGCAAAAACCACTCTTACTGACAAATGCTGCTGCAGGAGGAATATGACAGTGAAGTTCCAACAAGTAGCCCCTACGAAACCCTAAATGAGGAAACCCTATTTCATTTCAAATCCTCACTGCAGAAGGTTTGTTTACTGTTGCTGATGTCACTGCCTGAGTGGTTTAGGTCGGCTTGGTGACTTCAATTAGATCAGCTTTTGGCAGATACTGAAGCAAGTATGTATATATATCTACTCAGGATGCCAGAAAGACGTCAATAACAAACCCCTTCGCATATTTCAGGAATGAATCGTGAGTTAGGGCCATTTAAATTGTCTCCATAGATGCATCTGATCAGCCAGATTTCAATTCATTTTCTTCAAGGTAGGTCTAGGCCGTAGCATGACAGAAACAACAAGCCACAGAGGTATTTCAACTTCAGAATTATGGTCTTATTGAAGTACCGGAGGTCTTTAATGCAAGGTCATAATACTCGATCCTCCGCACTGTAATAGTTCAGATCTTAATCTCAACCAACTTCAGATATTTCAGAAAAGAATTTAGGTCGCAAGAAATTACAGCTTCAAGTCTTGGAGATCGAAAATGCTACCATATCCATAGGTCTGAATTGGTCCAAACTTACTTGCATTCGCTTGCCCTAACAGAGAATATATATATATATACACAGCTCTCTCTTCAAGGATGAGGTACACGGAGATCGTCTTCAAGACATTTGATTCATTTCATGAGAAAGGCCAAATAATCTTATACACGTCTTCTGTCAAAAGAAACCCTTCGCTGATCTAAAACTTACACAAAGGAGAGATTGAAAACCTCCATGCAAGAACAGAGATCAAGCATTAGAACCAACCATTTGTTTGCAAATTGCTTTAACAATTCTATATTTCAGAATGAGCCATACGATGCTCAGAATTAGAGGGTTATTAATTTTGAATTTCAAAATACCTTTTCAAGACAAAACTCTTACAATTCCTAGAATCTTTAAAAATCAATTTTATAATCAGCCTTTTTTCATAAGTGGGATTATTTTAATCTTTGGTGAGGATACTTATGACATGAGTATTTGAGATGGCCAAGGAAGAGTTGCCATATCACCACCCCTTGGGGTTTTTACTCTCAAATTGGGTCTTTCGTCATCAAACAAGCATAATTCACAAACCATTAAGGCTTTCATGGTGTGCCACATAACACTGGAATCGGCTCAACAAAGAGAATCCAACAAAGATGACCTTGACTCGAAAAATAATGATGTGCCATGTCATTTTGATCAACAAAAGGCAGGGCATCTTCTGGTGCTACTTGAGTTATCAATGACAACAACATTTCAACAGTGGGCCCCCTTAAAACATATGGGAGGCAACTCCTCCAACTGCGCAAATCTCCCAAGTCTGCATCATCCATTGCAAACAGACAATTCCTTAATCCACCATTATGGAAAATTTTCTAAGTTTATTCTTTAAGCCTCATTTTCTCCTTTCAGAAAGCCAACTCCCTCTTACATTGGTGAATGAGAAGATCTGCATCTATCAGAAAAAAATCGTCCACATAGAGCACCAAAATGAGAGGCTTGTCATTATCAACCTTAAAGTAAAGGTTTGGATCAACTTCACTTCTTGTGAATATCAGCTTCCTCAGATAGTTATTGATCCTCTCATACCAAGCCCCAGGGGCTTGCTTCAACCCATAGAGGGATTTCTTCAACCTACATACATGTGTATCTCGATCTTGAACTTCGAACCCCACAGGTTGCTCCACATAGAGTTTGTTAAATTTGGACAACTAGGTCCAAACTCCATCTTCTAATGCTCAGATGAAGATTCCAATATTTGTATTGGATTCCTCTTTCGGAGAGGTGTAAAATCGATATAAAATTGATTGTAATCTGATGAGCAGAACATTTATTTTGAATTTATTATTTATAATAAATTTAAGTGCAGGTCGGCCTTAAGGTTTTACACCCCCCACAGATGTGTCACACACCTCAATGATGGATATAAATACAGTCAACGTTGGAGAGCTTTTCACTCATCTCATCACACATCTTCTCCTCTGATTATCTACAAGCATTTGAGAAGCAGTTTCATCTCCCACATGAGAAGAAGAACAAAATCTACTGCAGCTAAAGGACGAAATTTACCGCAACAAATTTTCTGCAGTTAGGGTTTCTGGGCAAGTTTGACTAGCGTTGACTTTGGTCAACGCATGGTCCGTTTGAGCTGAAATTTTGTGGAGAATTCGATTTTTGTAGGTCGTACTCATTGGCACAAAAATCGAGGTCAAAAGATTGACCGAAGTTGGAGCTGCGTTGACTTTCTTGTTGCTGCCCTGCGTTGACTTTTTCTGGACTGCGTTGACTTTTCTGGGGTTGACTGGATAATTGATTTGAGGATTGTTGTGACACATTTTGGGTTGGCCGGCCAAGAAGACTTTGCTGGTTGAAGCATCCTGCTGATCGCCGTAACGCACCAACACATTCTCCTGTTTCTGGTTTGTCTTCTATAGATCCACTGGTATGTTCTATCAGCGTTTTTACTTAACTATTTATGTGATTGTTGTTATAAAAGTAAAGTTGCATCAAGCATAAAACATCTACAAAAATTTACATGGTATCAGAGCTGAGGTGAAGACAAGCCCTAACTTATAGCAATCACCAACTGAGAAAAATGAGTTCCACAAGTTATGGCTTCAAGGAGGATGACAAGTTGACTGGAAGGGATGACTTCCATGCTTGGAAGATGATATTAGATCTCAAATTAGAAGACCATGATCTCATGGACTATGTACTGGGTAAGATACAAGAACCTCCATCCACTGCTACTGCTGCTGCTAAAACCAAGTATAAGAAGGGAGAGATCAAAGCAAAGCTAATGATCAGGGAATCCATACATAAAAGTCTGGTTGCCTACATATCTGAGCTAGGCACATCCAAAGAGATGTATGATAAGCTGATACAAATGTTCAAAGTAAACAATGCAAACCAAGTGCTATTCTTCAAGAATCAATTGAAGAATCTGAAGAAAGGCAGGGATGAGTCTGTTCAAACATACTTTCTGAAATTGACCGAGATCAGGAACAATCTGTTGGCTATTGGGGAGACAATAGCCGATCATGAGATGGTACTCATCGCACTTGGAGGGCTCCCATATGAATGGCAAGTATTCAACACTACCATTCTCAATAATAATACAATTCCTAACTTTGACGAGCTACTGTCAAGATGCATGCAAGAAGAGACAAGAATGAAGGAATACGAAAATGACAGAAATGCTGCCTACGCTGCTCATTCTAGAAAGAATAACTCTGGTGGTCCTAAGAACAAAGGAAGAGCAAGGGCCCAAGGAAAGAAGGGCAAGTGTTTCACTTGTCATAGGCCTGGTCACTATGCTAGAGAATGTCCTTTCAAGAAGGATTCTCTTGATAGTGATGACGACAACAACAACAACCGAAGAAATGGAAATCAAAGAAACGACAGGTCCAAAGGAAAGAGGAAGGCTCCCTCTGGCGGAAACAATCAACCTTTCAAAAGGTCTAGAAACTCCAGGTATGAGGAGTCAAATGTTGTTGATAAAAGAAATGAATACATTCTTGTATCTGCCCTCTCTGCTGCATCCCCGCCCGACACTATGGATGTCTCGCTGATAGATAGTGGTGCCTCAAGACACATCACTGGGTTCAAGGAAGCACTCTCTGACATGGTTGAGAAGGATACTAATCTGGAAATTATCCTTGGAGATAATGCCACATATCCCGTGAGAGGGATAAGGACTGTGACCCTCCACTTGTCTCAATGACAAGTCCTACATTTGCAGGATGTACTCTATGTACCAAAATTGAAGAAGAACCTTGTGTCTATATCAGCGATCGAAGACAAAGGCTTCAATGTGGCATTCACTGATGGAAAGGTGCGCATGTGGAAGAAGAATCTCAAGGAAGCTATTGTGATTGGTTTTAGAGTTGGAACACTCTACCAGGTTGAAGGAAGTCCACTAGGAGCTATGACATGTGATACTATCTGACAAACTGAACTATGGCACCGAAGGTTTGGACACCTTCATTACAAGGCCCTTCCCGAAGCAAGGAAGGTGGTGACAAGGATGCCCAATTTTGGAAATAATCATGAAGGTGTATGTAAGGGTTGTGCTGAAGGAAAGCATACAAGGGGACCTTTCCCCTCAAGTGTCACAAAGACATCTGATATTTTGCAACTGGTCCATTCTGATCTATCTGGTATGCTACCCGTGACATCCTTGGGAGGATGTTCTTACTATATGACATTCACTAATGACTTCTCCCGCAAAACCTGGATATACTTCTTGAAGAAGAAGGATGAGGCTTTCATGTGGTTCCGTACCTTCAAAGCCTTGGTGGAAAATATGACAGGGAAGAAAATCAAGATTTTGAGGACCGACAATGGCACCGAATATGAGTCAAATGAGTTCAAGGACTTTTGCAGAGAAGCTGACATTAAGAGGGAGACTACTACTGCCTATACTCCTGAGCAGAATGGCGTTGCTGAACGAAAGAACAGGACCATTGTGGAAGCTGCCCGTGCCATGCTATGTGACCAGGGTCTACCGAAGTTTCTGTGGGGAGAAGCTGTGAATACTGCTGTATACATTCAAAACCGATGCCCTCATTCCACCCTGGACTCCAAAACTCCCGAAGAGGTTTTCACTGGTGAGAAACCTGACGTCTCACATTTTAGAATTTTTGGATGTCCTGTTTATTTTCATGTGCCAAAAGAAAAGAGAAGTAAGCTGGATGCTTCTGGGAAGAAAGGAATGTTTGTGGGCTACAGCGAAACCTCTAAGGCCTATAGAGTCTATGTACCTAGTCAAAGGGAAGTAGAAATATGCCATGATGTCACTTTTGACGAAGATGCTTCCCTGAAGAAAGTATTAGATCTTCCGAGATCTGAGGAAAATCATGAAGCAAGGCCTGGAAATCAGGAAGAACCGCAGGATGAGACAATCCCTGATGTTGAAGGACCAATAGACCCAATAGATCCATCTCCTTCACTCAGAAAGAGACCATCATGGCTCAGGGACACTCTCGAAGATGCCGAGGGGCATGCTGCCCCGAGGGGGACATTCCGAGAAAGCAAGAAGCCGTGTAGATACCAAGGGTATTTGGCTACCATGAGTACTATTGTACAATCTGAACCTGGATCTTTTGAAGAAGCCGTAAAGCATCAAGTCTGGAAGGATGCTATGCACGAAGAATATGAGTCCATAATGAAGAATGATGTCTGGGATGTGGTTCCAAGACCGAAGGACAAATCAGTTGTCATCGCGAAATGGCTCTACAAGATCAAGCATGGATCTGATGGAAGTGCTGAAAACTTCAAGGCAAGATTTGTTGCCCGTGGCTTCTCTCAAAAGGAAGGAATAGATTATGATGACATATTTGCACCTGTGGCACGATATACCACCATTCAATCAATCATAGCCCTTGCTGCTACGCAAGGATGGAGTCTTCATCAGATGGATGTCAAGACCGCTTTTCTGCATGGTGCAATAAAAGAAGAGGTATATGTGGAGCAACCTCTGGGGTTCGAAGTCCAGGATCGGGACACTCATGTCTGCAGGTTGAAGAAAGCCCTCTATGGGTTGAAGCAAGCACCCAGAGCTTGGTACGAGAGGATGGATAGTTACTTGATGAAGCTGGGCTTCACTCGAAGTAATGCTGATCCGAACCTTTACTTCAAGGTTGTGCAGGGGAAGCCTCTCATTCTAGTGCTATATGTGGATGACCTCTTCCTGACAGGTACTGACCCTCTCATTCATCAATGTAAGAGGGAGCTCGCTGCTGAGTTCGAGATGAAGGACCTAGGACTGATGCACTACTTCCTAGGCCTGGAGGTCTGGCAGAGACCTGGAGAGATTTTCCTTTCTCAAGGAAAATATATTGTGAAACTTTTGGAAAGATTTGGCATGGTGGATTGCAAGTCCGTGTCAACACCAATGGAACTCAACTTCAAGAAATTGAGTGGCAGCGCTGCTGGGCCCGTATTGGCAAATCCTACTGAGTATCGTCAACTCGTAGGGGCTCTGATGTTCTTAGTGAACACCCGTCCAGATATATGTTTTGCAGTGAACACTTTGAGTCAACAGATGGTTGAGCCTCATCACTTTCACTGGGTTGGTGCCAAGAATCTTCTGAGATACCTTCGGGGCACGATAAACCATGGGCTAAGATACACTGCCGGGAGCGTGACACTCCGTGGATACACTGATGCCAATTGGGCTGGCAGTGTGGTGGATCGTAAGAGCACATCGGGATGTTGCTTCAATCTTGGTTCTGCTTCGATTTCATGGATGAGCAGGAAGCAGAAGTCGGTGGCTTTGAGCACCGCAGAGGCTGAATACATTGCAGCAAGTATGGCCTGTTGTGAAGCAGTTTGGTTGCGAAAGCTCTTTAGTGAGCTATTTGGACATGTGCTAGATACCACCGTGATACTCTGTGATAACCAGAGTGGGATTCGCCTGACCGAGAATCCTGTGTTCCACGATCGATCCAAGCATATTGATATCAGGTACCATTTCATCCGGGATATGGTACAGCGAGGCGCCGTAAGGCTCGATCATATAGGAACTGATGAGTAGGTCGCGGATATTCTCACTAAGCCCCTGGGGAAGGTCAAGTTCCTAACCTTCCGTGAGAATCTTGGTATCGTGGAACGACCCTATGATGTGGGTCCCGTTGGACGATGAGCTCTGGGAGCTCTGGGGGGCTTTGGGGATAGCTTCTCGGAGCTATAAGCACTCACGGGGCTAGGCTTGCCGAATCTTGTGGTGCTTCTGCCCCACCGTTGTGATTATTGAGTTGGTTCACCTCTCATTATCTGTGCCCTGTATGCATCCTACCCATTGAGTTCAGGGCTCATGGGAAGTACCTCTCATTTGGCCAATGAGATGGGAAAAGCTAGAGACCAGTAGCAAAGACTGATGGACGCATCAGAGATTGTTGTACTCTCTATCTAGGATGGCACGATCCAACCTCTTGATCTGGGATCAAGTCTAGTGAGGTCTCACCGCCGACTGGTCAAATGAACCAACTGGTTGGTTGGAGACTTTGTGAACATAGAGGTTTCACCTTCAATGGGACTGTCACGGGGGATGATGTCTTTGTGACTCGACCCACTTCTGCTTCAAATAAAGAGGCCAAGAAAGCAAGCGACAAGGATGACGTACGATGTTTGATTGCACTGGCGGATGGAGTTCTCCCTAGTTGAGAGGGAGTGTTAAATTTGGACAACTAGGTCCAAACTCCATCTTGTGATGCTCAGATGAAGATACCAATATTTGTATTGGATTCCTCTTTCTGAGAGGTGTAAAATCGATATAAAATTGATTTTAATCTGATGAGCAGAACATTTATTTTGAATTTATTATTTATAATAAATTTAAGTGCAGGTCGGCCTTAAGGTTTTACACCCCCAACAGATGTGTCACACACCTCAATGATGAATATAAATACAGTCAACGTTGGAGAGCTTTTCATTCATCTCATCACACATCTTCTCCTCTGATTATCTACAAGCATTTGAGAAGCAGTTTCATCTCCCACGTGAGAAGAAGGACGAAATCTACTGCAGCTAAAGGACGAAATTTACCGCAGCAAATTTTCTGCAGTTAGGGTTTCTGGGCAAGTTTGACCAGCGTTGACTTTGGTCAACGCATGGTTCGTTTGAGCTGAAATTTTGTGGAGAATTCGATTTTTGTAGGCCGTACTCATTGGCACAAAAATCGAGGTCAAAAGATTGATCGAAGTTGGAGCTGCGTTGACTTTCTTGTTGCTGCCCTGCGTTGACTTTTCTGGGGTTGACTTTGAGTTGACTGGATAATTGATTTGAGGACTGTTGTGACACATTTTGGGTTGGCCGACCAAGAAGACTTTGTTGATTGAAGCATCCTACTGATCGCTATAACGCACCAACACATTCTCCTGTTTCTGGTTTGTCTTCTATAGATCCACTGGTATGTTCTATCAGCATTTTACTTAACTATTTATGTGATTGCTGTTATAAAAGTAAAATTGCATCAAGCATAGAACATCTACAAAAATTTATAGAGTTCCTCCTTAAGCGAGCCATGCAAGAAGGAGGTCTTGACATCCATTTGATGCAGATTCCATCCTTGTGAGACAGCAAGGGCAATAATCGAACAGATGGTGGTATATCGGGCAACTGGTGCAAATATCTCATCATAGTCTATACCTTCCTTTTGCAAGAAGCCTCGAGCAACGAATCTAGCCTTGAACTTTTCAACACTCGCAAACATCATTCTTCCTGATCGACTCATACTCTTTGTTCATTGCATCCTTCCAAACTTGGTGCTTCACGGCTTCTTCGAACATTCCAGACTTACATTGAACAATGGTGCTCATGGCTACAAGCACCCTTGGTACCTGTTCGACTTCTTACTTTCACAAAATGTCCCCCTTGGTGCAATATGTCTCTCGACATCTTCAAGAGTATCTCTAAGCCATGAGGGTCTTCTTTTTCAAGAACAAGACGGCTCACAAGGAGGTGGATCAATGGGATCCATCGGACCTTCAACATCAGGCATTTGTTCATCCTTCGGTTCTTCCTACTTTCCTGCATCTTCATCTTTGTCTTCCTTTGAAATGGGAAGATCTCTAACTTTCCCAAGGGCAGCAACTTCATCGAAGGTGACATCATGACTTATCTCCACTTCCCTTTGACCAGGCACATAGATTCTATATGCCTTTGAAGTTTCATTGTAGCCCGCAAATGTTCCCTTCTTTCCAGAAGCATTCAACTTGCTTCTCTTTTCTTTCGGCACATGAAAATATACCAAACTTCCAAAAATTCTAAAATGAGGAACATCAGGTTTCTTACCGGTGAAGATTTCTTCAGAATTTTGGAGTCCAATGCTTGATGTGGGCATCTATTTTGAACATACACGGCAGTGTTGGTAGCTTCTCCCCATAAGAACTTTGGTAGGCCTTGGTCATGAAGCATGGCACGGGTAGCTTCAATGATGGTTCGATTCTTTCTTTCAGCAACTCCATTTTGTTCGGGAGTATAAGCAATAGTGGTCTCCCTCTTAATGCCAGCTTCCCTACAATAGTCATTGAACTCATTTTATCCATATTCGGTTTCATTATCGGTCCTCAATACTTTGATCTTCTTCCCTGTCTGATTTTCAACCAAGGCTTTGAAAGAGCAGAACCACATGAATACTTCGTCCTTTCTCTTCAAGAAGTATATCCAAGTTTTGCAAGAGAAGTCATCCACAAAAATAGCATAATACAAATATCCTCCCAAGGTTGTTACGGGCAACATACCAGATAAATCAAAATGAATCAATTGAAGAATGTCGATAGTCTTGTTATCACTTAAGGGGAATGGTCCCCTTGTATGTTTCCCTTTGGCACAACCCTGACAAACACCTTCATGATCAACTTTGAAATCAGGCATACCTGTGACCATCTTCCTAGCTTCAGGAAGAGCTTTGTAATGAAGGTGAGCAAACCTCCGATGCCATAATTCAGATTGAAGAGAAGTGTTGCATGTCATGGCTCCCAACGGACTTCCTCCAACATGATAGAGTATCAACCCTAAATCCAAGAGTGAATGCTTCTTTGAAATTCCTTTTCCAAACACGTAACTTTCCATCAATGAATGCCACCTTCAATCCTTTATCTTCCATCGCCAAAATAGATACCAAATTCTTCTTCAAGTCAGGTAGATATAATACATCTTGTAGATGAATGATTTGACCTTGATTTAAATGAAGAGTGACAGACCCTGTCTCTTTCACGGGATAGGTGGCATTGTCTCCAAGTATGGTTTCCAAATTGGTTTCCTTTTCAATCAAATGTGAGAGGACCTCTTTGTATCCAGTGAAGTGCCTTGCGGCACCACTATCAATCAACCAATTATCTAAGGTGTTGAGAGGAGAGGCAGCAGAGAGGGCAGATATAAGAAGAAATTATTTTTGCTTGCTATCTACAACATTAGATTCATCATACCTGGAGTTTCTCGACCTCTTGGAAGGTTGACCATTTCCATTTCGTATAGGGGGAGCCTTTCTCTTTCCTTTGTTGTTGAACCTGTTATCCCTTTGATTTCCATTTCGCTTGAAATTGTTGCTGTTGTAATCATCATCTCGTGGTGTATCCCTTTTATTGGGGCACTCTCTTGCATTGTGGCCCAACCTGTTACAATTGAAACATCTACCCTTTCTTCCTTCTTTGAATCCTGATCTTCCTTGACCTTGATTTCTTGAACCAGCATTGTTCTTTCTTTTAGCATGAGTGGAGAATGCAGTAGGATCATTCCTATTTGAAGGCATGTCTCTCGCCATCATCCTGGTTTCTTCTTGAGTGCATCTAGTCAACAATTCATCAAAATCTGGAATCCTGTCATTGTTGAGAATAGTGGTATTGAATACATACCATGCTCGGGGAAGACCTCCAAGGGCAATAAGAGTGAGCTCTCAGTCAGCAATAACCTCTCCAATAATAGACGATCACTTTTGATTTCGATAATCCTCATGAAGTAGGAATGGATGGATTCTCCCCTATCCATCTTGATGTCCTTCAGCTTGTTCTTGAGAAAGAGAATTTGATTTGGGTTGCTAGCCCTGAACATGCTAACCAACTTGTCATACATTTCTTAGATGTGCCCAGCTCGGAGATGTAAGCAACCAAATGCTTTTAAATAGAATCCCTGATGATCTTCTTGGCTTTGACCTCTCCTTTCTTGTACTTCGTCTTAGTGGCAGCTGGTGCATTTGAAGGAGGCTCAGCAATCTTTCCATGCACATAATCCATGACTTCATTTTCTTCCAAAGTCAAATCAAGAGACATCTTCCATGCAAGATAATCATTCTTATCATTGAGCTTGTCCTCAGATTTGAAGTATGATGAGGAAGCCATTGACCCTTGACCTTGTCCAACAAATCTCGGTGATGGTTCTTCTCACTCTAGCTTGGGATTTATCTTCACCTCGCTCTGATTACCATGTTAATTTTAGACAACAATGGTATGTTCTATGCTTTTAGAGCAGTTTACTTCAATTTATCTTATTAGCCCAATATCAATTTCCTTATTAGCTATTACATTAACATTGACAATAACTGCTGATAGAACATAAACAGTAAGCAGAACAAAAGCCAAGACAAGAGGACACAATATTTGGCAGATGCCAGGGAAAAACCCCAATGTGGGGAAAACCCTTTGATCAAATCTTCTTATTATTCTTCAAAAGTTCAGCAGAGCGAAGGAGTACAATATACAAAATACATTTGTCCAATCACTGTCAAAATAATCCAGTCAAACTGCAGTCAACAGGATGTCCTAACCATAAAGTCAACGCTGGTCAAACCAGCAGGAAAACTCCTCCAAAACAGCTCATTCAAACTCAGTCAATGCGGCCTCCAAAGGCAGTCCAAATCAGCCCAAAACAGATCCGAAACTTTTAGTCAAACCCAGTCAAGAGAAAGTCAACTTTGCAGTCAACTCTGGTCAACGTGCTCAGAATATCTCGATTTTTGTGCCAAAAGATGTGGCCTATAGAGATCGAACTTCCTGCCTGAAAAAACGCAACAGAGAGAGTGAATTTGACCCTTGGTCAACGCTCTGCAATTCAGCCCGAAAACAGTCCTGAAATCTGTCCTTCGTCCATACGTGCGAGGTAGAGAGAGAGATGCTCCAAGTGTTGTAACTTGTACAAACCAAAGGAGAGAGAATGTGTTGAGCGATGATGTCCAAAAAAAGGAAGAGGTCTCTCATATTTATATCCTTCGTTGAGAGTGGAGACACATCCATTGGGGCTTATGAGCCTACATTAGACTTCTAGCCGACCTTGACAAATTGCACGTGTGAGAGATTAAATTCAAAATCTCACTTCTGCTCATCCAAACAAGATGATCGTTAGATCAATCTTGCACCTCTCGGAAATCGGAATCCAACAAAAATATCATCTCCATCATATGAGCTGTCCAAGGTGGAGTTTGACCCTAGTTGCCAATTTTAACAATATTAAATAGCAGTATGCAACCTGACAACTTAGCAGACAATGCAACTTCTTCAAAACCAAAATGGCAGGGAAAGAGCTCACCTGATGATTACAATCACCAACATTGCTGGCCATACATGACGAATTTGACTCAATAAAATGATATCTTTCATCCCCAGAAAAAATGAATATATCATGCACAAGCATAGAATGAAGATTAAGAACTTTAGCAATCAACAGCCATATATAAAAACTTCACAAACAAACAAAAAAATAGCATAGAAAGCAGACAAGCTAATGCCAAAGGTCCATCCAAAGTAAACAAAGCCATTCATTAATATATAATTTTATTAATATCTAGGCTCACTGTATCTTTGTTATTCTGCTATAGGATATAAGCTTCTATTATTTAGTTCCAAATTGGAAATTGTCGATGCTACTAATTTCAGTGTCGAGATATGCATGGGCTCAGATTCCATATGCCATTCCAGAACCATAAATTAGTTTTAACACAAAATGGGAACAGTAAAATTGCGGCAATAAAGTAAAACTACCTTCATCACTATGCCAACAGGAATGAGATACTCTCGTCTTCTTATCCTGAAAGATGAGGTAAGTTTATTACTCTCCAAGTTGACAAAATATCAGAAAGAACACACATATATAAATAAGTAAAATTATCTATATGCCAAGACTTTACGTGAATCCAAGATTTGCACTTCCATTTTGGACGTAGTATAGTCGAACTGTCACAGAAGTTTGATCTGCCCTTGTACACCTGGAAAAGCACGAGATTAATTAATAGTCATAGTTGCACTTAACCCATGCTCAATGGCTAAGACACTGAAACAAGCTAAAATTACTTGTAATTCATTGGAAAAAAAATAGAACATCTACATCCCAGAAAAAGTTAATATTTACAGAACAAAAATCATAAATGATATCAAACACGGACTAAGACACGCTACCTCCAAAATATAGATAATTTTAGTACTAAAATCATATTCCTCTTTGTAGTGAAGGTTCTATCCATTTGCAGAACGTAAGTCACTTATGCAGAACAAATTGATTTTTTTGTCATTTAGTCTAGATTAGTTGTAAAACCATATGCCAGCCAACCAATAATGAAACCAGCAAATCCCAAACCTCTCTTGCTGCAGAAAACCACATTTTCATGAGAAAATTCATACAGCAGAAGGAATTTCTTTATTGTCTGGTTTCTCTCCCAAGCGCATGAAGAAACATCTCAATTGGAAGAGTGGTTTCATAACAACCAAGCTTTTTAACATAGCATATTTTTTCTTCTAATCGGGATGCTTGTTATCTGAAATCAAGGTCAGAGGCCATCTGATTTTTTTCAATTATATTATGATCTTTATAAAAATGAATGACAGAGAATTCAACCATATACATCTGTTGTTATCAAAAACTTTTTTCTCCCTAAATGGGTCTATGGTGCTGAAAATAAAAATCAATAAAAATAACAACTTACTATATTGCAATTTTTGTTCTTCTGAAAACAAATATGAAAAGTTTTCGCTGATAATCACACTTTTGTCACAGTGAAGGGCATCCACCAAGCAAGGACAACAACTCTAGCGCTCTAGGCAAGGATGCTAAGCAAGCTCCTAAATGAGGTCAAACAAATATTGAGCAAGCTCTTTTTATTGTGAAAATCCACCACAGACCACTCTCCCAGCACCAATCCATTCCAAACTATACAATGACTAAACACACACCATATACCCCAAAACTCATAAAGTATCCCCAAACATGGTATAAACACTTTCAAAGTAACCCGAAATCTAACACTCCATCTTTACAAAGAAAGTGTCTCCACCAACACTTGTCACGTCCCTTTCCAACTTCACCAAACCTACTACTCGTAAATCTGTACCTATTGCTATCCCAAAATCAAACATTTCCACCTGTAAAGAAACCATCATCCATGCTATCACAGCATCTTATCCTCCAAAGAATAATGACCACTTATGAACATGAATGAACATAATCTTGGAACAAAAGCAACCTGCCAAACCCCATCATCGTACAAGTCAACATCACAGGCCATCATCAACAGACACAACAGCCTAAGCTTTCTAGGACATTCTCCAAATATAGTCATATCTTCATACAAGATCAAGACAATAGAATCACATCTATCAAAGTCCCAAAGAACAAAATCTACATAAGTTAATTCCTGGATCCCAGAATACCAAGCTCAACCAACCAGAGTAACAACCTCAACCTAAGCATTTATATAAATTGTGATCCTCTTATCCTCCTTATGTAGGTATTTCGCTAAATAAAATACTGAGAGGGGGGGTGAATCAGTATTCCTTTCAATTAGTATTATTATTAATCTTTTATAGCATTAGTTAATCTTCAATTATTATCAGTGTTTGTTCGATGATAGCAATAAACAGAAGGAACACAAATGCACATAGTTTTTAAGATGGAAACCCTCCCAGAGACAAAAACCACCTGAATGTTTTTCTAATAATTCTTTAATATTCAACTCCAATTGAAAATAAAGCTCCAACTTCCTAGAATCTAAAAAAGCATTCTTCTTCAGCTCCCACTAGATGGACGCTCCAACGCCCAAGATTCTTCAGTAGTCAACCGAATGGATGCCCCAACACCCAATGAACTACAACTCACCCTAGCACCACCCTACCACCTTATAGATAAGATAAGATAAGATAGGATAATTTTATTAATGTCCAACGAATGACCACAAAAAGGTCAATGGGACTGCCGGTTACAATGATTACAACATGCCTAGCTGGTGGACCAAACGGTCCCCTTTCATTATAAAAGCAGGAAATACAAACTAAAGAGTGTAAATGTAAAGTAAAAGCTAGACAACTACAGCATCCTGGCAATGAGTTGTGATGAAGAAGTCCTGGAGGAGAAAGAGGAGCCTCCTTAAGGGGGGAGAGACTCCTACTCCTAGCATTCGAGGCCGTTAGAAGAGGACTGAAGGAAGCTTGTCAAAGTTTGTTGCCCTGAGGAGGAACTGGACTGCTGCAGCTGTCGTCTAGGGGATTTGGGGCGTCTCCTGGAGGGGGGTCTGGTCCTGGAGTGTTGATGGGGTCTAGTGGGACGAGACCCCTGGATCCGCACTGATCTGGAACCATGGTCTATGGATCGGTCGATGGTTCTCTTGGTGCCCCGAAATAACGGGAGCGCCCTGAAGAAATCTGTGATCCTCTGTGTGGTGTCCAAAACTGTAGGAGGCTGGAGCAGAAGCGAACAGTGCCTAAAGGTCTCCTGAAGGTAAAGTGCCAGGCATCTCTGGTCAGTGTATCTAAGGGAGCTAGCCAGGCTCTGAGGGCCCCTGAAGAAGCAATGAAAACATCCTTGGATCTCATAATAGACTGGGCATCTGAAGATGAAATGTATCTCAGTCTCCACCTCTTATAAGTGACAAAGCAGACAGATCCTCTCTGTCTTATCAATGTGATGATCTGTCTCCACTCGAAGTCTGTGCGATCCAACCCTGAGCTGCTTGAGAGGGATCCTAATAGCATGCATCCAGTGCTGGAGGGTATACTGGGGTCGAACAATGAGTCCATCTCTAATCTCCAGAAGGTGCTCAACGTAGAAGGCCATCTTTGGGCGCAGTTCGCCCGGAGGATTGATCCATGTAATCTGAATGTACTGCCTGTAGATGTCCTTTCTGATGATTTTGTTGAGTTCTTGTTGGTTTGGAAGAAGGTGCCCTGGAGCATTCAGCGAATACTAGAATGCGGGGAGGTGATCCATCTCGATACCTATAAGACCTAGGAGTTTTGTTGCCCCCGTGAACCAGCATTTGGTTCGGCCTGTCTGTGTATGAGCGATGCTCTCCGAGGACCAATAGGCCAAGTATAGAAGAATAAAAGAATAATGGACTCCCGTACCAGGGAAAATGGTCCACTTTACAATGATATAGAATGATGTAGAAGAAGAAGACACACTAGACCATACACCCCAACTATGACACAACCACCTAATGATGATCCTAGGACCTCCCGACGCTGCCTCTTCAACTCTTGGCAAATAGACACTTGTACAATTTTTACAATGATGCATTTACAATGACTTAGTACAATGATACCTTTATAAAGATTGTATGCAGTGCTGCCCACTTGAAGACTTCATGTGGTGAACTTCTTGCTGTTGTTATGCACCTTGATTGATGCTCTTGTCATGCTACCTTCTGCTGCACCTTGCTTTGCTTTGTTGCCCTAGAAAGACTGGTCCTTTGCAGCCCTTGACAACACATGATCTAGCTTTTTCTTGCCTTCTAGGATCTCGATATTGAATCTGGTGTATCTCTGTTATTTCAGATCCCCAATATATGATTTTCAGTTCTGTAGTAGTTCTCTGAGTCTTCTTTTCAATGCCACGGGTCTGATCCAATTTGGATTCTTCAAGAGAGAGTTATGCTCAATCTCTCACAATGACCTAATTATGGATTGGTTCAGTACATAAAACTTGTACGGCGTTCCACGTGTCACTGTTTCTTCATTCGGCTTTGAAATTGATACAGCGAAAACTACAGTCTGTGCACTATCTGCCACTTTTTACAGATTTCCAATCTGATACTCAAAGAGAGAGTTATGACGATTTCCCCAAGGTCACTTCTCTGAGTTGAAGTTCAAGAGCCTGCAAAAACACTGACTTCCACAGATCATATCTCCGAAAATATTGCGCACCTTGATCTAAAAATTTTACAGGAGCTTCCTTAAGATTTCGGCTTCGCCTCATAAAAATTTCAGCTTTTGAACCTCCGTAGAAGAAAAGTTAGAGCGCAATCCCTACATAAGGAGGATATGAGGATCACAATTTATATAAATGCTTAGGTTGAGAGGGTCTTCAACCAACCAGAGTAACAACCTCTGCAAGGCCATCAGCAATCTATCAACATGAGGATCCCCCTCATGTAACTCAAATCCTCTAGCAATTGAAACAACCTGAACTAGGTCAATTGTATCATTCTAAGTGAATACTAGAGAAAGAGTAATTACATGGTCGATTCCCTTTGTCTAAGGGAATCGATGGATAGCTGACTTTGTCTGAGAGAATGCATCTACCCTGTCCCTGTCCTTTACAATACTCCCATTAGTTACAAACCTGAAATCAATCACAGCATCATCCTCCATTAAAGTATCACAACTCTCCTCCAATCAACAAATAGAAGACGTACAAATCAAAGAAACCAATGCAACATGACTAGCATATCTCCTGGCAGGTATACTCAACCCCTACATACTGCTAAAACTCCTGAAGACTAAAAGACTTGTCTAGCATCTCACTAGAATGTACTGTGAAAAATTCTGAATCTAAACCAACAGAAATCTTACTATAGTTAATTGATTTGCATTTCCTGCTTGTGTTCATCAATTAACAAGTTATTTACAGAATTATTCAGTAAATAATAAATATTAATGCAAATACACTGCAGCCTACACCAATATACAGCGCAAGAACTGAAAAATAAGATGAGACAATCACACAAAGGATACACTTATTTTTGGAATAAACGTCTCCAAAATAACCCAATGCGAGAAAACCGATGCAACAAATCTGAGGGTTTTCATTATTAAGCAGCAGTTTTCTAAGTACAATCTCTGGATGTCTTGTTGGCTATCCAGTACAAAGAATTCACGGCAGACAGATAAAATAGTGAGTTTTACCTCACACTGCAAGTCTCGGCTGCTCTGGATCCGAACTAGCGAAATCCTAGCTCCGTCTGCACTGCCTCTATGTAGTAGATGCATAGGCCTGCGTGGGGATGGCTGAGGACTGCGTCACCTCTTCTCTAAATCAATCTGCCTCTCAAAATATTGAGTTTCAGCCCTCCCGGCTGAGAAACCCCGATCTCCAGCAAAATTCGGACTATCCCATGGAACCACTGCGCAGTCCCTGCATGGGTAGCATGAGCCCTGCGTGGACCTACGTCACCCCTTCTACGGACTACGTCACCTCTCCTGGTGGTTGCGTTGATTCCTCTGTTGTCTCTGCTGCCTCTCTGCTATGTACTCTTGGTCCT
Organism: Pinus albicaulis; assembly: GCA_034641835.2. NCBI lineage: Eukaryota > Viridiplantae > Streptophyta > Pinopsida > Pinales > Pinaceae > Pinus > Pinus albicaulis. The sequence goes on from CM076571.1 coordinate 144,746,887, forward strand.
CTGACCAATAACTGTTTCTGCCCCTCGCTGCAACTAAATCACTTAGATCTTATCTTCGTTCGAGCACTGCTCCGTCAGAAGAATTCGATCTCTAGATTCAATCTCTGTGTATATTCTCCAACTGGCCCTCAAGCCTTCCTTTATATTTTTCCTGTTTAGAAATCAACGGTCGTGATTTAATCCTTAATCAACGGGTAAGATTAAAACAGACTTGATCCTCGTCATTTAGAAGTTTCTCACCCAACATTTATATTAATTCACTTTAATTATTTTAGTTCCCTAAATTTTAACATAGGCTCGGTTGACCACACTTTGTCAACAACCCCATAGCAGTACACCCCCATGTTCATGCCATTCGACATGTTCATGCCATTCGAATTTCATCATCAGTCGACAGTTTTATTAATGATGTAAACTCATTCTGCATGTTTATGATGTAAATGATCTAAGTAAGACCACTATGTATGTAACAACCTAGGTAAGTCTAGTATTTTGGTGATGATTTCTATCCTAGGAGGTTTTTTGTCTCACTGATTCATTTGTGTTTTTGGACACAAGTGGTCGGCAGAGTTTTCCCCTCCAGCCTCACCCCAAAGCTAAGGTAGATTTTGTCAACAAGATGCTAAGTGAATCCCAATGTTTTCTATCGAGTCTTTGTAAAAGTAGTTTGGGAATAATCCTAGCTAATTGGCTAGATTATTTTATTACAAACTACTTGGTCTACTAGATCATGTTTTAAGTCGCAGAATTTGGTAGCTATTTGAGGGTCTAGCACAAATGGGTTTTCCCCCTTCATGTGTCAAAATGTATTTATCTTATGTAAAGAGAGTTGGAAAAATCATTATTCCCCTCATGAATCAATTAATTAAATTTTCTGGCCAATTTAAATTAAAAATCTTAAGGCAAAAATTTAATTAATTTTAAGTCCTAGGTGAGTTAAAATTCTTCAAAGGCAAAATTCGTGGGTCCTTAAAAAATAAAATTTTAAAGGTCTCGGGCCAAGGGAATATTGAGAATTTCAAGACATTTTGGACCATTGAGCCTTGGTGGTTAAGTAAAAGTAAAAATTTTGAAGTAATTAACTCAATATTTTTGAGTTAATTAAAATGGAATTAAATGATAAATTCGAATTTCCTCAAAATTATAATTTCGACGGTCCAAATTAAAAGATAATAAAATCTTTTTCGACAGTCGAGATTATTTTGACATGGATCAACCGAACTAGCCGTTAGAGATTTTATCTTATAAATTAGAGATCTTTGTATGTCATTTGCATCCGATCTTTGGATCGTGCACTTGTTCTCAAAAGCTCTTGTAATTTTTTTATCAATAAAGCATAAAGACTTTGGGGTTACAAACTTTGGTGTTCCTTTTCCAGATCTATGTGGTGATATTGTCTCTAAACTCTACTACTTTTATTGGCATTTGATGGTTGATGGCCTTTATGGATTGATCTGCATACAGGTATCTTGTGCAGTTTTTTGGGTTTTCTTAATTTGCATTTTGATTTGACAGAAATATCAGTTATCTATATTTCTGAAAGGTCTCATGGCTATTTTTTAAATCTTTATCAATCTAAAATTCAGATCTAAGTGTGCAGAGATCATTATTCAAGATTTGAGCGTTTGGGGAAATCTTCAGTTAGATCAGCCAACTCTCAGATTCAGATTTCAGAAAATCTGAAAAAGCCCATTGTTTCCTAATTTCTAAGGTTATCTTACAAAATATTTTTTGCAGGGTCTTTCTAAAGCTTGTGCCTAAATAAAAAAATTTATCTTAATTTTTTTGAATTTAAAGTTAGATCTGGCTAGTAAGAGCCTTAGATCTTCAGATCTGGGAGTGAAGTCAGACTTATACTCAAATCTAATAGATCTGCAACTCTTGTGCATAGCGCTGTAAATATATTGTATAGAACTGTAATTTACATGTGTAGATCTGAAGTTTTGTAACATAATTTTGAATTCTAACATTTGGGTTTTTAGGATTTTCGCTATTTTTGTACATATTGGGTATTGGGTTTCTTTTTTCACTTGTGCAGAATAAGATCTAAAAAATCAGCTAAGGAAATTTTCAGATCTGAAAAATCAACCAAAGAAATCTTCAAATCTGAATCAGATCTAGACTTGAGAACGTATAGGCTTTTGATGTTATTTTTACAGGATTTTGGTCTCCAAAATTCTAATTTTCAAGCTGAAACATTATCCCAAAATTTCAAGAAATTTCAACGGTGGGATCTTCAAAGCCTTGGGCTAAGGGTTTAATCTCTAAACCCTTATTTTCTGCAAATTTTATTACAGCAAGAAAATCACAAATAATTAGGCCCTAAAAACACATCTTATATAGTCAAAATTGTTTAGAATTGCAAAATCTTCATTTTCAGAAATTTTGGCCATTTGGGCATCTTTAATTTTGCCTAGATCTGACTTTTAAGCTTGCTGAACATTACTGCATAACTGTGAAAAATCAGATCTAAAAATTTCTGATGCATATCCTAAATAAGGTCCAAAAAATTTGAATTTTCAGTTTTTCGACAAAACTTACTATTTTTAGACATAGTGGGAATCATTTTCAGTATTTTCAGTTTGTTGATCTGTTATCAATTTACTGCTGTTACAAACTTATCAGTTCTGAGAATCACTGAATCAAACTCTCTTAAAGCCTTAAAATTGAAATTTTCAAGTTTTAATATATTTTTGCTATTTCTGGAATTATTTGGTAGCTATTTTGGGCAGTTTTATCTTGTTGATCTGTTACTGTTTCACTGCTGAAATAAAAATATCAGATCTGAAATTTCTCTTAATCAAGCCCTAAAAATTGATTTTTCTTCAAGTTCAATTTTTACTATTTTTAGTCATTTTGGGCATTGGTTCTGATATCGTTTGTTTGCTGATCTATGGTTTAAATTACTGCTGTAATTTATATTTCAGATTTGAAATCTTGCTGAAAAATATATCCTAAGTTTGACTATAGGAGAAAATTTAATTTTTAGATTTGCATTTTTAAGAATATCATTCAATCCATAAATTATTTGATGAAATGTTTATTTAGCATCTAACTTTCATGGTATATCTGGATGAATAATTACTGAGATTTAAGTGCTAGTCAATTTCATATGTTTCAGTTGGGTTTGATGATCATTGGCATCTGAGTTTTGGAACATGTTCAATCAATAAAAATTGCCTAATGTTTAATTAACTTTTGTTTCATTTACTTGAATTATTGGATGTTTATTGAATACTAATGTTTGGAAAATCTTTTCAAATAAGTGTGATTGATATATGATTTTGAGAGCTCTATTGTGGATCCGTATATTTTTTGATCGAATAATTTTGGCATCTTCAAAATTGACACTCTCGTTTAAGTACTTAGTAGTTAGATCAGATTATTTATAATCTAAGTGCTTTAGACTTTTTAACATTAACTCCCATCTTCGAAGCTTGCTTCATCTCGCTCCTTTTTCAAATCGTTTTCTTTGCATTCTGCATTCTAAATTAACATTGCATAGCAGCAGTTTCTCATCAAGTACTTGGTTGTAATTTCCTTAGCAGGATAGTTGACTCCATAAGGCACTAGTATCAATTTTTCCAATTCAATCGAATCATTTAATCTTGCTAGATCTTTTACAAATATTTGGTCATTTAACTGTCTCTCTCGAACTGGTTGGTTTCCAACTGGTTCTCCTTCATTCCATTTCCATAGGGTCTACCCCCCTTAGTCTGCTATAAGGAGACAACTTAAATAGAGAGATTGGAGATCAGAGTGACAGCCCCCAATCTGAGCCGTTGTCGCGGTGCCTAGACATTATGTGTGACAACAAGCTCCATTAAAAATAACTAATTATTTGAATAACATTCATTCCGGGCGAAATTTCTCTAAACGATTTATGGGTCTTGCAGATCTCATGTGTTATAGCCCCTCCACAAAATTTCAGCGCTAGAGAACAACATCCAATGTTACCCAAAAATCAACATGTACATCTACTACTAGATAGCAGTTAACCTCACGATCGAGATTAAATCGGCGAAGGGAAAAAGCAAAAAAAATCAAGAAAAAATCGGCACATACAAAAATATTCATTTTTTTTAATATCTAAAGCATCGACATCATAAAATACATGCATTGACACATAAATATGAAAAGAGAACTAATATATAGGATGTGCAATATCATGTCTAGTGCTATATCACACATAACAGTGAATCATGTCCTGAATACTAAGTCCTGAGTCCCAACTCAGCCTCAAAATATCAACAAAAAATATAATAATGTATCTCATATCATGAGTCATAATGTCATATACAAAGGAATAAACCAAATAACTAATCCTATTGATTTCCTTTGCCACTCTTGCGAGAAAACGCGCTGGCAGTGGACTCTGTTGTGCTCTAGAAGCTAAAGCACAAGGAGCTATAGGAGGTAGACCACGTCCTCTACCGGTGACAGGGGTAGGTGGTGTCACCTCCTCCTCCTCCTCCTCCTCCCGCTCTAACCAATCGGGGGTCGACTCCATGATAGGTCTCTCGGCCTCAACCCTCCATGCAGTAGTGGTGTCAATTGCATCCAATGACATGACCTCCACATCAGATGTCCTCTCAAGTTGTCTCACCCACAATCTAAGATTGTAGTAGACGTAGACCATGTCATTAAATCGCTCGGACTCCAACCTGTACAAGGGTCATAAATTAATAAATTATAAATAATAAATTAATAATTATAAAAAAAATATTAATATTATTTAATAAATTCAAAAAATCAATTGGAATATTTTAACCTATTGCGCTTTTGGTGTGTATTTTTTCAAATACACTCCAATTGCGCTCACATCCTAAGGAGCTACATGTTTGGTTGAGTACTCGCATGGCAAGCCTTTAGAGATTGGATACTCTGCCACTGTAGCTTCTCCACCATGCATCTACAACAAATAAGATAAAGTTATAAACATAAGAAAAATAATGAAAATTGAAAGTTGAAGCAAAGTATGAAGTTATGAACTTGAAAAAACAGTAAATTTTGAAACAAATTAAATCTTACTTGGCAGTTTAGTATTCCTATCATAGACATCTATGACAAAGCTAAATGTGCCACCTAACGTCCTGTATATCTCCATTTCTTTAGAGACTTTTGCACGTTCTATTGGAGATGGCACCATCCTCTGAACACAAGTGAAGAATCCATCCATGACCTCAGCATCAAATAAGAAACCACAGGAGTAAGAAAATGCGGGGTTCCGGTAGATCTCTGCAACATGAATGGGACGATGCAGTGTGTTGTTCCATCGCTCATCAATCACTTCCCATTGAAGTTGTTTCTGAAACCCCTCATCCCCCTTATCATCATAGTAGGTCTGAATGGATTCTTTGGCCCTATCCATGGCCTCATACAAGTATCCCATTACGGGCTTCTCTCCATCAACTAATCGAAGAAACTTTACAAAAGGTTCAGTAATGTTGCTTAAGGATAGGGTTTTGTGCTAAGCTTAGGGTTTCAAGTAGTCTAGTGTTTCGTTCAACCAATGCTAGATTAGGGCTTCCAAGCAATTAGGGTTAAGGCATTATTAGGGTTTAGCCATTTTCAACAATGCCATATTAACATCAATGACAACTTTAATCAACAATCTCCCCCTTTGTCATTGATGGCAATGTTTTCACCCTTTCAACATTCTCTCCCCCTTTAACATCAATGGTAAATGGGGTGTCCCGAGAACGCCTTTTTCCTTCAAGTGCTTCCCCTATCATGGTTCTTCTTGTTATGTTGCTCCCCCTATCATCCTGCTTTCCTTCTTTTGGCAATATGGTACAAGAGATATCTTTACGTTTCTTCATGATAAACTAGCTCCCCCTGCCTGCATAAACTCCTCTTGCTCTTCTTTTTTCTATGGAACACAAGACAAGAAAGATTGTTGCCTTGTGATCAAGCGGAAGGCATCGTCAACAATAGATGTGTAGTGAAGACACAATATCATGCTTTTCTTCATTGGAATTACTCCCCCTAAGCTTTTCATGAATGGAAAGGAAAGAAATAGATGATGTCTTTATGCAAGAGAGACAAATTTGTCCAACATGATTTTCTTCAAAAAATTCTGAAAGATGATCCATCAAGAGATACATCTCTGTCTCATAGCATGATTGTCCATGTGTGACACTTCAAGGGTTATCAAGGAAGAATAGCCAAATTGTCACAAGCTCCCCCTAACAATATGCATGGTCTTGGCAAAATCTCATCATCAAAACTTGAAATATCATATTTTCCAAAGATGTACTCATTAGATCAACAACATGAATTGATGTTTTGAGTATTCAAGACACATTCCACGTGATCTCCTTGTGGTTCAGCTTGCTTCCTTCTCTAAACTTGTTTAACCTTCTTTTCATGCTTGTCATGTTTTTAGCTTGTTTAGGGGCCCAATTCAAGTTACAATCACAAGCCATATGACCAATATTATGACATTTGTAGCATTCAATTTTGTACATAAATGAGGAGGCATAATTTCTTCCTGCAAAGTTGCTTCTAAGAGACTGATGGGGACCATTATATTTCTCCTTGTTGTATGCCCTACATTCCTTTGCCATACGCCCAAAATTTGTACAAGAATAGCAATAACCAAAAAATATACTTTGATACATGGAGGATGGAACTTGCCTTGATGAACTTCTAAAATCATTTTTCCTTAAGATCCTTTGATTATATTTATTGCCTCTTGCATTATCAACACCATCTAGGTATCTTCTTGGAGTAAGGTCATCTTGATTCTTGTTGAAATTTGGGTACTAGAGGACAAGTGGTTCCCTGAGGCTTTGATCTTTGGCCTAGGGAAAAGTGTCCAAATGTATTTAAATTTTTCTCCTAAAGTGACTTTATAAGTGGTAAAGTCAAATCTAATTTAAAAGTGACTTTATAAGTGATAAAGTTACTAAGTCTAATTTTAAAATGACTTTAATAAAGTCAATGTGAAATTAGAAAGTGAAAAGTGACTTTGGAAATAAATGACTAAGAGGGTCTTTATTAAAGTGGGGTGAATTAAAAAATAGAAAGTGAGATTTAAATGCACATTTAATCTCAGCCCTAGATCTAAAGCTATCTCAACCATTAGATTAAGGGATTCTCCAAAAGTCACTTAGGGTTAGGTTAAAGAAGGAAAAGGAAAGAAAAGATCATTCATTCTTTCATGAGCGGATTGAGAAAGGAGGAGAGAAAGGAAAGGAGACATTTCTGAGCAGAGAAGAGAAGGAGAGAAAGCACCATTTCATCAAATCTGTACAGCAAAGCAAGAGCACAGTTTTCAAGGCAAGAGGCACAAAAATCGAGGAAGGGAGAATAGCATTTATTGCTGCTATATTGGCACGCATTTTGAGGTTCATACAGCAGCAAGGAGGCATTGTTTTCAAGGTCCATACAACAACAGCAGCACAGAAACCAAAGTTCGTACAGCACGGAAATCGAGGCAGTCGTACAACACAGATTTCAAGGCAGCAGTACAGCACAGTTTTCGAGGAGGTCGTACAACTGTTCGGCACAGTTTTCTATATTGTCAATACAACATTTAAGGCTGTACATTTCTCTGTAATTTTATGTTTTTCTTTGGCACGAAAATCGAGGTGGAGTACAAACACGATTTTCGAGATAAGTACATTTATGTGGTTGCTGGAATTTTTACTGTGCATTTCATTTCTCTGTAAAAGCAATATTCAAAAATAAGAAGAGCTTTCGAACTGGTTTTCCCCAAGAGTTGTAGGGGGTTTCTCCAGGGTCATGTTGACCAAAAATCAGCATGTCATTTTCTATGTGTATGGCTGATATATTTTTCTACAATTCTTCTCCTTGATTTTGCTGGAATTTGGGGCATCAACATTTCTTCCATGCTTCTCCACATCCTTGTTGTTTGATGAATTAGGGTTTGCATCATTTTTGTTTGACGGTTCACCTACATAACCAAGACCTGATTTATTAAGACGAGATCTTTGATGACTTAAGATGTCATCTAGGGTTTGAGAGCTCTTTAGACTCTTCTTCAGTTGATCAACTTCTTTCCTTAGGATATCAATTTCTTCTTTCACCTTCTTGCATTCTTCATCCTTCTTTACTAGATGGTTCTCCATCTCTTCCTTCATCCTTGTTGCTTCACATGTTGGTATGCCATGGAATTTCTTTCCTTTTCTGCTTCACCTATTTCTCCTTCTAGGAGAGCCAAAACTTCCATCACCTTTTTAGATCTTTGTACTTGTTTCTTTGTTTCTTCCAACTGAGATTTAAGGGAGGAGACCTTTTCCTCGTGTTGACCAATTTTTTCTTTAAGGTTGTTCAAGTCCTCGTGTCTTTGTTCATGTTGACTTGACAAAATGTCTTCCCTTTTCTTTGCTTTATCCAACTGATTTGTCATGGATGTGACTTCTTCATGATGTCTTTTCTTGTTTTGATGCAATTCCTCTTAAGCTCGGTCAACTCCCTATCTCTTTCTTGTACTTGAAGCTTGAGAAGGTTAATTTCCTTTCTCGTCTTGTCAAGGCCATGGTTATCATCTTGTGCTTGCTTCTTGAGCTCCTCATTTTTCTTTTTCAACATGTTTATCTCTTCTAGGGAAGCTACAAGCTTTGTAAGATCTATTTCAACTTCTACTTCAAGAATTTCTTCATCATCTTCCTTTATGAAACTAGTGCCCTCATCTTTATTCTCAATTATCTAATCCGGTTCATCTTTATGTAATTTGTCATCATCTTCTTGATCAGAGGTCATGACCAACAATACTTCTAAGTGAAGATTTTCCTAAATTTGTTTTGTTGATGAGCATATCTCCACTTTGACCTTTATAGGATTTGGTAGCCCACTCAAGATTGTTTTTATTGCTATTGCATTATTTTCCTTGGACTCTTCTTCTTCCATTATGCTTCCGGTAACCACTGATTCGCAGACTTCAAAACCTTGAACTATTAATAAATTCTTCATTCTTGTCTTCCATATTTCAAAGTTTCCATTGAACAACGAAGCTTTCCTAATTTGATTATCCATTGAGGAGGTGACACCTTCGAATGGTTTGCAAGCCTTCTTCCTTGACTTTTCCATTTGTGTTCTAAGCATCTACATTCCAACTCTAAGGCTAAGACTCCAGAGTGAAGGAACTGCCTCTGATACCAATTGTTGGAAATACTGAGAGGGGGTGGGGGGTGAATCGGTGTTTCTTTTATAATTGTTATTTTACCAGTTAATATCACTTAGATAAAACACAAAATGAACAATAACAAGATAAATGATTTTATTAATAAGAAATTGATGAGGACTCCAATCCTCTTTTTACAATCAATCAAGTACAACAATAGTTTATGGCTCCAACCCTAGATGAAGACACAAATCTTCAATTAACCAGGCTCCAACCTCTAGGGCTTCAACACTATCTTACACAAGGCTCCAACCTTGTCTTTATGAGGCTCTGACCTCTAAGGCTCCAACCCTGTCCACTGGCACAAGCTCCAACCTAATCTTCTTGAGGACTCCTATCCTATACGGCTCCAACCCTATGCTACAATTCTTCAAGATAAGTTCAAGGGTACTGCAAGGCTCCTAATATCTCCTGACAATATCTTCAAGATCACCTTGCTCATCAACGAAAACTTTAGCAATTTCAACAAGTCTTAGACATCATATTCACATATCTTCAAGAATACCGCCAGCTAAGGGTTTTCCATGAATCTTCAACAAAGTCTTCAATGACCACTGCAAGGATTCTTCTACATGTACTCCAAAAGTCAACTTCAACAAACACCAAAGGTATCTCCAAAACTATTCATCTACTTAAGGTATCCTTCTAAGGCTACATCATCAAGTCTTCAATGATACCTTCAATACATCTTCAGATGTGTTCTAGGGGATAGACTTTAATACTCTAAAATCACCTTCAATGATACTTCAGAAATGTTTACAAAGTTGCTGCAATTGACAAAAATGGTTGTAATGAAATGGTGCCGAATGGAATGCTCTCAAACGATGTCCAATCCAACTGTCTTCAGCTCAACTTCATAAGATGACTTCAATTGCTTCTCTGAAACCGTTTGTCTAACTTAGGCAAACTCCAAATTAGTCATCAAAATTGCAAGTGATCTCTTCATGAGAGTTGCTTCAATATTCTCACTGGTGTTGATTTGCACTAAATATTGTTCCTTCATAAAGACTTTGTTGTACATAAAGACCTAAAGGATTCGATTTATTTTTGTCTCAACAAGTCTGAAGCTCTTGTCTCCTAATGAATGACCACAAGTCCAAATTTCCTTTATAGGTCCAAGCTTTTGATTTCAGGTAGATGAGCACAGGTACAAGGTTCAAATAGTTGAGCACAGTCCGAACAAAATCTACAACAAATCCATGAAAGCATTACCCCAGTTCTGTAAGAGAGTCTCCTCAAGTCTGCTAGAAGAAGAAATTCAGGTTTGTAATGAAGTATCACAAGTCTAAGAGTTTTAATGAACAAGTATGCAATTCGTTCAAAAAAACAGCATCCACCATAGAATTATAGTTTCGGCTCACTTCACAGATTATTTATTGCAAAGAATATTAATGTCCAAAAGATATAGGTTTGCTTGTACAAAAAAAAAACTTTGTTGGTTCTGAAATTGCACGTTCGCTGGTTTCAGTTTTAACGCATGAGTTATATGATAAACTCTATATTTTCTCGCTCGACCTTGCTTTACAATCGACCTTTTATCCCAGCGCAGATGCAATCAACGATTTTATTTAACTCATATATATACTTGTTATGAATTTTCTTGGTCAAATGGTGAGGTGTTATTGCCAATATATATTAATTCGTCGAATCTTGAAAAGTTACGATTTGGAGAGTCGACATGCATGTGGTGGAGCCCACCAGTTTCCAACGTAGCATATTGTATAATATGTTCAACATATTATGCAACTTGTAATATGGAGAGCCAATGTGTGATATGTCTAGCGTGGAGCTATATAATATGTTCAACATTATGTTATATAGCATTCCCATTTTTTTAAATTGCAAAAGTGTGCATGCCATGGAAGTGAGTAATACGTTATGTTATATAGTGTTCTAATGTTACAGAGTTTACTTCAAGTCATGGAGGAGCATTATAAAAGTTTAATTAATGTAATAAAATTAATATGGTAGAATATTAAGGAATGGAGAGTTAAAATGTTTTGAGGTTTTTTTTTTAATAATAATTTTTTTATAAATGGCTTTTTAGGGTTTTAGGATTTTATACTAGAATGGTAGGTTTCATTATGTTAGTACATTAATATTTAGGGTTTCTAGGATAAGGACTAGGTTTTAGACATCAGGCTAGGGTTTTATTATTTATTTAGGGTTTGCTTCAAAAAAAACTAGGGTTTGGTGATGGATTTCATTCATTAGGAATTAGGGCAAGGGCATCGTGTAGTGCTTAGGACATCAAGTTAGGTTTTCAACGTGTACATTACGAATCTAGGGTTTTCAATTAGGGTTAGACTTTCACACCTTAGTGTTAATACTTTGCACTTAGGGTTTTCACCTAGGGTTTGCACATGTACATCTAGGATAATGGTTTTGTGTGGTTAGGGTTAAGTCATTCCAATCAAGATTTGCACTAGGATTAGGGTTAAGGATAGGGTTTTGTGCTAGGCTTATGGTTACAAGTAGTTTAAGGTTTCATTCAACCAATGCTAGATTACGGCTTCCAAGCAATTAGGGTTAGGGAATTATTAGGGTTTAGCCATCTTCAACAATGCCATATTGACATCAATGACAACTTTAATCAACAGATGTTTGGTCGCTTGATTCAAGAGCAACTTGCCACATGACTTTCAGAAGAGATTTCTTTGAAGAATTCACTAACAATGTTGATGGAGCAATATACTTTGCAGACAAGTCAAAACTCAAGCCATCAAGGCTTGGCATCAGGCTCAAACTGCCTGGACTTCCAGACTTTCTTCTACATGATGTTCTATACCTCCCAGAGTTGAGGAGAAACTTGTTGTCTTTAGTCGACATCTACCAGCAACGACACTCCATTCACATATTTGATGGAAAGGTTGAGGTCAGAAAAGCATCAAATCACTCACTTGTCATGATTGGGATAGAAGAAGAAAGACTTCTGAAACTGCAAGGAACCTCTGCTCGTGCACAAAACTTTTCATACAGTTCTCGCTATGATGAAGGTACATTTCCATCAAGTCTTTTATGGCATGCTATTTTTGGACACTTGAACAATGACAACCTCCATTAGTTAAAGAAAAATGTTGTTATTGGTTTGCTTAGAATTCCTAGGAAACTTGAGCAATGTAATGCTTGTATCTTAGGAAAGCACAACAAACAGTCTTTTCATGATTCTCATTACAGAGCACATAGAAAACTTGAACTCATTCATTCTGATTTATGTGACCCTATGATGGAGGTACATTTCCATCCAATCTTTTATGGCATGCTAGATTTGGACACTTACAATGACAAGCTCCATTTGTTAAAGAAAAAGGGTGTTATTGGTTTGCTTACAATTCCTAGGAAACTTAAGCAATGTAATGCTTGTATCTTAGGAAAGCACAACAAACAGTCTTTTCATTATTCTCATTATAGAGCACATAGAAAACTTGAACTCATTCATTCTTATTTATGTGGCCCAATGCCTGTTCCTTCTGCAAATGATAATAACTATATGATGACATTCATTGATGACTACACCAGAATGTGTTGGGTTTATTTATTGAAGAACAAATATGAAGCTTTTGAAACATTCAAAAACTTTCATGCAAGGATTGAAAATGATGCACAATCGCATATTAGATCTATTCGTATTGATAATGGAAAAGAATGTACATCAAATGAATTTGAAAACTATCTTCGCCAACATGGGATCAAACATCAAACAACCATGCCTTATAATCCCCAACAAAACGGAGTAGCTGAAAGAATGAACAAGACAATTTTAAATATGGTACGTTCAAAAATGTTAAGCTGACGTTTTGGGTTGATGCAGTTCTATGTGTTGTGTATATAAAGAATAGGTGTCCATCTCATGTTATCAAAAACAAGACTCCCTATGAAATGTGGTTTGGCAACATTCCTTTGGTGAGGCATCTTAGGGGTTTTGGTTCCACTTGTTATGCCTTAATACCTAAGGAACAAAGAAACAAACTCGGTGCAAGGAGACGCAAATGTATCTTCTTGGGGTATTCAAATACCTCCAAGCATATCGTTTATATGTTGAAGTGGATAAGAAGTTTATAATATATAGAGATGTGATATTTCTTGAATCTTCCAAGACTGAAAATGTTGTTGAACAGTAGCTTGATCGCTTGGATAGATTCGGACGTGCGAAGACTTTTCAAGAGTTTGATAATGAGACTCCACGTCTTGAACGGGGGATCCCTATACTAGATCAATCTGTGGAATCTTCTTATGAATCACTCTCTCCCTTGTATGAAGCTCCAACCATTGATGACACTTTGAGTGATGTGATTGACAAAAATGGGAGACTAAATCTTGATTCAACCCATCTCAGACAACTGAGCAGCCTAGGCCATCTCATAAAGGTCCTCCAAAACGGCTAACAAAGACACTTGAAAGTTTTCATCCTGATGAGTATGGAAAGACAGGAACAAGAAGCTCAACCAGACAGAATGGAGGTGATGCAGACAATCCTGATTCACTTGTTGATATGGATGTTTCTTATGATTGTAAACTGAATTTGTCTACAGATTTCGAACCAACTTCCTTCAAAGAATTCGCTTCTTATGATGAATGGAAAGAAGCGATGCAAAAAGAATATGATGCTTTGATAAAGAATGGCACCTAGAAGCTAGTTGACCCTCCATTGGGAACCAAACCAATTGGATGCAAGTGGAACTTCAAGAACAAGTATAAAGCAAATGGCTCACTTGACAAGCATAAAGCCAGGCTCCTGGCAAAAGGTTTTGCACAGAAAGAAGGGGTTGATGATGAGGAGACTTTTGCCCCCACAACAAAATGGGATACCATCCGGATACTCTTTGCCTTGGCAACTCAGAATGGCTCGAAAGTCCATCAAATGGATGTAAAAATTGTTTTCTTGAATGGAGATAGGAAAAACAATGTTACTATATCCCAACCAGAAGGATTTGTTGTGAAGGGCCAAGAACACAAAGTATGTGAGCTTGTAAAATCCTTGTATGGCCTCAAGCAAGCACCGCGACCCTGATACGAGAACTTAACTGAGCATCTTCTGAAACTCAATTTCAAACATTACGATCTTGATGACGCAACTATGTTTGTCAAGAAAGTTGGCAAAACAGTTGTATATCCTGTGGCGTATGTACTATGTAAATCTTTTAATGACAGGGAACAATGAGAATTGCATTGCATCCATAAAGAAGGGACTAAGGAAAGGTCTTGAAATGACGGATTTGGGTTATGTTCGCTACTAACTTGGTATTGAAGTAACCCAACGCCCGAGGTTTATATTCCTCTCTTAGAAGAAGTACATCGGAGACCTGTTGAACAGGATTGGCATGGCTGAGTGCAATCCTTTGATTACTCCAATGGAATAGAGCTTAAAGCTCACATCCATCTAAGGAAAAGAAATTGAGGATGCAAAAAAGTACAGGCAGCTCGTAGGAAGTTCAACTACCTGACTACTACCAGACCAGACCTAGGTTGCGGGGAAGCTTCAAACCCCCTTCGCTTCGTTTCCGAAACGCGCTCCGTGCGGGAGCGTTTCGGAAAAGCACTTCCGAAAACGCTTCCTGAGGGGAGCGTTTTCGGAAGCGCGTTTCCGAACCTGTTAAAACGCTCCCCGTCTTTTCGGGAGCGTTTTAGGAAGCGCTCGGGAGCGAACGCTTCCTGAGCGCTTCCGACGTTTAAAAAACGCTTCGGGAGCGTTTTTTAAAAGCGTTTTTTAAACACCGGAAGCGCTCGGGGAGCGTTCGCTCCCGAACGCTCCCCGGAACAAAAAATGCTTCCCGCCGCGTGCAAATTTTTTTAAGTGAAAAATCGATTTTTTTATAATGGGGGGGGGGTTTCATTTTACATTTTATTGTTTGTTGAGTTGAGAGAGAGAGCAAGAAGGAGAGCAAGGAGAGCGCAAGGCTGACAGGAGAGCAAGGAGCAAGGCTGACAAGAGAATTGCAAGAAAGAGGTAGGCTTTCTAATCCAATTTAGTATTTGCTAGGATGAATTTGTAGATTGTTAAATTGTTTAAAAATGAAAACTTGAATTTTTCTTGAATGTTGCATTTTATTGGATTTAAAACTTAAAAAATGAATAGTTTTTTTCCTTTGTTGCATTTCCTATTCCCATTTGTTTTGCAGGCTAGAAACTTGAAACTTGTTTCCATCATGGCTATATGGCTAGGGATTTTCCTCATGTTGGTTCCTTTCTTTGTGATAATGGTGTTGGAGAGTGCTAGAAGAAAGAGGCAAATCAAAGAAGAGGAGGATGAAGAGGAGGGTTATGATGGATCTGAAGAAAATCCTGAAGAGGAGGAGGATTATGCTGAGGAGGAAGTGGGGAGTGGAGAACCTAAGAACATAGATTCCCCAACTAAACAAGACCAAACTCCTTTGTGGAAATATGTTCAGAAAATGGAAGGAGAGAAAGGTGGTGGAACCACTAAATTTATTTGCCCCCATTGCAATAAACAATACCATGGTTCATACACCCGTCTGAGAAGGCACCTTTGTGGGATAATGCCAGGGGATGAAACTAAAAAATTTGGAATCAAAGTTTGTACTTTTGTGCCAGCACCACAGAGAGAGATATATAGGAAGGAAGAGGGGGTTGCCCTACAGAGATCATCTAAAAGATCTAGGGGTTTCGTTGATTCAGGCCCAACACATCATGGACAAACAAGTTCAACTTCCACCCATGCCAGTGGTTTTGGAAGCAGTGGCACTGGATTAAGGTGTAGAACCATATCCGATTTCCTAGACGAAGGGTGTAGGAATGATGTGGATTCAAAATTTTACCGGTTTCTATATGCATGTGGGGTGCCATTCAATGTTCTTCGCTCACCTTATTGGCATGAAATGGTTTCTGCCATTAATGATGCCCCCAAAGGATACAAAAGCCCTGGGTATGACAAGGCCAGAACCGTGGGTCTTGATCATGAAAGAGCTAAAATAAACGATTCTTTGGCTAGAATGACAAGTTCGTGGAATGAGCATGGGCTGTCCATTGTCTCTGATGGATGGACCAATGTAAAAGGAAAACCATTGATAAATGTTTTGGCTGTGCCGGTTAGTGGTGCAGTCTTCCTGGCAGCTTATGATTATTCAGATAAATTCAAAACCGACATTAACATTGCAGAACCATTACTTGATATAATTGAAAAGACTGGGCCATACAATGTCATACAGGTCATCACTGATAATGCTGCTAACTGTAAGGCAGCAGGAGCAATTATTGAGAATAAATACCCCAACATTTTTTGGTCTGGGTGTTTGGTTCACACAATGAACCTTTTGATACATGATATCATCAAAAACAAACAACCTCAATTCAAATGGCTTGGTGATTTGTACAAGAGAGGTAAAAAAATGATCAAATTTATTACAAATCATAGCAATACCCATGGGCTTTTCCGTACTCACTCCAAATTGGAGTTGTTGAAAATAGGAAAAACTAGATTTGCTAACTATTACCTCACCTTCAGGCGCCTTTTGAAGGTAAGAGAGTCATTGGCTGCAATGGTATCAAGCCCACACTGGCAGCTATTAAAGGACAGGGCGGCAACAATAGTTGACAGGCAAAGTTTCGAACATGTGGAGGAGACCGCCCTTGACCATTTGTTTTGGGCACGTATGAGGGAAATTGTGAGTTTTACCAAGCCCATTTTTAACATGATTCGCTTTGCAGATACTGATAAACCAGTGATTGGAGAGGTTTATGAGCAGATGGATAGCATGTTGGGGCAAATAAAAGATATTGTTAAGGATAATGATCCCAACTTGTATGCTATGATTCATGACTGTGTGTGTGCACGGTGGAATAAACTCAATGTTCCACCACATGCTTTGGCATATATCCTTACGCCAAAATATTACTCTCCATCTTGGTTGGGCCAACCTGCACCTAGAGGTGGGGTTAGGGTGAAACCTCACACAGATCCAGAGGTACAAGAGGGGTACATGAAGGCATTGGACAAATTGGTACCTGGCAGGGAAGATTGTGCTAGATTGCGCCTTGAATTAGGCAAATACTTCAGTTGCACTGCTAACTTTGGTTCTTTCCATGCAATGGAAGACAGGGACAGATTTGATGCTCTCACATGCTGGGAATCATATGGCGGCATGGGACTTTTGCCAAAGTTGGCTAAAAAAGTTCTCTCACAAGTTGTGAACACTTCTTCTGCAGAGAGGTGTTGGAGCACCTACATCTTTATACACAATGTGAGAAGAAACAGGCTGAATGAAAACCGAGCTGAAAGCTTGGTTTATGTGCATTATAACTTGAGGTTGTTGAGCCATTACCGTGATCGGGCAAATGAGGATCAATCATACAGAGTCTGGGACAACAACCCAGAGGATGATAATTTGGAGGACGGCACGTTACATCTGGAAGAATTGGAAGCAGAACTTTATAGGGATGATGATGAAGCATCAGCAGCACCGCCACACACAGGGCCAGTCCCACCATCTACTGGTAGTAGTGCGGGTGACAATGCCACTCCTCGATATCACACTGTTGTTCCTTTGCAGATCCAGCCTCCACCTTCTAGTTGTGGTCGTGGTACTCCTGAGAGTACTAGAAGACCAACATTTCCTCGTGGCTCACAAAAATTAGACATTTCTCGTGGGCGTGGCAAGGGGCCAGCCAGATAAAATATATTTTTTGTTTACTATTTTCTATTTGTTGTTGACAGTTGAACAGTTGAAACTTGACTCTTTCTGATTTCATATATTTAATGACAATTTAAGTTTGAAGTTTGAATTTGAAAGGTGAAACTTTGAAGTTGGCATTTATAAGTTTATTGTTTACAAGTCATTATGAATATGAATATGATGCTTCATGAAAGTTATATGGTGATCAATGAATCAATGATGATAAATGCTATATAATATCAATGATGATAAATGTATATTGAATTTTGAAATCAATGAATCAATGATGATAAATGCTATATAATATCAATGATGATAAATGTATATTGAATTTTGAAATCAATGAATCAATGATGATAAATGTTAGATATTGAAATTTGAAATCAATGATGATAAATGTTATATATCAAATTATCAATGATGATAAATGTTATATATTGAATTTTGAAAGCTTGAAACCTTCAAATTGATGATTTGCGAGACTCAAGAGTCAATATGTTGTATGCTTCCAACTCGTGGACGTGGTTGATGAAGATTATAACTTCTAGATGATTGATGTTATATGATTCAATCTATGTTTTTATGTTTTTTATGTCTAATTCATCATTCTACATGTTTTTGTTGACATATATGCATCAAAATATAAAAAATATTAAAAATATTAAATATATATATATATAAACGCTCCCGAAAACGCTCCGGACCCGGAAACTTTAAAAAATGGCGCTTCGCTCCCGCTCCCGCTCCCGCTTCCAAGTAACCTTGGACCAGACATTCATTTGTTGTTGGAATCCTCTCTAGGATTATGCAAAAGCCTTGTGAGGGTCATTGGTTTCCTGCAAAAAGAGTTTGAAGTAGTTGAAGGGAACTCAAGACTTTGGACTCAAGTATACACAAGTAGGTGACTTCAGCTTGATTGGATACTCTGCTTCAGATTTCGATGGAGATAAAGAAACTGGGGTATCTACTTCAGGTTATGTTATGTGTCTTGTATCAGGAGTTGTCTCCTGGAGGTCACACAAACAATCAATTCCAGCATATTCCACAACTGAGGCAAAATATGTGGCAGCAGCTTAAGCAACAAAGGAAATTGTGTGATTCAAGAAAATTTTGGAAGATTTGCAGGAGAAACAAGTGCATTCAACTCCTCTTTTGATTGATAACACTTCTGCAATAAAGTTGGCCAAGAACCCAAAGTTCCATGATCGAACCAAGCACATCAATACAAAGTATCATCTGATTCAACATCATGTTGAGGCCAAGACAATCCACCTATGACAATGTTCTACAAATGAGCAGATTGCAGACATCTTCACCAAAGCGCTTGGAAGAGAAAAGTTTGAAAGATTCAGGGTGATGCTTGGACTCACCAACATCCCTTTAGATTAAGGGGGGCAATGTTGGCACCTAATCTTTGGGATTAGGAAAATTATGTAAATAAAATAAATACAAAAATAAGGAACGTGAAGACACAGGAATTTGAATTCCAAGAGTCTCCCTTCAATGTATTTATCAATGATCTCTTAATGCAAATACACAATCACATTCGTGGAGTTACTCCTAGCTTGACAGTTATCATAATGATATCATGAGCAGCTAGATCTCAAAGCCTCTTGAAGAGGCAATGTTTGGATGTCATGTGAAAGGATTTTGGGTCAACAAAGTAACAATAGACATTCGAGCATCCTTGCCTACACTCAATAATATCCTAGAGATGAAGACTGAGGAGAAAGAGGAAGATTACAGGTTGATTCGAGAGCATTTCTAGGAGGCCAAGTTGTTGGAGAAGGGTCGAATTGTTGAAGTGAGAAGGAGGTCAAATTGTTCGAGAGATTGATTTGCAAGGGCTGAATTTCCTAAGGTGCAGAGGCCATTCGACGAGAAGACGCAGGGTTGAGTTGTTGGTGAGAGGTGGGCCGAATTTCTTCAGAGGCTAATTTCCAATAGGCAAAATTCCTAGGGTCGAATTCTTCTAATGGGACAGTGTTACAAGCAGTGTGGAAAAAATCCCGATTTTATCCCGACTTTTTAAAAAAATCCCGATTTTTTGCAGGCGCCGATAAAATCCCCCGATTTTTTCCCGATTTTTTGAAAGTTGAAGAAGTCGGGATTTAATTGTTATAATCCTGACTTTTTGCTGAATTTTTCCAAAAAATCATGAGGGAGGTAATTTTTTTAATAATTTTTAAATTTTTTTTTGAAAAAATCGGGATTTTTTCCAAAAAGTCTGGATTTTTTCAAAATATGAATATTTTTGTATTTTTTTAGTTTTGCCGATTTTTTGCTGATTTTTTCGAAAAAATCCCGACTTTGCCGATTTAATCCCGACTTGAAGCCCTGCCGATTTAATCCCGACTCCGACTTTTTCCACATTGGTTACAAGTTCCAGTCAAATGCATATTTCCTTGTAATTTCTGTGGGTCGAAACCCTAATTTTCTTGAGATTAATTAATGAAGGAGAATTGTTGTGGGTGTTGAGCTATTGTAATGTGTGATTGATCTCTCTCTGATTTTATTTCCGCTGCATATGAATTTCTAGAAGTTAAAATACCAGTGATTTTATCTTCCATCAATTCAGAAAATTATTTGGGTAATAAAATAAATTTTGGGGAATAAATAATTGTTGCGAGAAAATAAATCTATGCCGGTATAGGAGATTTAACAACCTATATTTTGATAGCCTTTCTTGAAACAAACCTGCCCTCTGGGCCTAAGGCATGGTCCCTTGAGCCAATCAAAAAGCTACAGATCAATAGTTGTAGCATAAAATTTGGCATAGTTGTGGAAAATCATGATTGTCCTATACTTATTCCGCTTAGATAAGATAAGATAAGATAATTATAGTAATGTCTAACAAATGACCCCAAAAGTAGGTCAATGGAACTAAAGAATACAACCAATATGAATACAATGTGGGAGCTGCACGACCACTAGAAATGTTGAAAATCATATAAAGAAAAAAACCTACATAGGTATAACATCAGAACATATCTATAAATGTATAAAACCATGACAAAGGTACAGCATTACAAAATACCAAGGTACAGTGTTACAAAATACCAAGGGAGTTTGGGCAACTCAAGAACTGTCAAGAGAGAGACTGTCAGAGAGAGAGAGATCAGAAGATGAGGCCAATAATGTCAAAATCTCCTGAGTCAGATGGCTAAGGGCGAAGGGGGCTTAGAGACATCCCCAGATTTATGGGTAGGATGGATAAGGTATTGGGACATTGATATGAGAAAGCCAGTGCAAAAGGTATGATTAGAGAAAGTAGTGATGGGGTGCACAAAGGTTTGCATGTCATACATTGGAAATTTAGATCGACGACCCTCTAAGCCTGCAGCTTTGCTCGTGCAAAATTTCTAGATGATCCTTCTAATCAGGCTAGTGGATAAGTGACGGGGGGGGGACACAAAAGATAGTGACAGGAGGTAGGCTAGGATGCATGATTCGACCAAGTGGAGAAATGAATATCAGAGGGAAGTTGTAGAAAATTATTCCTGGAGTTAAGAATTAGAGACTCTATTTTGGTTACTGGCTCTTTAGCAACCCAAGGGGATTTTGTATTAATTGCCCCTATACAACCTTACAGAAGTAACCTTTATTGTCACACAGATATTACTGTAATATGCCTAAGGCACATAATGATTAACTAATATAATTTGTTAAACGCATTTCAACAAAATAGATAATAATACTTTAGCAAAGCACTGTACCTTGTGATTACAGCTTTATCAGTATATCCAGGACCTCGATTTCGATATGTACTTCTCTGCACACTCATTGCCTGCAAACAAATACAATGGACAAATCAGATAAAAGTAAACAAGCAATATAATTAAGATTGACAGAGTGTCTGTCATTTAAGTCTGCTAATTATATTTTAGATTTCCCTGCAACAGAACAACAAACACACTTCCTGAACTATCATATTTTGGAGACTAAACTCAGAAAGTTTAGTAAATATCAATCTATGCACACATTCAACAAAGATAAAATTTTCTTGGGCACCAAAGGGATCAAGTGACTAACATGATTCCGTTTTGGCATGATCAATAATCGGATAAGTCGTTCGTATCCATTACAGAGAAAGTACCTGTAAGAACATGTAAAAGACATCAAAAACTAACATCTTTTTTATTGAGGCACTTTCTGTTAAACAACAAAGGCAACTTTCACGTTAAATAACAAACTTTATTCCTGTGACATTCACAAAAAGAACACGGATAAAGGAAAAGAACCAGCAGTGTTTTCAAATGTGTATAAACAATATAGGCAACAATTGACTAGACAACTACATGGTGTCTCATATTATCTGTGTTTTGGATTAAAGTAAAAATGCATGTGATTCAAGCAAGAAACCTTTGCCAAGAGCTAACCAGAAGAGGGGAGAGGTGTTATAGATGCATGCCTAGGTAGGAACATAATAATGGGAGATTGTACGAGAGAACATATATGCTTGAGAAAAGGATGAAACCAAAGGTTTTAAGGGGGATGACGAAAGGCCTCACACAACTCACATCTTTGCAAAGAAAGGAAAGTTTTCTTTTTACATAGAGGGGGCAATTTTACAATTTACAATTGCGATTAAATCATGGGAGTCATGTGCAAAAGCAAAACAAAGGTGCTTATGATGTTGCATGTACTCCTCAATGACCCAATAGGTCATCGGGCGAAAACCTAGTGTTGGGACAAGAATGGATTGTCGAGTGGAATAGGGGAAGAGTCAAGAGTGATCTCCAAAATAACCATGGAAAGAAGCTCATATTTGGTTGACCCTCTTATGGGGCAAGAACTGGGGTAGGGTAGGAATCAATAGTCAAAGGTAGGTGGTTCAAGAGTTGTCATACTCCCTATCAAAGAGTATGAGGTGCATGGGGCACATTACCCACGTATACATAGGGGTAACCCTAGGAGAATTTTTCCCCAAAATGTGGATTTCCAGCTAGCAGCCTCATATGATCCTCAATAACCACAGTAGGTAAATAACCATAAGATTCATTAGCCATTATTTCACAAGAAGCACATTCATTTAGTGCTTTAGGACATCTAAGAAAGGGTCACGGATTGAAGTCAGATAATGGATCATTATGCTTGGAAGTTGTTCTTGTTGCCTAATTTCACCATGGGGGTTATCCTTTCTTCTTAGTCAAGTGTACTGCATGGGGTTTATCTTTCACTATTTAGGAGGGCCATGAATAGGAGGCCTAGATAAAAGTATTGTGTCCACATCCCTCCATATTTAACACTTGTCATTTGTCCTTGATCATTGTCCCTTTTTTTGTTTGGTTGTTGTCAATCACTCATACTAGTTCCCTGTCTGCCTCATCCTATAAGAAGAGGGGCTTAGAAATTTCCCAAAGGTTGAAGCAGCTACAAAAAGAAGGAAAGATAAAAGCATATGCTGAAATGTTAAAATCTCAAATAATAGCAAGGGTAAATCGTGGAAGCCTGTTGAAATTTGGGTACCAGAGGACAAGTGGTTCCCTAAGGCTTTGATCTTTGGCCTAGGGAAAAGTGTCCAAAAGAATTTAACTTTTTCTCCTAAAGTGACTTTATAAGTTGTAAAGTCCAATCTAATTTAAAAGCTGTTAATTTTGGACAACTAAGTCAAACTCCATGATGTGATTCTTAGATGAAGATGCCAATATTTTTATTGGATTCCTCTTTCGGAGAGGTGCAAGATCGATCTAAAAATCGTCTTGATCGGATGAGCAGAACATGTATTTTGAATTTATTCCACATGTGCAAGGTCAGTGTGATTTATCCCACATGTATAAGAGATGTGTCACACACCCCCACAAATGCCTATATATTGGAGAAACTTGGAGTTCATTTTACACACACATTTTTGTGGAGGCATTTTCTTCTCTTTTGGATGGCGATGGAGCAGTGTTCTTGGTTTTACGTTTAGGGCTTCTTGGTGCAGCGTCTTTGTGGAGTATTCTTGATGAGACGTCTTGGGGTTGTGTGACACATTGGGTTGGCTGACCTTATCGAGACTTTGTTGGTTGAAGCATCCTGCTGACCGCCATAACGCCACCATTCTTTATCTTTGTTTTTGGCTTGTCTTCCATCGATCTATTGTTCTATCTGCGTCTTACTTTCATTAAAGCCCTAGAAGTTTAAAGTATATTTGCATCTAGCATAGAACATCTTCAGAATTTAACATGGTATCGGAGCTAGGAGAAGACAACACCCAGCTTATGTCAAGGATGTTGGGCAGCGAGATGAGGTCTATTCTAAGGGAAAATAAGGCTGCCATTAAGGCTGTGTGGTAGGCCGCAAGCCATACCACCACAGCGAACAATAGCGTAGAAATTGAAAGGTAGCATACGCATGGACAACACATGCATTCTGTCACCATTTTCTCACTCGCAGAGTCCTCGGCACAGGCAGGTACAGGCAAGCAGTCAACAAACACGGAATCATTGAAACTAAGTCAACGCCCTTGTTCATTGATGACCTTTCGGTATACTGGAATGCTTCCGCTGGCACAAATCTTATCACGTGCGGTTAAATTGTAATCATGTGAACGTACATGTCGGATCTGGCGACGTGTAATCGTATGCTATCAGCGTAATAAATTTATGGAGTCTCGTCGTTATTTATGAAACTAATACTCGCACAGCATAACCTACAGGCATTCAGATCACGCCTATACTCCCTCGATCTGCGATTAAATCAGGTGGTCTGGTAAATTGATATGGTTGAGACTTTAATTATTTTTTTCTCTCTCCCGTTCAATCGTGTAGCAATTTTCAGGTTGAAAGTTTCCACAGAAAGTTCAAATGAACAAAAATTATGTACGACTGCAATCCATCTTTCACAATCTGCAATCTTGTTAATCATAATGTGGCTCAGAACACCACGTCCCAGGTTCGATTTCTTTTGCGTCAACTTTCGTGGGCCAATGGCGTGTCCAACTATGACGGAGCTCGATGACGAAGCCATCCTCCATCATCCAGGGCTTGGACGCGGGCGATACAGGGAGAGACATTAAAGTTTATAGGTACTTCGGGCAATCGATCCTGTGGTTTGTAAATTGTGGTAACCTCGGACTTGTAATTATTAAGATCATACTACAGCAACCCGAGTTCGAATCTAGGTAATTGAAACTCGTAAAAATTGATGCAACCCCGTCCTCAGCTGGTATGCAATATTCACAGTCCAATAATACTCGGACCTGTATTTGTGGGAGCTTGGACAGCCGTCAAAGCTTCAAGCTCGAACCTGTAATCACAAGCCTGAAAACTTTGCAGCTGAGGCTAGAATCATTTGGAGGCTTGGACCTGTCGTTGAATTCGACCTCTGCTTGGGCAGATTTTATCTAACTCGGATCACTGAATTGTGGTTAGAACTTTTTTTTTTTTTTAAGCCACTACAATAGCTCGGAATTGCAGTCCTATGAAGGAGCTTCATAAAATAGTTTGGTTCTGTTGAGGAATACCTATGTTGCATTGCAGATTGGTGGGGAAACAACATTAAAGCAGACTTTGGTATTGAAGTATTTGAAGAATTCAGATTTGTTGTAACAATGATTTGAGGAAATTGCAACTTGTTCCTGTGTGAAGAAGACTCGGATTACTGACTGTGGAGGTTGGGTTTTACATTGAATCTGAACCTACCTGTAGCTCAACCTGTGAGGCAGTCACAGTGAAGAGATTCAGAATTATTGGAACAGTCACCTAGGCAGTATACAAATGTGGTAGCTTGTACTTCTGTGGAGAGACTACTTTGCAAAGATCTGTGTCAACCTTGAACAGAGACAGGGACAGTGTTGTGAAGCTTGGACTAGCTTCTATAACAGTGTGAAGACTCTTGCCAAGCTCGAACTGCAGCCTCAAGACCTTGGTTCATTTGTCTTTGCAGCTATAAGACCTCAGACCTGTTTGGCAGCCTTGAACATGAGATAAGTAAAGGACTTTGTTGCATCCCTGGAGGTTCAAAATTCTGAGTATAAGCAACAGCTCTCTGTGGAAAGGATCCTAAAGGGACAGTCACAGTGGAAGATCTATCCTAAGCTTCTCAAGGATTAAATCTTCGTTATTCTAAAGCATAATGTTGATCAATTTATGAAGAGTTGAGACAAGCATCAGAAGTTCCAGAAGTCAGTATTGATCTCCAGGGAATCATTGACACATTATTTCATCATTGTTTTGAAAGTTTCTAGAGGATCTCACTATGACATCATTCAAAATCACTGTGAGAATATGTGAGGAATATGTACTATTCAGGACAAAGGAACAGTGAATCTTAATACAGTGGCAGTGATGTAAACCATGATCTGAGGATGTATCCTTGACATAAGTCTTTTGGAGCAGTGTTGGTTGCAACATATATTGTAGTTATGACAATAGAGATGGTGATATGAATTATGCGCAGTAGTTGTATTAAGTTGCAGACTATGTACAAGCAGCAAGAACAGCATTGGCAGAAACTGTGGGAATTGATGGGCTGGCAGAATTTAAAGCAGCAATATTCTCTGTGAGATCTGCTTGGTACATCAAGAACAGGCCAAAGGAACATAAGTGGAAAGCATCTTCTGCATGTAAGTCATCTTTATTTGTTCTTGATGTGTAGAAAGATATGGACAATGACATATGGCAATATATGGCTATGATTCTTGAATGGCCTTGACAGTGGGCGAGTAAGATTTAGGCCCATGATTACAAAGAGCTTGTGTCTGAGATACCCAATCATGAGGACATTTGTCAGGATTATGACAAAGAAAAGCATAGGGGACTTTTCCTCATTCCTCGAGTGTGACAAAGACATCTGATGCATTCTGACTTATCTGATATGCTGCCTTGGGAGGATGTTCTTACAAATGTCTTCTCTCTCAAGAGAAGCTGCCATTAAGAAGGAGACTACAACCCTCATGGCTCAGAAACATATGGCTCCAAGGGGGGGAATTCCGGGAAAAGCAAGAAGCCATATAAATACCAGAGGTATCTAGCTGCCATGAGTACAATATGAGCCTAGATCATGTGAAGAAGCTGTAAAGCATCAAGTCTGGTAGGATACGATACAAGATGATGTCTGGGATATGGTCCCCAAACCACAGGACAAAACTGTTGTCACCTTGATATGGCTCTATAAGATCAAGCATGGATTTGATGGGAGTGCTGAAAAGTACAAGGCAAGATGTGTTGCATGAGACTTCTCTATAGGAAGGCATTGATTATGATTTCACCTGTGATCTATTATTACCCTTGCTGCTACGCAAGGATGGAATCTTCATCAAATGGATGTGAAGACCACCTTTCTGCATAGTGCAATAAAGGAAGAGGTGTATGTAGAGCAACCTCTGGGGTTCGAAGTCCTGGATCAAGTCACCTATGTTTCCAGGTTGATAGAGAAAAGCCTCTCATTTTGGTTCTCTATGTGGACGATGTCTTCCTGACAGATGCTGACCCTCTCATTCATCAGTGCAAGAGGGAGCTTGCTGCTAAGTTCGAGATGAAGGACCTAGGACTGATGCATTATTTCCTAGGCCTGGAGGTCTAGTAGAGACCTGGCGAGATTTTCCTTTCTCAAAGAAAATACATTGTGAAGCTTCGGGAAAGATTTGGTATGGTGGACTGCAAGTCCGTGTCGACACCGATGGAGCCCAACTTTAAGAAGTTGAGTGGCAACGTTGCTGGGCCCGTGCTAGCAAATCCTACTGAGTATCGTTAACTCGTAGGGGCCCTGATGTTCTTACGGAACATCCGTCCGGATGTATGTTGTGCAGTGAACACTTTGAGTCAACACATGGTTGATCCTCATAACATTCACTGGGTTGGTGCCAAGAAACTCTTAAGATATCTTTGGGGCACGTTAGACCATGGGTTGAGATACACTGCCGAGAGCATGACACTCCTTGGATATTCTGATGTCGATTGGGCTGGCAGTGTGGTGGATCGCAAGAGCACATCTGGATGCTGCTTCACACGTAGATCTGCTTCAGGCAGGAAACGGAAGTCGGTAGCCTTGAGCATCGCTAAGGCCGAATACACTGCAGCAAGTATGGTCCATTGTGAAGTCACTTGGTTGCAAAAGCTCTTCAGTGAGTTGTTCGAGCATGTGCTAGATGCCACCGTTATCCTTTGTAACCAGAGGAGGATTCGTTTGTTAGAGAATCCTGTGTTCCACGATCAATCCAAGCATGTTGTTGTCTGGTACCACTTATCTGTGATATGGTACAGCGAGGAGCTGTAAGGCTCGATCATATAGGAACTGATGAGCAGGTCGCGGATATTCTCACAGAGCCCTTGGGGAAGGTCATGTTCCTAAACCTTCCATGAGAATCTTGGAATTGTGGAACGACCCTATTTGGAGGGCCTGTTGGACGATGAGCTCTGGGAGCTCGGGGGGGGGCTTTGGGGATAGCTTCTTGGTGCTATAAGCAACCACAGGGTTAGGCTTGCCAAACCTAGTTGGTGTGCTTCCACCCCACTGTGATGATATTGAGTTGGTTTACATCTCTCTAATCTGTGCCCCGTATGCATCCTACTCATGGAGTTTCGGACTCATGGGAAGTACCTCTCATTTGGCCAATGAGGTGGGAAATGAGAATAGAGACCATAGCAAGACCGATGGACGCGAGATTGTCGTACTCTCTATGTCTAGGATGGCATGTGTCCAACCACTTGATGTGGGATCAAGTCTAGCGAGGTTTCGGACCTCCAACTAACTTCTGGTCAGTGAAACTAGCTTCGGGTTAGTATATGACTCTCTTGAGTCCAAGAGAGGTTTCAGACCTCCAACTGACTTCGAGTTGGTATGTGACTCCTTTGAGTCCTATAGAGGTTTCGGACCTCTGAGCTGCCTTCGGGTTAGCCGTGAGTGATGTCTTTGTGACTCACCTTCTATTATGAAATAAAGAAGCCAACAAAGCAAGTTACGGTGGGATGACGCACAATGTTTGGATGGCACTAGTGGATGGAGTTCTATGTTGTCCGTACATCATTTAAGGCGGTACATTTCTCTGTAATTTTCTGTTTTGCTTTGGCACGAAAATCGAGGTGGAGTATAAACACGGTTTTCGAGATAAGTACATTTATGTGGTTGCTGGAATTTTTACTGTGCATTTCATTTCTCTGTAAAAGCAATATTCAGAAATAAGAAGAGCTTTCGAACTGGTTTTACCCAAGAGTTGTAGGGGGTTTTTCCAGGGTCATGTTGACCAAAAATCAGGGTGTCATTTTTTGTGTGAGTGGCTGATATATTTTCTGAGTTTTTATTTCTGCATTTTCCAGCACTTTGAAATTTCCAGAATTTGTGTTTTCAGAAAATATTTATTATATCCAGCTTGTTGAATAAATGGTTATGGGAATGGGCATTTAACTACATGGGAGTAATAAGGAGAAACTGAAAACTGGTGTTGGGCCAAAATTTCTACATGGTATCAGAGCCAGGTTGCTGAAAAGTGCAGTTTGGGACAGCAAGGGAAAAATTACAGCGAGCTGATTTTACACACAGAAAACTAAACCTTTACCACAGCAGTGAAATTTTCAGTTTATTAGGACAGCAAGCATGTCTTTGGGCTTGAGGGTGGAGGATAGGTTGGATGGGCATAGAAACTACAGTACATGGAAGGAAAGAATGCAGAGCATCTTTGGGTATAATGGTGCATACCCAACAGCACTCTGTAAATGTGCTTACTGATGCTACTCAGTTCACTAATTTTAATAAGAAGAATAACAAGGGTAAGGGACTAAGTTCTGGATGGTATTAAAGACCATTGCATTCCTCATATGAGAGGAAAGAGACTTGCTCATGAGATGTGGACAGCCTTGACCAATCTCTACCAAAGTACCAATGAGAACAGAAAAATGGTCCTAAGGGAGAAGTTGAAGGCCATTAAGATGGCAAAGACTGATAGTGTTATTGCATACCTCACAAAGATCACTAATGTGAGAGATGAGTTGGCAGCAGTTGGAGAGGTCATTCCACCCACTGAGTTGGTGCAGATTACAGTGAATGGCCTTCCCAGTACATGGCTGAACTTTGTTGATGGGATTGTTGCACAGGAGACCCTTCCCACTTGGGAGAGGTTGTGGAATGATTGCATACAGAATGAAATCAGAAAGAACCAGCTTGGGGCAGCCAAACCAATTGAGGAGGATGACAATGTAGCACTGTTAGTAGGAGGCAAGAAAGGCAAGGGAAAGAAGCAAGCTTCCACAAGTGGTGGTGGGGGCAAAGGCAAAGGTAAAGGTAAACAGGTGAACTTGCAAAAGGACTATTCCAAGGTGAAGTGTTGGAATTGTTAGAAGATGGGACACTATGCAGTTGTGTGTCCGAAGAAGAAGAAGAAGGAAAAGAACAAGACCATGGCACCATCAGCAGAGATAGAGGACTTTTCAAAGAGCTTTGACCGGGAGTTTGGGTTCATTGCTTGTGAGTCCACTAGTGCAAGATCACCTACCACGGAGGTTAGAGAGAGTGTGCATTTCCCTCAACTAGCGAAGCATCTTCAGGTATCTGGTATGTTGACAGTGGAGCTTCCCGTCATATGACAGGAGTCCGTGAGTACTTCTCAGAGCTTTCAGAGAGTGGCACTGATATAGAGGTAGCACTCGGAGACGATGGTGTTGTTAGAGCAGTGGGTGTGGGGACATTGACATTTGATAGGGAACCCAAACCTCCCTTGAAAGTGTTGGATGTTCAATATGTACCAGGGATGAGGAAGAACCTTATATCCGTCTCAGCATTGGAGGATAGAGGGTATGAGGTATTGTTCAGGAAAGAACAGGTGCTTATATATCCCAGGGGCGCTCCAGCTGATTCAGCTAGAGTGATTGATGTACGCCATGCAAAGGTGTACAAGTTTGCGTTTCAACCCCTTTTGGCATTGAGCAGTAGTACCGACAGCAGAGCTAGCAATTCAGAGTTGTGCGAGATTTGGCACTACAGGATGGGGCACATGTATCATGGGGCCTTGAGGACATTGCGGGAGATTCCTACAGGTGTGCCAGATTTCAATTCTGATCACATTGATACATGCAGAGGATGTGCTATGGGGAAGATTGCCAAATCCCCTTTTCCCAGTAGTGACAGCAGATTGACTGGGATTCTTGATTTGATTCATCCCGATGTGAGCGGTCGGATGTCTCATGTTTCCTTGAGTGGATATGAGTACTATGTTTTATTCATTGATGATCACTCCAGGAAGACCTGGATTTATTTCTTGAAGACCAAGAGTGAGGTCTTCAAGCGGTTTCAGCAGTTCAGAGCTCTTGTGGAGACTCAGACAGGTCGAAAGATCAAGTCCCTCGGGTTGGACAACGATGGGGAGTACACCCTTGGTGAGTTTGTTGATTATTGTGTGGAGGTAAGCATCAGGAGGGAGTTCACTGTTCCTTACAACCCCCAGCAGAACGGGGTTGCGGAGAGGAAGAACAGATCCGTCGTTGGAGCTGCCAAAGCCATGGTACATGATCAAGGGTTACCATTGTTTTTGTGGGCAGAGGCCTGCAACACTGCTGTGTATTTGTAGAACATGAGTCTGCATCGTGCCTTGGGGCATGTAACTCCGGAGGAGGCTTTTTCTAGGGAGAAGCCTGATGTTAGTCATTTTTGTATCTTTTGGTGTATTGCATACTCCTATGTACCCAAGGAGAAGAGGACCAAGCTAGAGCCCACTGCAGAGAAGGGTATCTCTGTGGGCTACAGTGAGACCTCGAAAGCCTTTCC
This sequence comes from Pinus albicaulis, assembly GCA_034641835.2. Taxonomy (NCBI): domain Eukaryota; kingdom Viridiplantae; phylum Streptophyta; class Pinopsida; order Pinales; family Pinaceae; genus Pinus; species Pinus albicaulis. The sequence continues at coordinate 144,778,351 of CM076571.1, forward strand.
GATTTATATTCCTGTATAGAGGAGAGTTGTTGTCAGGCGAGATGTGAAGTTCGAGGAGGACAGGGCTTTCAGGAGGTCACGGGAGTTAGAGTATCTGGATCGGCCAGGCCCTCAGGAGCAGCTGAGTCAGTCACAAGGATCTAGTGGGCAGGGATCAGGAAGTACATCAATTACGGTGTGAGGTCCATCAATGAGCAGTGGCTCGCAGAGTCAGAGGGGTGGTGCTTCGGGCAGCATGCAGAGCAGTCCGCAGAGCAGTTCACTAGGTAGTCCACTGATGGACAGTTCTCACGGTACTTCAAGATCTACAGGTACAGGTTCAGGCAGGAGGACAGCAGACAAACATTCAAGAGTTCAGGCTTATGATGAGGATGAGGAGTTTCATTCTCTGATGGGAGAAGTGTGCTCAGGGAAGAGGAAGCCCAAGTGGCTTCAAGATACCTTGAGAGAGACCACATCTATTACTGGGCCAAAGAGACCGGTCAGAGAGAGTAGACCACCGAGAGATTCTGTAGCCATATGGCAATGGTTGCCAGCATCATTGACTCAGAGCCTTCTAGCTATGAGGAGGCAATTAGCTAGCAAGTTTGGAGAGAGGCCATGCAGGAGGAGTATTCTTCTATCATGAAGAATGATGTTTGGGAGGTGGTGCCGAGGCCTGAGGGCAAATCCATGGTTACTTCAAATCGTTTTACAAGGTAAAGCACGTTGCAGATGGCAGCATCGAAGAGTTCAAAGCTAGGTTTGTGGCTAGAGGGTTCTCCCAGGTAGAGGGAGTTGATTATGAGGAGACCTTCGCTCTCGTGGCTCGATATACTTCCATTCGCTCCATTATATCAATAGCAACAGAGATGGGTTGGAAGATCCACCAGATGGATGTGAAGACTGCATTTCTCAATGGCTTCATACAGGAGGAGGTGTACATTGAGCAGTCGCAGGGCTTTGAGGTGCATGGGAAGGAGTCCCATGTATGCAAACTGAAGAAAGCACTTTATGGCCTGAAGCAAGCTCCTAGAGCTTGGTACTCCAGGATTGATACGTACTTGCAGCAGATGGCTTTCACAAAGAGTGATGCAGATCCGAACCTATACTTTATTGTGATAGGTGAGGAGTCTCTCATTCTGGTGTTGTATGTGGATGACTTGGTCATTACGAGTGCAGAGAGACCCATAGAGAGCTGCAAGAGAGATCTTGCTTCAGAGTTCGAGATAAAGGACATTGGCTTGATGCATTACTTTTTGGGCTTGGAGGTGTGGCAGGAGGAGGGGCATTTCTGCCTGGGACAGGGGAAGTATATTGTGGACATCCTTAGCAGATTCCACATGTAGGATTGTAGACCCATGTCGACACCTATGATCACTAACTGGAAGAAGCTTCACGCTTCAAATTACGAGTTGGTGGATCCCACATTGTATAGACAGTTGATTGGTTCCTTGATGTATTTGGTCAACGCTAGACCAAATATATGTTTTGCAGTCAAGACGATGAGCCAGTTCATGTGTGAGCCCAGGAGAGTGCACTAGGTTGTTACAAAACACATTTTGCAGTACTTGCAGGGGACAGTGGATTATGGTCTAGATTATAGACAGGGAGATGGAGTGAGATTGGCTGGGTACACTGATTCTGATTGGGCAAGTTGTGCTTCTGATAGGAAGAGCACTTCATGGTGTTGTTTTGGGTTGTGTTCGGCAGTTTGTCGTGGTTCAGCCGAAAGCAGCAGTCTGTAGCATTGAGTTCAGCGAAAGCAGAGTACATGGCAGCCAGTCTAGCTAGTTGTGAGGCCATATGGCTTCGCAAGATGTTGTTTGGCTTATTTGGTCAACCGTTGAGACCTTCAGTGATTTACTATGATAATCAGAGTTGCATTAAACCAATGTTGCGAACATCGACATCGGGATAAAATCGGCAATGGTCCGAAAAACCAAAAGATCGTAAAAATCAGGAAAATATCGATACAAATCGACAAAACATCGGCAAAATTAAGATACCATAAAAATATCTTTAAAAATCGGCAAACATTGGCTAGGCCAAAAAATCGTGATTTCGAGATAAAATCGGGATGTTATCGAGATGTTCGCAACACTGCATTAAACTCACGGAGAATCCAGTATTTCATGACAGGTCAAAGCATATCAGGATCAAATATCATTTCATCAAGGACTATGTTCAGAAGGGAGTTGTGAAGCTTGAGTATATTCCCACAGATGAACAGGTAGCAGATATTTTCACCAAAGCCTTACCACGGGGCAAGCATGTCTACTTCAGAGACAAGATAGGTGTGGTGAGGAACACTTTCCTCGGTAAGAGGTTGTGTTGAAACTTGGGTACCAGAGGACAAGTGGTTCCCTAAGGCTTTGATCTTTGGCTTAGGGAAAAGTGTCCAAAAGAATTTAACTTTTTCTCCTAAAGTGACTTTATAAGTTGTAAAGTCAAATCTAATTTAAAAGTGACTTTAAGTGATAAAGTTACTAAGTTTAATTTTAAAGTGACTTTAATAAAGTCAATGTGAAATTAGAAAGTGAAAAGTGACTTTGGAAATAAATAACTAAGAGGGTCTTTATTAAAGTGGGGTGAATTAAAAAATAGAAAGTGAGATTTAAATGCAAATTTAATCTCAACCCTAGATCTAAAGCTATCTCAGCCATTGGATTTAGGGATTCCCCAAAAGTCACTTAGGTTAGATTAAAGGAGGAAAAAAAAAAGAAAAGATCATTCATTCTTTCATGAGCAAATTGAGAGAGGAGGAGAGAAAGCACCATTTCAGCAAATCCGTACAACAAAGCACGAGCACGATTTTCAAGGCAAGCAGCACGAAAATCGAGGAAGGGAGAATAGCATTTATTGCTGCTATATTGGCACGCATTTTAAGGTCCATACAGCAGCAAGGAGGCATTGTTTTCAAGGTCCATACAGCAGCAATAGCACAGAAACCAAAGTCCGTACAGCACGAAAATCGAGGCAGATGTACAGCACAGATTTCAAGGCAGTCGTATAGCACAGTTTTCGGGGAGGTCGTACAAATGTCCGTCACAGTTTTCTATGTTGTCCATACAGCATTTAAGGCTGTACATTTCTCTGTAATTTTTTGTTTTGCTTTGGCATGAAAATCGAGGTGGAGTACAAACACGGTTTTCGAGATAAGTACATTTATGTGGTTGCTGGAATTTTTACTGTGCATTTCATTTCTCTGTAAAAGCAATATTCAGAAATAAGAAGAGCTTTCGAACTGGTTTTCCCCAAGAGTTGTAGGGGGTTTTTCCAGGGTCATGTTGACCAAAAATCAGCGTGTCATTTTCTATGTGTGTGGCTGATATATTTTCTAAGTTTTTATTTCTGCATTTTCCAGCACTTTGAAATTTCCAGAATTTGTGTTTTCAGAAAATATTTATTATTTCCAGCTTGTTGAATGAATGGTTATGGGAATGGGCATTTAACTACATAGGAGTAATAAGGAGAAACTAAAAACCGGGGTTGGGCCAAAATTTCTACAAAGCCAATTTAACTTGAGCTCTACCCCCTCATGTGGGGCCATCACCCAAGTCCAATGTTTATCATGCCAATCAAAGTAAAAGGGACTTGTGAAAACATCCCAACCCGAATGAGCAATAAATTGCCTCATCCTAAAAGGGGTCTTAAATGAAATTAATGAAGGCTTGCCAAGCAACCTAAATCAAGGAAAGAAAAAGGCTAAGGGTGGAAAAAGTAGTTCCATGGAAAGGGTAACTCAAGTATATGTGAGCATTCCCTTCACAAAGACGATCATAGATGAAGGTTTTGCATAACCTAGTATAAGACTATGATGTTGAGAAATCTAGGGGCAGCTAGATTAGGTGATTTCTCTTACTTTGATAATTGCTTGTGATGTATTTTTACTTAACTTGATTAGCTTCTTCTTTCACTTGATTATTATTAGTATTCTCTTCATCAAACAGCTACCAAACCATAAAGAACAATAAGACAAAGGACACAAGATATAGGCGATCATCCAAGGCCAAAACCTCTCCAAGAATTCTTCTCTTCTTATAGAATCTTCAATTGATGAATTCCAAGACCTATGACCCTTGACCAAGACCCTCCAAGACCAAGTCAAACCTTTCTTCCTTGACGAGCTTTCCTTCCAGCAACTTCTGCAATTTCGACCTCCCAACAGATTCTTCTACAACTTCGACCTGCCAACAAATTCTTCTACAACTTCGACCTGCTCAGCAAATTCTATTGGAACTTCGACCCAACAGTTTCTTCCTAGCACTTTGATTTGCCCAGCAGCACTTCGACTTGCCCGACAGCATTTCGACTTGCCCAACAACTTTCCAGAACTTCGATTTGCCCAGAAACTGTAGAAACCCTAGCACGAGAGAGAGAGACCCAAAACTTTGATCTTGCTCTTCTTCTTTTTCGTCCTTTTTCAACTACTTTCTTGAGGAGATCGAACTTGCTTATGAGTGTGTCCAAATGAGGTCGTGTTCCTTCTTATTTATAGGCTTTTGAGGGGTACGAATTGTTATCTTTAGGCCAACTTGTCCCTTGATGTAGGCCGAATTGATCTTTGCATCATGACGAGGTCTTGGAGGTCCTTTTTTACTTTCTTTTGACTCAAATAATTTTCTTTGCAATATGTAACATGCCCAAAAGGGTCTTCATACATGACAATGACTCAATTGACTTGTAGACTCAATGACAAGCCCTAGAAGCACTCAATCGGTGCTTGACCTAGAAATAATTTTCCCTTGAGTATGAAACCCATGCCTCAAGAATAACAATAATAAATTTATTTTTCTCTTTTCATTAAATACATATAATCATGATTACATATGTCATTATGAAGACCAAACCTAGTTACATATTTCAACATATGGCACCTCTCATGAAGTACAACCCATACCATATCACTTACCACTTCAATCTATGGATTAAAGGGTCAACCTAGGAATTGTTCCTCCCCCTAGGTCTAGAAGCACCTAATAGGGACATTTGATGATTCTCCCATAACTAAATTTGGCTACTTTTGTGATCTCTAAAGCTAATGTGAAATTTGAAGAAGGTACTTTGTGTGATATACTTACATGGCTTTGACATTAAATATGGTCCATATTTTATGCTTAAATGACTTTTGTGATCATGCTAGTTGATTTTACTTGACTCTTTGAGCCCATGCTTGATGATGATCCAAACATGGTCATGGTACTTTTGAGGACGTTGATGTTGCTTCACTCATGCAATTTGGATTTTATGATACACCCTTTGGAGGCCCTTCCACTACACCATTGACATTGTGCACTAGATGTGGGGTGTTGACTTGATGATGACTTGGCTTGCTCCAAGAGACACTTCTAAACCTCTAGCATTTGGAACGCTACCCATTGGAGCTAGGGCATTGCCCCTAGAGGGTGATGTATGCTGAAAATGTAACTAGTATCGCTCTTCATATTTGTTGTTTGGCTCATGACATTATGTAATTCTTAAGTATCTGTCAAAAGAAGAAAAATATTGCAAAGATCAAAGAATAAAATTATTTATTAAGCATGGGTTTCATGCTCAAATATATTTGCCAACACATCAAAGCACCCATTGAGTGCTTCTAGGTTTTTCATGAGTCAAGGTCTATGTCATTGTAAAAGACCTTTTTGGGCATTTGTATTTTGAAAAAGAAAAATTATTATTGTAATTATTATAGTGTCTAGAGGTTTCTATGACCAAGTCGACCTAGAGTGGGTTTGAAGAGCCACTTGGAAGGCTATATAAGGATGAACTTCGACCTCCATTGAGAGAGATACAAGCACAAATATCTTCTCATCTATTTTGTGGCTAGAAGAGGGAGCAAAGGATTATAAAACCTAGTGAAGTGAAGCAAAGGAAGGAAGCTACCCTAGAAGAAGTTTGATATATTTTTTTGCCTATGATAGCTCTGTTTTGCGAGGTACCTAGGGTTACCTCAGGTCCAAGTCTGCTTGAAGTATCATATTTTGCTTTTTTGAGATTCTCAAGGCTAGAAAAGCCTTCTTGTGGAAAGATCCTACCTCACAACCCTTGGAAATTTGGCTAGTTGACTTGCGTCATGATAGAAGCAACTTGTATTGGTCTTGGAAGTCTCCTTTGAAGTTGATAAGAGGTGGTTTATTCGGGTTTTCCCCAAGTTGTGGGGTTTTGCCCTGGCATGGATCCTATATCTTATGTCTATTGTCTCTTGTGATCTTCATGTTTATATTTGTAATTTTTTTATGAAGAAAAATGAACACAAAAGAATTAATAAGAAGCCAACAAGTTCACAAATAATTATCAAAATAAGGAAAATCATCATATAACTACATTCCCTTTGATTTTCCAACAATGTATACCTTTAATGATGATGTGGGCTAGAGAAGGCATCTTTTGGATGATGGAAAGTGACTCTTGGGCTAGTGCATATCCCCTTGATGAGGAGATGCATCTTTTCATGATAAGACATGACTTTCGAGGAGATTTTAACCCTCTGTGGAGACGACATTGTGAAAATTCCTAAACCTGGAATCCCTATTACAGCAAACTAATATTTCTTCTCCTACTTGATAAATTATGCAAGTTATTTACTGTGTTCTACAAGTAAATACTGAAGCAAATACACTGCAGCTTTCACTATTTACATTGCGAAAATTAAATGTGGAAACAAGATCTGAGCAAGAAGAAATACTAGACACATGACACCGTTATTTTTGGACTAAGTCCTCGGAAAAAACCCAATGCGGGAAAATCGGTGCAGCAGTTGAGGGTTTGATATTATTACGCAGAAGTTTTGAATATAACTAGGATGCCTTACTGGCCATCTATACAGAGAAAATTACTGACAGAGAATTAGTGAGAAAAAATGTCCTCACACTAACACTGGAAATTCAGCACTGACCCAACGCTGCACTGGACAGCCCCACGCTGCCTCTGCGCATATCTGCATCACCCTGGCAAGGAACTACATCAGTTCCTTTTGTCAGATATTCTGTTGGCTTGATCTAATCTTCAGCCTCTCCGGTCTTGCACCCCGACACTTTGGCACTGAATCTGACTGACCCTTAGCAAAATCACTGATCTCCTCAAGGTTGCAGTGTTGCCTCTGCGTCGCTGCTACGCTGCCTCTTCTACGTCCTCTTCTTTGCCTTCTCTGTTATGTATTCCCGGCTCGGGAAAATACTTTCCAACTGAAACTATTGTTGCCACTCACTGCAATCGAATCTTCTCGATCAAATCCTTCAACTGCTCTACGTTGCTCTCTTGAGAAATTCGATCTCTAGACTCCTCGATGTTCTTTCCAAATGCCCATCAAGTCCTTATAATCTTCTCATTGAGACTTCAATGGCCGAGATTAAATCGCTAATCAACGGCTAAGATTAACTTGACTTGATCTTCGTCTTTTTCTAGAAGATTCACACCCTGTTTTATTAATACCCTTTAATTATTTTAATTTCCTAAGTTTAGACTTAGGCTCCCATTAAAAATAATTAATTATTTTAATAAAACACAATCCGGGTGGAATTTTGCAAAACGTTTTCTGGGGTTCTTTGGAATACATGTGTCTAAGCCTCCCTGCAAAATTTGAGACTTAGATCACATCTGATGCTACCAAAAATCAACACTCCCTCTTAGCAAGGAATGTGCTCTAGTAATGCATCCTACTGAAGCACTACATTGATTCTGTAACATCTCCCTTTGCATTGTTGATGTCTAACACTGTTGCCCACCAACTACTGCGTTGTTGCATCCGTGTTGTTGTTGACCTAGCATGTTGTTGCCAACTGCCACTACACTGCAACTTTTTTGCTCATTGCATCAAAAAAACATCCAAGTATTGAACTAAGTGTTCAGTATGATGCGTCTAGTACTAAAGATCTGGTTGCTGCTAATCTCTGCGTTGACCCTCTAAAGCTACTACGTTGCTGCTGACTCTGCATTGTGCCTTCTAGCACTGGTGCCAACCCTGCTTTGTGCTGCTCAGACTATGGCACTCTCTAGCTACTGCGTTGTCACTTCTACACTCCTCTGCACCCACTGACACTGGTCCATCATGCTACTTCTGTCATGGACTCCTGTAGCAAGGTATTGATCCAAGAGGTGGACTCCTCAAGGATCCTGCTCAACTGCAACTCTTTTGAGCTTACAGTTCCAGATCATCCCAATTCTCCCCTGGAGATATGTGAGCAATCATCGCAAACTCCTCCTCCTCAATCCTTGCAGTTGCAGTCTGCGGATCATGCTTCTCATCCTTGTTCGTCTTCTTGAGAGGACAACGTGTAGCGTAGTGACCATACTCGCCACACCAGAAGCATTTGATCTTTGAGACGTCCTTCTTCCCCCTCCGCTACTCCTGTTGCCCCTTTGGTGCAAGGGTTGCATTCTCTTCCTCCTCCTTGGGCTTCGACCCACTGTTGTTGCTGCCATCAAGTTTACACTTGATCATGTCTCGCCTCATCTCTTCCTGCTGAAGAGCTACCCACATCGTCTCCCAATCAAGCAACCTTTCTGAGACTAAATTCAGGGCCAGTCTAACCATCTCAATTCCTTGAGGCATTCAGGGCCAGTCTAACCATCTCGGTTCCTTGAGGCGCGGCTCCTACAACTGCCAGTTGATCTCAGTCTTCCTGAAGCTTTGCAAGGAATGGATCAATGCGCTCTCCCCTCTGCATATCTAGATCGCATCTTCTCCTCCAAGAACATCTTTCGTTGTTCAGAAGATCGCTGATATAGCATCTCCAAGGCTTGCCACATCTCTCTGGCAATCCCTTTGCTGGTGATTTGACATACCACATGATCCTTCACTCCGTCAACAATCAACTGTTTGGCCTTTGCCATATTCTTCTTGAAGACTTTCAACGAATATGCATCTTCAGGTTCAACTGATGCACTATTGACGAATGCTTTGAGTTCATGCTCATCTAGCAGACATTTCATCCTTGCTTTGCCAGATCACGTAGTTGGAGGCATCCTCCAACCGATCTTGATCTCTTAGGTCGTTTGTTGCCATTTATGCCGACTAAATAATGTCGAACTACTCCCTCTTTCTCCTCTGCGCAACTGCTAGGTTGACCTACGCACTCCCTGCTGGAGTTAGTAGATATGCCCGTCAATACTACTGCTCAGCAACTGAGAATTAGAATCCCTCGGCTCGGAATTCCCTGAGGAAGAAAATTCCCTCAAAAAGTGTCTCCTTTCTTCTGGCGCTTTTCTGCCCAGCAAAATGCCACAAAAAAATGCGTCCCACAGAAAACTGCTCTGCACTGAAGTCATTGTTGCGTTGCTCCCTCTGCCACTAACAAATTGCAAACTGGAAAATTCTACCTCTCTGTCGACTCACTCAGAGAGATATTTCCTTGCGGATCTTGCCCTCCTGGCTTGGACTGCGCAATCCCTTGGGGATTCAATCTGCTGCCTATGCATCTATTTGATCTCCCTCTTATTCTCCAACGTTGATTTCTTCTGATCTGCTCTCTTGCTTCACCTGCACTACTTTGATACCATGTGAAAATTCCTAAACTCGGAATCCCTATTTCAGCAAACTGATATTACTTCTCCTATTGATAAATTATGCAAGTTATTTATTGTGTTCTACAAGTAAAAACTGAAACAAATACACTGCAACCTTCACTATTTAAACTGCGGAAACAAGATCTGAGCAAGAAGAAATAGTAGACACCTGACACCATTATTTTTGGACTAAGTCCCCGGAAAAACCCAATGCAGGAAAACCGGTGCAACAACTAAGGGTTTGATACTATTAAGCAGAAGTTCTGAATACAACTAGGATGCCTTACTGGCCATCCATACACAGAAAATTACTAACAAAGAATTAGTGAGACACTGGAGATCTGGCACTGACCCAACGCTGAACTGGACAACCCCATGCTGCCTCTACGCAGATCTATGTCACCCTGGCAAGGAACTGCGTCAGCTGCTTCTGTCGGATCCTCTGCTAGCTGGATCTTATCTTCAGCTTCTCTGATCTCACACCACGGCACTCCACCACTGGATCTGACTGATCCTCGGCAAAATCATTCATTCATCTCTTCTTTTAGCATATTTTCTCTAGTTCGCTATGGAGCACTAATTGAGCAACTTCTCATGGGGACTCTTGTGACGTGGATTGAACTCTTTTCATGGATGGTTATGGTGAATCTTGGATGAATGAATGGTGAGGTAAGTAGGTTTACCTGTTTTATCTTGGTCTCATGTTTTATTGGATGGATGATTCATGTATTAAGCTAGTTAGCATGGTATTTGTTTCATGATCCTTGTTATACTAACCTTTCTTCCAAGAATTTAAGGAAATAGCATGTTAGCTCTTTGCCCTTAGCTCATCTTGAAAATTGAGAACCATGATATTAAACCCGAGGGTAAGTAGGTTTACTTGCCCTAGTTTTTTTAAATCGAGTTACTCCAAGGAAACCCTAGATTAATTTGTTCCTAGACTTCAGTAGCCCTGGATTGAGAACGCACTAATCATCTCTCTTGTGGCATTCATATTTTATCATATAATATTTTTTGGGGGGATAAATTAGGGTTTTTTACTGCAAAAAAATTATATTTATAGCATTGATTGACCTTGATGTGAGTGATCTAGAAATTGTGTTGAGTGGATTGGATAAGTGAAATTTACATTTCATGTTCAATTCCAGCCATTAATTAGGGTCAGAATCTAGGGTTTAATTGTTGTTATATGCATTTTCGTAATTGAAATTTGTTGTAATTTATTCTCTTGTTTACTCATAAATTTAGCCTTCATTTCACACTTCATTATCATATTTTATGAGGCTAAACTTGTTGTTGTCATAAGTTGTTATATTGTTGCAATTTGTGGATTGTCTAACTAGTTTATGATAGCTTGGTGTAATTTCTTGTTCAGTGTGTTCGAGAAACCTCTTTGAGCCTCTATTAGTCAACTTAAGCCTCTAGTTTGGGCCATAGTAGCCTTTAAACCCAAACCTAGAAGTTACTATCTTTATCCACCCTAAACCCTAATTTCTTATTCTTACTATGGGTCAGAAATCATTATAGAACCCTTATAAGGCACTTAGCTTAAGGTAATTAGGTTATTTGATCCCTAAGACCTACTAGGGAAGCCTCCCCTGCGTTCGATTGTGTTCATTACTAAAACGAGGGGAGTTGTTGTTGACGTAATAGTGGTGGCACTCCCATTGTTGCACTCTATTTAGGACTTAGGTCATCTAGTGAAGCTTTGAACTAAGATGCTAGATTTTGTTGTAACAGGGCACAAGAGGGGAGCAAGATAGAAGTGAGGGTTGTCAGTGGGGGAGGGAGGCAAAGATAGAGATGGAACGAAAGGTGTCGTCCATATAGAAAACAAGGTGTCAATGTGTGGGAGTAGCTCTTGATTGGCCTAGACATAATTAAGCACAAAGGGCTCCTACATTGTGAATGAATGATGTGCCTACTAAGTAAAGGTAGCATGAATAGTAGCATCTGATCATGTGATTCCCCATGCTATAGAAGGTGTCTCCCATAGGCTCTACAAGTTCCAAGAACATCGACCAAAATCCTGCGAAGGCCCACAATACCTAAATCAATCCACTAAAGGCAAAGGGCATCCTTGAATACATCATGAAGTTGTATTTGTAAAGCTCTTGTACGAATGTTAAAAGCCCAAAAGAAATGACCTCAATGAGAGTAGACTAATGAGAAGAGTAATGAGAAATATCTGCATAGAGCTAAAGAGTGGGTTCCCATTACACTCACTATGAAGTGTGAAGAGTGTGGGGGGAAGTAGAAAATTGTGATGTCACTGTCTCAAGGAAAGGGGGGCATTCCCTAAAAATTGAACTCACAAGAACCCAACGTGCTCTCAAAAGACAATGATAAAAACCATGTCCCAGAGAGAATCCCAAATGAGGTATGCAAACAATCCTAGGACCTAAACCCCTCACATCACCAAAATGGTGGTAGCCCTAGATCATAAGTATCGGTCACTTGGGGCTCCAATGAGTCTTGGAGAGAAAAAGGAAGTCACAAGTCCCAGCATAAAATGCACCATTACAATTCCAAGATGAGATGGAAATGGTGGTTGACCAACCCACCGCCACTTCTTCAATGAGAAAATAATTTGAGTAGCCAAGGACATGACAAGAAGCTCAAAAACAATCCCCAAATGTTGAATCAGAAGAAAAGTGTTGAATTGGGGCCAACCCAAGCTCGCTAAGGTTGATATCCTTCAAATCAACAACTTTATGAAGGAACAAAGTACCCATAAGCATGGGATCCAAAGAAATAGAGAAAGGGAGCCCCACACCCTAAAGTTAAGTCCCCTGGCCCAGTTGAGACACTGCTCTATGATTTTGGCCAAGACCACTTCCCAATTTCAGCCATCAGGGCAGGGCTCGCCTTCTTTGAAACAACTTATGCCAAAGATTATTTCCTACTTAATCAAAACCTGTTTGGATTTCATTTTCTCCTGCATGTCTTTTAGGTCAAACATTTTCAATTGTAGCATAGAGGTGTCCCCATGGGGGTTTTGGTCCTTGGAGATCAATGTGAAAAAAGTCGAAGTCGAGATTAAATCGGCAAGGATCCAAAAGTTGAAAAACTCGATAAAGTCGGGAGTTTTTTGAAAAAGTCAGCAAAATTTTAAAAATGCAAAAATATTCATTTTTGGAAAAAATCCTGATTTTTTCAAAAAAATAAAATAAAAAATCATTAAAGAAACTACCTCACTCACGATTTTTTGGAAAAATTCCCAATTTAATCCCGACTTTTTCCACTGGGAAAAAATCGCCAAAAAGTCGGCCGATAAAATCAGCTAGTCCAAAAAATCGGATTTTGCCGATTTAATCGCGACTTTTTGGTGACTTTTTCCACACTGTTGGAGATTAATGCTTTCCCAAGTTTTAATTTTTGTCACCAATTGTTCCAAGGAGTGGTTTTCAAATTCCACTTCCAGTACTCTATTTGTAAGGTTCTTAATCTCTAACATCAAGTTGTTTTCAGATTCAATTTGTTCCAATCTTGCCAAAATGGCTTTAATGTGTTCTGCCCAGGTCATGCAATCACAAGGGGAGAAGGGTCAGTTGTTAATCAAATGTGTGATTGTGGGTTGTAGGGAGTCTAATGTGTGTTCTTTACCATCCCCTGTCTATCATTCTCCGTCACTAGTGAGAAAGTTGGATAGGGACTGAATTTTCCACCCAACATTGACGCTCATCCAATTGTTGAGTCAATGGTAAAACAGGTAGTTAGTGGAGTGAGTTGGTCCACATCATCCATACCTGTTCCAAGTCATGCTAATCACTTCAAATTGTTGATTGATGGCCTTACACAGAAGTGGACTGCAAACATTTTTTACAACTTACCTGGTCCAAATAAGTGTTCTCTTTGGGGATAGGCAACCACGTTTCATGCGAACATAAAGGGAAGTTGTTGAAATAAGTATGTTATAATAATCACACATCATAGGGACTAAGTTAGTTCACTCTATGTTATAAAAATGTCATGATGTATCGATTAAATGTTATGAAATTAAGTTATGATGATGTAATAATTCATTGAGACGTGTTATTAATTAGCTGTTGAGAGTTGTATAACGTACATGTAATGTATGTCTCCCTCCTTGAACTAAGCTTGTGCAATAACTCTCATAACTTCGAGTAATATCATTAGATCACAATCTATCTCTCTGTCTCTTTTAATTGCTTTGTGCAATACAAAATTGGCAGCTAAAAATAGCAATAATTAATATCAGATTTAAAACTTTATCTGCTCACAGAAGTAACTAAATAACATCTAAAGTAGAGTTTGCAGTGTAAAAAAGTTTGGCAACTAACCCGCCCATTTCACTTGCTTCCTCCTTCAAACCTACTAATTGGTCTGGCTTAGCATCTTTCAAATGACAAAGATTTGACTGCAACCAAACACAAATAATTCACTTAAATTTATGTCATTTTCTTAAATCAAGTAATGATAAATAACTCATAAAAATTAAGCATGTTATACTAGCCAAACTAATAGTTGTGCACCCAAGAAACGTGCTTGATTCAACTCATCATGTTAAATGAAACTTTACATGATATAATGGTAGATTGGTCATTTAGCACTTTACTTCTAAAACACATTTGCCATTATAAGTAATCAATCCAAATTACATTTGGAAAATTTGAATGGTGTCCCACAACAAAGTACTAACCTTTACCATTATTGGAAGGCGCCCAAAAAAATATTGTTCTCTTATCACATTCATTTGATCACCCCATTGGAAACAAACATCCATATAAAATCTACCTTTATATGTAGTACCAGCCTGCCTGCACTGTATCCAGATAAGCTAAATGTCACTCTAACTCAGTGTAGAAAATAATATATCACGAGATATTAATTCACAAGAAATAGTGTAGACCCTTACTTCAACATAACGTTCCTAATATCTGAATCAAAAGTACCAAAAAGCATCACCAACGTGTACAATACAAAATATTTTGAAAGATTCCAATTTTGTACATAACATAAATCATAAAATGGCAAAGAGAAAGAGAAAGATGAAACCGACTTAGCATTTTTCATTCTATTGGGTGGGGAAAGATAAAGCTTGCCTATTCTACGTTTCTTTCAAGGCTTCTGCCAAACATATTTAGTTCACGTTCTACAAACACTCCTATATAACTTGTGTTTTGTAGCCTACAAGAACTTTTCGAATTATAGAGAAAAAAAAAAAATATACTAGTCTCCATTAAAGGGCCATGAATAATAAATAGGACAAGAAAAAACCATCTGTGTATCTATTACACCAAGATAGTAAGGCATACACAATCAAGATCTCTAACCAAAAGGAAACATAAAGAATAAAACATGTATGGAAAGAGACAAAAAAGTTCAAGTTAGGAGCCTATCACTAGGATAATCTATCACACCCACCGATCAGTATATAATCAACCAATTTGTGTTGACAAATATAATTTAGGAAAGTTATGTTCATGACTGTCTTGCTTAACTCATGCCAGGTTCCAACAATATGGGAAGTAATTCACATAGATGAGGTTCTCAGTTCTCAGTTCTCAGTTCTCTCAAATGCAGATTATCCATTAAGAGTAAAAATTTTGGCAATCAAGCATACATTAACTCTATCATATGCAACTATGTCTATTGGATGCTCATGCAACTGTAACATCAAATGTATATACCAGAACAATGCTACTGCCATAGCCAATTACTTAATGTAAAAAAAGAGCAAGTAATTCATGCATGTACACCTGATGTTATAGAGTCACGAATCCAAGTTTTGATGAAAGAGAGGAAATTAAACATCTAATCATGTTAGGAAGGCCCTCGCTTCTAAAAGCAATGGTCATCAGTTGAGGGATCGTGGCATGCCTAAACAAAAGGCCATTTAGCATAAATGGTAGGTCAGACTAGAGATCGCCCCAAGAAGGAGCAAGCATGTGTGAACACTTCATATTTTCCCTCATTTCTTTCATTTTCACTATTTTGCACTAATAGCTCTGCATAGATCTACATTTTTATGCTATACTAAGAGGCAGGGAATCTAGGAGTGTAAAGGGGCTTGGAGAAGAAGGGTGGCACCACCCTCTATTTCTTAATTTTCTCGCATGGTGCCGGTGTTTTATTTAAAAGTGGGTCTCTACTTTGTACCTTGTTGAAGTATTGTTAATTTTGGTTTATACACGTATTGATGTTAGCAAAGGCAAATTGTGTATCAATGTTATCAGAACTGGACTGGAACTAGTGGAACTGGACTGGAACCAGTGGAACTGGCTAGTCCTGTCGTTTTTGGCCCAGAACTGGTTCGAACGGGAATTGGCCGGTTCGTTACCAAACCGGCCTATTCCACCGAACGAGCCAGTTCGGGACCGGTTCCGTGTGGTTTGTACCTTCACGGGTCAGCGTAAAAATTTGCCTATTGTTTATTTTTTTATTTTTTTCATTTGTTTGACCCACTTCCAAGTCTCTCCTAGGCCAACCTATGGTCCTCAGCCTAATATTCAAGCCTATGGTCCTATTATTGCTATGCAATTCATGGTAATGTTAAATTTTTTAAGTAAAAGTGAGGACCATAGGCTTGAATATTAGGCTAGCCTATGGGAGAATTAGAAGTGGACCAACCAAATGAAAAAATCAGATTAGAAAAAGAAGAAAAAAAAAAGGCAAAGCTTTACGCTGGCCCGGGAAGGTACAAACCAGTTGATTCGGTGGAATAGGCCGGTTTGGTACCGAATTGGCCGGTTCCGTTACAGAACTAGCTGGTTCAGTACCAAACTGGCCTATTCCGGTTCGGACAGTTTTTGGGCCAAAAACGGTTGGACCGGTCGATTCCACCGGTTCTGATAACATTGATACATAGTTTGCCTTTGCTAACATCAATACGTGTATAAACCAAAATTAACAATACTTCCTTCAACAGGGTACAAAGTAGAGACCCACTTTTAAACAAAACACTGGCACCATGCCAAAAAATTAAGAAATAGAGGGTGGTGCCACCCTTCTTCTCCAAGCCCCTTTACACTCCTAGATGCCCATTGCCCTTAGTAAGTTAGTATGGCATAAAGAAGTAGATCTATGCAGAGTTATTAGTGCAGAATAATGAAAATGAAAGAGATGAGGGAAAATACAAAGTGTTCATACATGCTTGCTCCTTCTTAGGGCGATCTCTAGTCTAACCTACCATTTATGCTAAATGGCCTTGTGTTTAGGCATTCCATGGTCCCTCTAGTGATGGTCATTGCTTTTAGAAGCAGGGGCCTTCCTAACATGATTTCCATCCTTTTACTTAAATTTTTAGCATTACCATGAAATGTCTCGGGATGTTTGAGAGTGGTTCTAGCCTCATTAGATTTCATACAAAGAAAGTAGAATTTTAGACTTCATTCAAAATCCAGCAGACTTGACAACATATCAAGATATCGGGATTGCGGGGATTGCAATGTTTCCATTGGATTTTGTAATGTACGAGGGTAAGGAACTAGTATTTAATAAAGAGCACCAATCCCTCTATGTACTTTGATGTTAGTGGCATTGGTTGTCGAACTCCTCTATCATGACTCTACTAAAAATGTACCCATCACTCAAACAAAATCTTGACTTGACATGCTACATTTTTTCTATCTTATTTTAATGCTTAGAGGGTTATATTGATGACGAAGATATCAATATAGGCAATGATTTTAATGATATGTAGGTATTTGTTATAGCATGATTTGTTTTGGATGCTAGAAGCCATCTAGAGCCTATTTGTTCATTTATTTTCGGACCACGGATGGATTGCACTCAATGCTATTGTGGTTATGTGCACCCTTACATGCTACATAAATGAGAACTTTTGCTTATGTGTATAAATGGTTTGGATTCATATGGATGCACATGTATATACCATATATGTGTTTTTCTTTAAAATTTGAATATTTTATGTGCGTTTGGTCAACCGGTTTTTTGGTCCCATTTTTTACTGGTTCCCGGTCCACACGGTTTTTCGGTTCGATCACTGGCTGGGTTCTGATAACATTGATGTGTATACACTATTTTGGTTTTGAAGTTAGGTGTGTACAAAAGTATCAATCTGGTTAGGAAAAGTATCAATCTGGTTTTCAGTTTGGTGATGTATTGTGTAAATCTCTAAGGTGTACCTGCAACCCTCAGAAATTATACAAATAAAATCTTCTTACCACAAAATAAAGGTTTTTGAAGTGGCAAAGCTTTTGTATTTGCATTAAATGTTACTGAAGTTGGGGCATCCAATACTCTGTGTTGAAATTCAGCCTCAGTTATAGCACTCAGTTAAACACTCAGCTATTGCAAAACGCTGAATGCTAAGAGACTGGACAGCATCCAATACTCTGTGTTGTATTCAGCCTCAGTTATAGCACTCAGTTAAACACTCAGCTATTGCAAAACGCTGAATGCTAAGAGACTGGACTGTAGGCGAACTACGGAACAATGCAACATGAATATTTACAGTAGGAAACTCAAAAAATCAATTTTTTTTAGTAGTTGTTTCCAGAAACATGCCTTAAGATCATAGGGTGTGCTGCATAACACAGACTTCTTTTGACTTTGGTACCAGCTCTGAGGGGTATATATTTTGCCAAATTAACCCGGACGCCTGTACCTCACCTCATCCCAATTGACATGTAATTCAGGCGAGGCAGGCCACAGTGAGAATGGAAGCCTAGTGAACAGCTTAACAATATGTCCACATCACCAGTGAACCAAGGCCCCACTGGCGCAAAAATAAATAAAATAAATAAGTAAAGTCTAAGAACAAATACAAACAAATTAAAGATGAAAACCAAAAATAATATTTTTTTTGCAAGGACAAAAGTGAATTTTCACAAACTACAGATGAGACTAAAAATAAGAAACTTTTTTCCCATGAACAAAAATGAAATTTACAATGTATTTATTCAGAAAAAATATAAGTTCAACTAAAAATATGAATTCACATGCTGCACTCGAAAACAGAAAACACCGTGAATCCGCAAACACCAGTTTGATTCATATCCACGATCACTTAAGTATAGCACAACCTGAACAAACAGTTCCCCAAGATAACCTGAAATTTCTTATAAATGCTTCATAACATCCTCAACTGTCAATTTTCAAAGCACCCAAACACTCTGATAAATGTACACATAATCTCTTCCAAAATTACCTCGTATGGAAGCAAACGCTGATCGTGAACGCTCTCTGTTGTTTCCTTGTCTGGACGCAATACAGTGGGCCGCTCTAGCCATAGTAAACCTCGGAGTCAAGCTAACAGAGCACTTACAAAAAAAATAGACAAATAACATATAAATAAAACGGTATGTATTCGTATTGTTATATCAAAGGATATTCCTCAGTTTTGTTGAGCTTCCGGGCTGTGAAATCTCCACGGAATTCAGGTTCATAACAGCCAACTCCAAACCCCTTCCTACAAAGTAGTTAAAAGAATCTATGTGCGGTGTAACAAGGTCCTGCAATGTCTCGAAGTTAAGCTGTTCCGTTGTGGCTGCCATGCTGAAAAGGGGATAAGGGAGAACAGCCGATAGTCACTACACAAGATGTTTTCAATAGCTCTATTGAGTTACGGCTTCAGAGGTTTTAGAAGGGTATTGTAATTTCTTCAATCAGGCTGCTCTATATTTTCAACAGCAGCTCTATATTTTCAACAGCAGCTCTTTTGAGTTACGGCTTCAGAGGTTTTAGAAGGGTTTTGTAATTTCTTCAGTAAAGCCGCTCTATAGTTTTTTTGAGTACTTTTGTTGTGTCTTCAATCGGTCTACGAGGGTTTTCGTCATATAACACACATCGCCACGCGAATTGTGTCTCGCGTGTCAACTTGACTTTCCTGTCTGTAAATGGGGTTTTCTACTTCACGCGTCAGATTGATTTTAATTGGGTATTTTATTTTATTTTTTTATATTTATGTTTTTTATATACTTATTTTCTATTTTAAAAAATATAAGAATTTCAGATAATTGACCAACTTTGTGGCCAAGTAACAAAAGATTAAAATATCTCAATGTAATCTTCATTTTATTAAAGATAAAGTTTATAATAGGTGTTTCTTTAGTTTAAATTTTTATGATAGAGGTTATAATATGTATTTCTTACTAATTGGTTATAAGTTCAAATTCTTATGGGTAAAGTAGGTATATATTATAAACTTTCGGAGGGAAATTGAAATTGTTGTGTAGATGTGGTTACATTAAATTTTTATGGGTAGAGTATGTATACATCCATAAATTTTAATAGTAAAATTATTGTGTAGAGATTGAACAAGATCATATACACAAATGTCTATAAACCAAAAGACAAGTTTGTAATGCATATACACACATGTTGATGATGATTAAACTAGCATTTGCATCGAGAGGTGCAAAGTGTTAGGTTCCTATATTACTAGTGTACTCCCTTATTGTTGTTAGTGTAGCCCCCTTGTTGTTATTGTTGTATCCTGTAACCCCAATATTGTTATTATTATGCCCTTACATTATTATTGTTAGGTCGGTTAGGATTATATTGTGACTCCATGGACTCCTATATATAGAATGAGGTTTTGTCATTGGTATCATCCAATAATTGTTCATTCATGTAATGTATTGGAGGCTTGCCCCTTGAAGTGGCTTATTTCTAAGGCGTTGATCTCTATTTTCTTCTATTTTTGGAGTTGGTTTCATAACATTTGGTATCAAAACTTTGGATTCTAGGGTTTCGCTACTCCAAACAGGCCATCGTGGCATTTTATCTATAACTTTTTTTTCTATGAAGTTTCAGAAGCTGAAATTTTTACAGAGCGAAGCCGAAATCTTGAAGAACGTCGTATAAAAATTTCAGATCTTAGTTCACAATATTTTCAAAGATATGATATGTGGAAGTTAGGTTTTGTTTCAAGCTCTCGAATTTCACCTAAACAGGTCATCGTGGAATTTTCGCTATAAATTTTGTTCTATGAAGGTTCAAAAGCTAAAAAATTTCCAGAGCAAAGATGAAATCTTGAGGAACGTCGTATAAAAATTTCATATCTTGGTTTCCAATTGTTGTGTAACCAGCTCCAAAAATAGAAGAAAAGAGATATCAACGCCTTAGAAATAAGCCACTTTGAGGGGGCAACCTCCAATACATTACATAAATGAACAATTCTTGGATGATACAATTTACAAAACCTTCTTTCTATATATAGAAGTCCATGGGGTGATAATGTAATCCTAATGGGGCCATAATGTAATCCTAGCCGACCTAACAATAATAATTTAAGGGCACAATAATAACCATATGGGGGTTACAGGGGTACAATAATAACAATAAAGGGGTTACACTAACAACAATAAGGGACTATACTAGTAATATAGGGACCTAACATGTACCCCTCTCCTTCAAAAAAGTGTTGTCCTCAATGCTTGAGTAGCTCTGGGTGCTTCTGTATAAAATTCTCATCCTCCCATGTAGAATCTTCAGTGGGTAAGTTCTTCCACATGATGAGATACTTTGAAATTGATCAATTCCGTAGCTGTCGAGTTCTTGTTTCCGTGACCGCTTCAGGTTCCAATATGATTTTTCCTTCCTCATCAAGTTCTGGCAATATTGTTTGAACTGGAAGATTTTCACCTATAACCTTCTTTAAGCATGAAACATGGAAAACTATATGCACTCGCGAAGAAGCAGGAAGCTCCAATTTGTATGCCATAGTACCAATCTTTTGCAACACCTTGTAAGGACCATAGTACTTTGGCGATAATTTATTATCCTTCTTAGCTTGCTTAGGGGACATTTGTTTGTATGGTTATAGCCGTAAAAATACCCAATCTCCTACATCAAAACTTCTCTCGCTGCGATGTTGATCTGCCTATTGTTTCATTTGGTTTTGTGCCAAATTCAGGTTATCCTTTAAGAGTTGGAGAACTTCTTGTTGATGCTCGATGTGATCTTCCACTGCTTGAACCTTCGAATTTTCCTTTAAAGATGATGTGATCGATGGTGGATGATATCCATAAAGTGCCATAAATGGGGTCATTTTTGCTGCAGTATGGAAGGAAGTGTTATACCACCATTCAGCGAGAGGTAACCACTTGACCCATTGTGTTTGTTTATCAGATACAAAACAACGAAGATATCCTTCCAACATTTATTTACTATCTCAGTTTGACCATCAGATTGAGGATGATAAGATGAGCTATGAGCTAACTGAGTACCCAAACAAGAAAATAACTCCGTCCAAAAATTTCCCGTAAAAATGGGATCTCTGTCGCTCACAATAATCCTTGGGCTTCCATGTAGCTTTTGAATTCTGTCCACAAATGTAGTAGCAACTGTACTTGCTTTAAATGGATGAGATAATGCACAAAAGTGTGCATACTTGGTAAGTCTATCAACTACCACCATGATGACATTCTTTCCTTCGGACTTAGGTAAACTCGTGATAAAATCCATTGAAATCTCCTCCCAACGTTGACTTGGAATGGATAAAGGTTGTAGAAGTCCCGGGGTCTTAATTGTCTCCACTTTATTCTGCTGGCAAACCAAACATTCCGCCACAAACTTTTGAATATCAGATTTAAGGCCATCCAAAAAAAAATATTTCTTCACCCTGTGGTAAGTTTTTAAAAATCCTGAGTGTCCTCCTAAAGGAGAAGTGTGCAATTCCAGAAGAATCTTTTGTTTTAGTTGGGAATTTTTACAAAGATATAAGCGATCTTTGTACCATAAGGAATCATTTTTCCAACTAAATGTATCAGATGTACTAGGATCTTGCTGCAACTTTTGAATGAGTGTCCATACATCTTTGTCCTTCTTCCATTCATCTCTTGCTTCGATAATCCAATCTGGTTGGATAATAGAAATGGCACAAAGCAATGCTTCCACCTCTTCATTCTTTCTTGAAAGTGCATCTGCAACAACATTAAGCTTTCCTTTTTTGTAGATTATTTCAAAGTCATAACCCAACATCTTTGTGACCCATTTTTGCTGCTCTTCTGAAGATAGTCTTTGTTCAAAAAAGTGTTTAAGACTATCATGATCAGTTTTTACCTTGAAGTGTCTTCCCATTAGGTAAGTTCGCCATTTCTATAGTGCATGCAGCATTGCTAACATTTCCTTCTCATAAATAGGTTTTTGTAAATACTTTCCTTTGATTGGATGACTTTCAAAAGTAATGGGTCTTCCTTCCCGCATTAAAACTGCACCAATTCCATTTCCTGAGGCATCACATTCCACAATAAAGGTTTTTGTGAAGTCTGGCGTAGCTAAGACCGGTGCTAGGCACATTGCATCTTTAAGATGTTCAAAGGCCTTAGTTGCTTCAGGAGTCCATGAAAATGCATCTTTCTTCAATAATGTTGTTAGAGGTGCTGCTATTCTCCCATAATTCTTAACAAACTTGCGATAATACCCTGTTAACCCGAGAAATCCTCGCAACTGCTTTATGATCGTGGGGACTTTCCATTCCCTAATGGCTTTAATTTTGTTAGGGTCTACTTTAACACCCTCGTGAGATATAATATGACCCAGATATTCCACCTCTTGTACTCCAAAGAAACATTTGGATGTTTTTGCATATAATTGTTTCTCCTGCAATAGTTTGAGCACCCTATCAACATGTTCAATATGATCCTTCCAAGACCTGCTGTAGATTAGTATATCATCAAAAAATACTAGCACAAATTTTCTAAGGAAGGGTTTGAAAATGGACTTCATCAACCCTTGAAATGTAGAAGGTGCATTGGTAAGGCCAAAAGGCATGACCAAAAATTCATAATGACCCTCATGAGTTCGAAATGTTGTTTTTTGAATATCTTTAGTCTTCATTCTAATTTGATGATATCCTGAACGAAGATCCAACTTGGTAAAATAAATTGCTCCATGTAATTCATCCAATAATTCATCAATAACAGGAATGGGAAATTTATCTTTAACGGTGAGCTTATTGAGCTCCCTATAATCCGGACACATTCGCCATGATCCATCCTTCTTGTGTACCAATACTACAGGAGCAGAGAAAGAACTTTGACTAGGTTGAATTATACCCGCCTCTAACATTTTTGCAATCATACATTCAATTTCGCTCTTTTGGACATAAGGATATCCATAAGGCCTGATGTTTGGAGGAACACTTCCTAGAATCAAATGAATAGCATGATCATGATCACGAATAGGTGGGATTCCTTTGGGAGTTTCAAACACCTTGGAATGATTGTCCGAGACTTGTTGGAGATCTGTAGAAATAGATGATTTTGATGTTCCAAAACGCGAACTTCATGTTGGATGTTATCCTTTAAAGTACCTATGAAGAGATCAATCTTGTGTTCCTCTGGAATATCAGTTACCCTTATATTCAATTTTTGTAAGTCCTCAATGTGCTCCCCCATTAAACCCTTTTGTTTGAGATTTATCAATTGGCTAAAGAAGGTGTTTCTCTTTGTATCCTCATAATGTGCTATCATTCCCTCCGTAAAAATTGACCAAGTGACAATTTTTTTACAGGAGCAAAGCCATCGATACCATACAAATGTATTTTGTTCTAAATGTAAAGTTGCAATGCATACCTTTTATGTGTTTTGCACATTATGGAGATCAAAATATTGCTCCATCTGTAGTATCCATGTTACAGGATCCTTTCCATCAAACTTCCTCATATCCATTTTTGGAATATGGTGGTTCTTCCTGCCAACATTAGATTTTATGAAATCACGATGAACATTTATTTTGTTCTCATCATGAGTTTCCTCTACTATCTTCTCACCATTAGGAAACATTTCTTGTATCAACTTTGTCAAACCTTCTATGTCTGCTTTTAGATCATTCTTCATGTTTTCCATTTCAGCTTTCATGTCATCCATCTTAGATTCCATGCCAGCTTCCATGCCATCTATCTTAGATTCCATGCCATTCTTCAAACCATCCATCTTAGATTCCATGACTTTCTTCAAACCATCCATCTTAGTTTCCACGCCTTTCTTCAAAACTTCCAGGTCATTTTTTGTTACTCTTTGCGAGAGCAAAATTTGTTGCACTTGCTCTTGTAATTTTGATATGTCACGTTGCCATTCTTCGTCTTCATGAGTCATAGTAGAGCTTTATAAAGGCTTAATGGGTGTTGAATTCTTTTTAGGGGCCATTTTAGAAACCAATACTAATATCTATTCTAAAATATGCCCTTGGAATCAATTCAACTTGATTCTTCAAACAAGACTTATGCAATTCGACAAAAAAGAAAAAAAAAAAAAAAAGGAAGAAAAAAGAAAAAAAAATCACCTTTTACTTGCTTTTGAGGAGCTCGATATTGAAATTGAATTATCTCTATAATTGTGGATCCTCAATATCTGAAATTAAACCCTATAGTAGCCCTCTGAAGCTTCTTTCAAATGCCATAGGTCTGATCTAATTTGGATTCTTCAAGGCAAAGTTATGTCCAATCTCCCACAATGACCCAATTTTGGACTAGTTCAGTAGAGCGAACTTGTATGACTTGCCATGTATCACTGTTTCCTCCTTTGGCTCTGAAATTGATCGATCGAAAACTATAGTCCGTGTACTTGCGGCTACTTTTTACAGCATTCCAATTCGATGCTCAGAGAGAGAGCTATGAAGATTTTCCCACGATCACCTCTTTGAGATGAAATTCAGAAGTCTCAAAAGCCCTAAATTCCACAGATCATATCTCCGAAAATATTGCGAACCAAGTTCTGAAATTTTGCGACGATATTCCTCAGGATTTTGGCTTCACACTCTAAGAATTTCATATTCTAAAACTTCGTAGAAAAAAAAATTATAGCGAAAATGCCACGATGACCTGTTTGGAGCAGCGAAACCCTAGAATCTCAAATCTTTGATACCAAATGTTGTGAAACTAGCTCCAAAAAGAGAAGAAAAGAGATATCAACGCCTTAGAAATAAGCCACTTCGAGGGGGAAACCTCTAATACATTATATGAATGAACCATTCTTGGATGATTCAAATTACAAAACCTCCTTTCTATATATAGGAGTCCATGGGGCCATAATGTAATCCTAGTGGGGCCACAATGTAATCCTAGCTGACCTAACAATAATAATTTAAGGGCACAACAATAACAATATGGGGGTTAAAAGGGTACAATAATAACAATAAGGGGTTTACACTAACAACAATAAGGGACTATACTAGTAATATAGGGACTATACTAGTAATATCGCTCATTCAATAGGTTTGATACTATCATTACTTGTGTTTAAAGAATGGATCAACTTTATTTAGGTAAACTTTTATTTGCTTCTAAAGGTTTCTTTGCATTTTTTTTCATAATTTAAGAGATCGTAGAAGACGTTTTGGAAGAGGGGGCATGGTTTTAAGGTTCATTTGACCTCTTCATCAAATCACGGTTATAAGATTTCAATCTAGCTACGATATTTATCAAAACCACCTCGGTGTAGATGACATTGTTGAATCTCCTCATCAACATTACAATTTTGTAAGTTTAGTAAAAAATAGGAGATGTTATGGACATGATTCTTAAGTTTAACATGAGTAGGGAATTAATTATTTTGAGGTGTGAATCTTTGGATTCTTAAAAGAAGTTACGAGGGATGTCGAGAGAGAGAGGGGAGAAAGAGATTCCATCAAAAAACATCGAAGGGGAAGCTAGTGAATATTTCTTCGCATTTATGGATGGTGTCCCTAGTAAATTCATTAATGTAAACTAGTGTGCCTCACCTAGGAGGTTTTTAATCAAGCACTCTCCTAAATGGAACTAGCCAAATGCATATCAAAATTGGCAACAATATATTGATCCAGCATCTTGGACTATATGTATAATGGATATAATATAAATCTTAAATAATGTTCAGTATTCTTTATTTTCTTCATCACATCGTGTGGGAGATTGTGGATGGGGGGGCATGGGGGCGCCCTATTCGGTATACTTGAGTAGTTAATTATTGTAAATTGATATAACAAGTCTCATGTCAAGTCCCAAGTCTTGGCTATCCAATATGTTAATATTTGATGTTCCTACTAGGTCAAGCATATTATTGTTTATGTTGATGATCTACCCTAGCCGCCACCTATCAACAATAACGAAGTCTCTAGAACTTTTCTATGCATGGTTACACATAAAAACATTAGAAAGAGATAGAGAGTATTGCTAAAAATAAATAAAACATAATTTTATTTTGCATTGTGGATTTTAATTTATATGCACGACACACCTCATCCATTATGGGTTTGAGGATGCACCTTGCATTTCTCAATGCAAAAGGGAATCACTACTTATAGATGGATTTTTATGGAGCTTAGCACAAGTCTTGCTTTGTTGGTTTAAATGGTTATATAGTAAGATTATTCCTAATCAAATCGGGAAAGCAAAACACTTAAATTTATAATCTTCCGAGATCCTAAACCCTCTACACAAGATAAGTGACATTAACATAAATTCAATCAAGAAAAAAAAGCTAACACTTACATGCAAGATAGTATGATTGAAAACCCCATAAAGTGAAGGGTCGTATGAATAAGACAACTCAAACTAAAAATAAACATGATTATTTTCTATATGAATTAGACAACTCAAATTAACAACATGATTATTTCTAATATTCATGAATGTTCCAAAATTATTCCAAAATTAATTTTATTAAAGCTTGCTCTTAAACCATTTAATTAAATAAAAAACACACACACACACACATATAAAACTGAACAACAATATAAAAATCCTTAACTAAACTGAACAACAATACAAAACACATCTTTAAGAATGCAACACAACCATATTGAAACATTAACCTCATTGAAGACAATTTTATTGATGTATTCAAAGCCAACCACAAGAGTTAAAATTTGAATACGAAACACTAACTTATGTATGTAGGTGTTAAAGATTGAAATTTAGACTTGAAAAACACATAATTAAACCTCTAAATTTGTTGACAATGTCATAGAACGTTTGTGTTTTCTCATGAGTTTATATATATAATATTATGGTGGATGATAATTTTTTAAATTAATTTGGGTAAGGCTTAATATTAAATCTAGTGGTTGCCAAAATAACATCAAGAGTGTAGCTAACATTTCGTAATCTAGATGAGACTCCACAAGGGTGGGGAAACTTTCTCCTTGATCTCTATCACAACAGGCCAAAGATATCCCTCCGTGGGATTTTAAACTCAGTGGAGGGGGTAACATCCCATTATACTAACCACTCGGTTGTCCTACATGTTATACTTTAGCAAAGGGTTGTATGGTATGAGATAACATAATTATTAAAAAATATTGTTTTTAAGCATTTAATAGCAGTAGTCCAATTGTTAAATGTTTTTTCTCCTTTTGAGGCATCTTTTCTACTTATTTATACTCGAAATATGGTATGGATTTCTTGGAATCTTAAGTTTCAATTGTGTAATTTGCAAAAATTGAGGATCCATAGGATTTTGAAGGCCCTTAATCCATCTACACATTCAAAAATGCATTTTAAACAACTAAAAATCATGATCTAACAAAAAATTGTATTGTTGAACTACGGTGAAAGGAAAAAACATCTAATGGTTAAACTACTCCATTTTAATATACATAAAGATTTAAAACCTTTAATCTACTAATAATCATCACAAGATTGATAGGGGGATGAATCTTTAATTTATACATCATTTTTCATAGGGTTGTTTTATGCAATTCAGTCAATAGGATTAGGATGTACACAAGTCTTATGACTCAATTTCAAATACTCTCCAACTTCTTATCCTTTTCATGTCAATTGATGATGCTCCATGTCAAATGTAAGTTGTAGAGGTGCTTTCAAGGCCTACATAATCACAGCGACCATCGCACAAAAAGATGGCTTACATGCTTTATACACCCCATGATGATAACTTAAAGGATATTGCTCCAACTCATTCATTTATTTGTTTTATGCGTCTTGACTTGCTCCCTTCAATTACTTGGGCTCTCCCTCCATTTTGAGTTGGATCTCATTAAACCTTGTCTTTATATTATTGCGGTAGACAAGTCGTTGGTTATTCAATTAAGAGAGGAGACTTTGCATGGGTTACACCTATTCCCCTTTAAGAGCTCATTGCCCTCATCTTTATTTATTTGGGTCATTCCAACCTGTAGATTTTAACCTTTTACAATTGGTTGTTGCAAACATATTCTTAATAAAAGATGCAATGGCAGACACAAACATTAACACATGGGCTTTATCTTGGAAACCCCAATCGATAGCCTTAAAACACTAAGGCCACACTACAATTCTCAAGAAAGAGACTTCAACCCTTCCATCTCTATCAATTTCATTAAAATTACAAGGGTTGCAGCTAATTTTCAAGGATAGCCTACTGGAAGACTTAGTGAGGCTTCAATTTCTAAATCGACTTCACGACTAGACGACTCGTCGTCACACATTCAAAGCTTAAGTACATCCAAGGTTTAAAATCTAATTTCAATTTCTTAATAAATTGAAACAGATCTCCATGCTCTTTGAGGTTTGGAACAGTTCAGATTAAACAAAAAAATGCACTATCCCTGAGCTCTGTGGTAATTAAATTATGTTCCCATTAAACTATGTGAAAAATCCTTTACTTTGACTTAGCTTCCCTGCCACATCCAACAAACTTGATCAAGCGTCATCCACATCTATGACAACCTCAAACAGGACTTCGATCCATATCAAATTCGATTTGCACCCAATCTCCGGATTTTAAAACCTATTCTGTTTGACTACAAATTCATTGAGAATTTAACTATTGTATGGAATATTTTGGCGCATGGTGTGTTGTCAGTGTCTTCTAACAAGATGGTAATGTCTTGATGTTTTCCATGGTCCATTGACAACTAAATCAAACAATCACCTCATTCCTGGAATGGTCGAACTGTGTTCTTATCTTCAAACAATGCCCTTAAAATTGAACCTCAATGAACTAGAAATGAAATCAGAATGGCAACAGAGTTTGGGTTTAACGCTCATGCTTCCTTCAGGTGTTAAACACAAAAATCCTCTCATATCTCCACCTTGTTGAACTAGGACTCGTCTCGTCCAAATAGAGATTTAATTATCGATTGAACAACTTTTGATAAATGTCGAATTCCTCCAGTTTTGGTTCGACTCCTTCTCTGTGTGAAACAAAGTTCCCTTGCTTGTTCAGATCCAAATATTTGACTGTTGGAAACGTTTCATGCCAATTCATCCACTATCGACCTTCGATTTACTTGGAGGATAGCACAATTCTTCAGAAATTAAAAACATAGAGGCTTATCATTCTATCAATTTATCACGTAGAGTATCACACAATTTATATGTAGAGATTTCATTTACTTTCTAAGAAAACTTCCAAACAACAATTTCATAAGAGAAAAATCCAGAATATTTAGTAACAAATGGTTTCATCAATATTTCTCAACGCATAACAATCCTCTCACAAACAAATTCACAATTCGATGCATTCTATACTTTGTCTTCTCCACGTATCTATTTCAAATTCTTAGAAATAAAAAGAAGTATTTGTTATCGTGTCAGTTCAAACACTAAAATCATTTAAGCCAATATCAACATAATCATATACCAACCAGCATAATAAAAGTACAAATATACATACACAGATGCAATATAATATAACATGAATACTATTTCATCCACATAAATTTTGTTCATGTATATGTACTTAGAACTTCTAGTATATCCTCTATATATGGCCTAATTTTCTTCATTTCAAATGGCCTCCTCCTTAATGCCTTTATCTCTAAATCTACTCTAATTATTTTCTTAACTCCCTCTTATGCCTTCGAGGCTTACAATATAAACGTGGCCAATCTCTGCTAGCTCTCAAAACAACCTCCTAAAGAATTGAAACTGTCTACCAAATTAGGATTCTAATCTTAACCCAAAATCAAAATCATTAGTAACTAACTGCTACATTCCAGCAGCTCAATCTCGAAATACCCTCAAACTTTATTCTACCTAATTTATGATTCTTCCTTCTAGAACTTTTAACCCTAACTTACAAGATTTATCACTTATACAATTTATTTACAAATAAAACCCCTTCTTGGGCAATGGTCAAGACCCTAAGGTCTTACTTACAACTTAGTTTAATTTAGTGAGCAGATGCTCTTGCATTCGACTCCCAAACTTGAAAAAAATCATGATCTCCAGATCATGTGATTTCATATGCTAATAAAAAACTCTAGGGTCCCAAACCTTAATTTGTAATTGTCCAAATGCTCTGCACCTTTGCTGTTGTTGCATGTCTGCTATCTTATAGTTCATTTTCCTTTCTTCAATCAATTTCAAATTCTGATTGATCATCTCTTCTGTTGTTAGTTGTCTCCATTTGGACTGTCCCATCGTCAACTTCGACAATTCTTCAATCACATAATCAATTTTTTCTTTCTCGTGGAATCCTTTAGTCTCAACAACTCGCCTGAGATCCTTTCTCTACTGCAATTTTTGACATTCATTTTTAATCTGTTGGTTGCTTTTTTCAGCTTTTTTCTGCCATCCATACATCCTTAATTTCTTTAAAAACATATTCCTCTACAATTTCCATTTGCTGCTTCTTATCTTCAAATTTACTTTCAAGAAGTAAATTGTATGTCATCTTTCTGATTGCATACTCATCCACCTTTCCTTCTTTGTTAGCCAATACATCATAAACTTGGCAACTAACTGATCTGAATTTATGCAGGAATGCAATAGAAAACACATATAACCATAAATACAAAGATGCAGCGGAAATAACACTTCATTTCATTAATATCAAAGAACTGAAATTTGCTTACAGACAGAATGGAAATAAACTAGCTAGGGCGCTGGTAGCTTATCTCTGAGAAGAGATGTGGCGGCTACAAGCCTCTGAACGGAGTTACAATGAGGCTCGAGGGCCTATTTATTATTTTAAAACAATGGAAAACCCTAAACATCCAAAACACTAACCCTAGGATATGAAGCGCCAAAACTATGGGCCCCGTTTGGGTAAATTAGTGTTTCAACTTCCCGGGTACGTAACTTTGGCATATGATCTTCGTTTGACGTGCACCATACCTCGTTAGAAATATATATCCGAGGACTACAACTTTTGATGTGAGCAACATCGATCAATAAACCCATGTAGCTCCCGATTTTCCCAAAAAACATCGTTTAGGGCCTCAAAACGGCTCCAGAAGTTCAGGACCCAAAAAACTGCTAAAAATAGTAAGTTGTGTCGAAACTAAAAAACTGAAAGAGACAGTGGTGGGGCCCCAATTGGAATAGGTGGGTGGCCACCACTATCCACCTGGATCATTCCTCCCCCCTTAGGAAGCAATGGTCCCAACATGATCAGGCTCCCACAAGACGATGAACTTGGTCGGATGTGACATTTCTGCAGCAGCTCCTGAATCTGCCTCTTGATTTCATCGTTCTCCAAAATAGAGCGTCGATAGATCGGTCCATTGGGTAGCGACACACCTAGGGTCAGATCAATAGGGTGCTTGACCTGACAGTGCAGAGGAACCCTTGTGGGTGAGGTGAAGATGTCCCTATACTCCTCCACAACCTTGTCCATTTGTTGTTGTCGTGCAGAGGAGCCCTGTCTGGAGGTCGTGGCCATAGTTTTCTTCTTGCCATAGGGGCGGATCATCAGGAAAACAAATTTCTTGGTTTGGGAAATGAACTTACTACATTGTTTTTGAGTAACCAAAGAGATAGTGGCAGGCGGTGGTACCTCTTGTATCCTATACAATTTATTTCCTAAAGTAACAATAATAGTGTGAGGTTGGGACTCATACACAATATGTCGCTTCCACAAGTATGGTTGGCCTAATAATACATTAGAAACATCAAGAGGAGCAATGTCACATAATACCTCATCCGTGAGGGGCTTGATGCTATAGAGAAGGCGGCACTGCTAGCTAACGCAGAGATCTCGTCATTGGTGAAGCCACCCAATGGTGTATGGTTGTGGGTGGGTTATGGTCAGCAAGCCCAACCGCTTCACGACATCTACTAAAATGAGTTTCTTTTGGCTCCCATTGTCAACAATGAACTATAGCAGGAAGCCCTTTACCCACATCTGGGAGTGGAAGAGACGTTCCTCCTCCTCTGGATCTTCTGGTTCCTCCTTTTGGATCTTTGCAATGGCAACAATGGTGTTGGGTTCCGCATCAATAATCTGTTTCCATTTGTCATTCCACTTGTTAGGTTCTGATTCAGAGTCGGAGCATGCAGCTGACCCATAAGCCCTCATCTCGGCCACTAGCGACTCCTTGGCCTGACACTCACTTGTGTTGTGAGTGGAGCTCTTATGGAGTTCACACCACTTTCTCGTGTCCTTCTTTGGCTTCATGGTGTTGTTCTCTGCTTGTGGCTTTGACAGGTTGTCTTGGGCCGCCATGCCTTTCCCTTGCTTTTGATTGGCAAATCCAATGTCTCGCTTCTTCTATTTGAATTTCCGCTCAATCTTGGCAGCATACTGGTATGCCGTACCAAGCGAGGAGATGTCGAGGAATTCCATTTCCTCCTGAATGTATATGTGCAGAAAACTGTGATACTTTAGCACCAGATGTTTCTTTGAATATTTGATACCCAACTTTATGCGCAGGGTATGGAACAGATTCGTCAGCTCATGCCCATCTTGATCCCTTTGTTGCCATTACGTGGTCCATTGTATGTACTTGTCCTCGTAGCTCCCCACATGATAATATTGTTCCTTGATGGGGTCTCGAAAAGAATTCCAAGTGGATACGGCTTAGAATAGAGAGGGTTTTGTCTCGTCCTTTTTCTCACAGTAGGTTTCCCACCAGTCATTGACATGGGGGTAGCTTTGAGAACTGCAAAAATAATCTTCTCCCGGTCGGAAAAGTCATGAACCGAGAAATATCCTTCTAATAGATTCAACCATCTATCTACGACATATGCATCTATTTGACACTCAAATATGGGAATGTCAAAATTTACTTGTACCTTAAAGAGAGTCGCGCCTCCAGAGTGGCTGCTAGATGCAGATGCGCTGCCGGTGGGTAGTCTTTGAAGGATATGGGCAAATTTATCCATCATCGCATTCCTTTGTTTTTCAAGGGCCTCCTCGAGCAATATTTTGATAGGATCTCCTACTCCCTCATCTTTCTTTGCGTCCCCCATGGGCGGACGTCGGGGTTTGCGAGGCTAATCTTGCAAAGATTCCACCAGATCGAGCCCTAACTCCTTATACCTCGACCTCGTTGGGGACATGTAAAGAAGGATCGAGAAAAAACAGACTGCTCTGATACGACTGATCCGGATTTATGCAGGAAAACAATATAATACACATATAACCATAAATACAAAGATGCAATGGAAATAACACTTCATTTCATTAATATCAAAGAACTGAAATTTGCTTACAGACAGAATGGAAATAAACTAGCTAGGACGTTGGTAGCTTATCTCGAAGAAGAGATGTGGCAGCTACAGGACTCTGAACTGAGTTAGAATGAGGCTCGAGGGCCTATTTATTATTTAGAAACAATGGAAAACCCTAAACATCCAAAACCCTAACCCTAGGAGATGAAGCGCCTAAACTACCAGCCCCATTTGGGTAAATTGGTGTTTCAACTTCCTGCGGATGTAAATTTGGCATACGATCTCCGTTTGACGTGCACCATACCTTGTTAGAAAGATCTATCCAAAGACTACAACTTTTGATGTGAGAAACATCAGTCCATGGACCCATGTTGCTCCCGGTTTTCCCAAAAAACGTCGTTTAGGGTCTCAAAACGGCTCCAAAAGTTCAGGACCCGAAAAACTGCTAAAAATAGTAAGTTGTGCCAAAACTAAAAAAGTGAAAGAGATAATGGTGGGGCCCCAAGTGGAATAGGTGGGTAGCCACCAATATCCACCTGGATCACTAACACATATTTCTGTCCCAATAAAAGTTTGAGACACTCCTTCATTTCTCACTGCAATCACACTCTCATACTTCTATTCTTTCAGCAAATACTCTAGCAACTCAATTTCTCACAAGTACTTCATCATGATGTTGTTTAGAGTCTTCAATATGTTCGTCTTATTTCTTAACATCTTTTAGTAACTCTCCTTCCTCTTCATTCAGTCCTATGACCATCTTCTCTTTGTCCCGAGACAAATCTGCCTCGCCTCCTTCTTCAATGTACTTTGCATTATTGTCTTTCAATAAGCCCTCTTCAAGAGTTATCCTTGCCCCCATCTTTTGCATTAGCATTATCCTGCAATTTTTCTTCAACAATAACATTAGTCTAATCCACTGGCTTACCTCTTTGAGATAATGTTCCTTCATTCTTCATTAGAATAAGATTATGATCTTCCATCTCCATGACAGCTTCAATTGACTGTCTTCTCCCATTAAGTAACTCATCAATGAACTCCTCCTGCTGCAACCATTCAAAACCTTCCTCATCTGAGAGGTTTTCTTCATCATATTTTACTTCAAGATCTTCATCCATCCTGAAGATATCTTCAAAAGGTTGCCTATCTCTTGCAATACATGCAATCATATACAAATTGTCAGTTTTAAAAACATAAGACCTTGCAGTCTCACTTGATGCTTCAACCATCAGGTCTTCTTGCTACTTTGAATCCCTTATATGATTTAGAAGATCATTTGTATATTTATCCTTTGTATCTTCATTTATTTCTAAAAGCAATGGGCCATGTTCTGGTTCACATACCAAAACTACCTCCTCATACTCATTTACTATAAGTAACTCTTCCTTCAGTTGAGCATTCAATCTATTCTCCCACTTCTCTTGCAATCTATTCCATTTGAATTTTCTTCTCATAATCTAACCATACCTCTAGTCTTCCTTTTTCCTCTATAACATCTCCATCAATAACTCAAGATGGAATTTTATCCTGAATTTCTCTCTGTCAATATCTTCTTGACTCTTTCTCATGCCATTTGCCTTGGTATCTTCCTTCTCCTTTATGTGGCTTCTCCCTTAACCTCTACAATGACTATCAACAATCATTTTCTCCTCCTTTGTGAACTCCTTCTGTTCACTTGTGGACTGCACCTAAACCTCCCTTTTCAACAAGCCTTCATACTTTCCATCCAACAATGCAAGCTCTCTCTCTACGCTTGACCTCTTGGTATCTTTTGGTTCTCTGTCTTGGAACCATATTATGAGCAACCCTCTTGCTCCTCTTTGCTTATGCAAATAATATCCACTTTTCTTGAGAACACTCTTGTCCTCTTTGTCCAACCTTCAGTTGGAACGTTTAGGTTCTTTACATCTTTCTTTCAGAGTATCCACTTACTCTGTATTCAAGAACGTAATTGTTTATTCTTCTTACAACTCCTCTTGCTGTTCTTTTGCTATAAACCTTCATTATGCAACCTAAAATCTGCAAACGCAATACTCAAACCTAGGGTTAAAATAAAAACATACCATATCACCTTCAAGATCTCTGCATGATCTTGTTCCACCATTTATCTACACTTTGAATGGACTATTCCTTGTTCATTTGCCTTTGCAAATTATCCTTAAGAGTATCAATTACTCTCCATATTCTTCCACACTTTATCTATGTGTGCCTGCTGCCTGTCGGATTTAAAATATGATCCTTTCTTCTTGTAATCACAATTGTATCTGCATATACAACTTCAAGAGCATAACTCTACTCTACTTTTCCCCCAAAGAGATTTTACTTGCTCTGATACCAAATGATGACCTACTAGGACTATGACTCCATAATCGATAGCCTTAAAACATTAAGGCTGCACTACAAATCTCAAGAAAGAGACTTCAACCCTTCCATCTCTATCAATTTCATTAAAATTGCGAGGGTTGTAGCTAATTTTCAAGGAAAACCTACTAACATACTCACTAAGGCTATTGGGTATGTGTTATTTTCTTTCCATGATTAGTCGCACGTGCTTCCGCCGCCCTGTCCAGGGGTTCGCAAGGGGCGGGTAGCACCCTGCGCGGGGTCTGGGGCAGCGGCCCGAGATAAAAAAATTGGACCCTATTTTAGGTGGGCAGACCTGTCTATGGTTTTGTGCATGTGTTTGCACATGGTTTTGGGGCATGATGGTTTTTGGGCCCTGGTATTTTGTAGACCCGGTCAAGGGAACTACGATTATGTTCTAATCTAGGGTTAATGGATTGGGGTTTATGAATGCTTCGATATGTATATATATGTGTTGTAACACTAAAAGGAATATAATGAAAAATCAAGATGGTAGTCTCGATTTGGGATCAAAGGGAAAAATATATGTATATATTTGTTTATGTTTTGTGATATTGCTATTGTTTATTTTATGTTTTTAAGAATTCGTTTGCAGATAATTTTTGTACAGGGCTAAAACCTGCATTTGGTATCAGAGTTGTTTCAGCTTCAAGGGGACGCCTTTGTTGTTCAGGGGTTTTTTGCTTGGGCTTGTGGTAGACCCTGTTCAGTGGGGGATATATGGGATCGATTCTTGCAGTGAAATAAGATGGCGAGTAGTGGAAAGATAGAGATCGAGAAATTTAATGGTCAAAGTTTTGAGTTTTGGAAGATAAAGAGCAGTGAATCGCGGTATATATGGGTACTAAACCAACGAAAATGTCAGATGAAGATTGGGCGAAGTTGGATCGGAAGGCAAAGAGCGCAATACGGTTGTGTATCTCAAATTTGGTATCGTTGAATGTATCTTGGGAAGCTACGACGAAGACTTTGTGGGTCAAGTTAGGGACTTTTTACCAATCTAAGTCTCTGGTGAATAAATTGTTCCTGCGGAAAAAGCTGTATAACCTGAGGATGAAGGATGGAGACTCAGTGAAAAAGCATCTGAACGGCTTCAATACTGTGGTAAGTCAGTTTTCATCTGTTGATATCAAAATTTCAGATGAAGATAAGTGCATCAGCTTGTTGTGTTCTCTACCAGTTTTGTGGGACAGTCTAGTTATTACAATAGGTAGCAATACAACTACCTTGAATTTTGATGAAATATTCTCAGCCTTGTTGTCGGAGGAAATGAGACATTGAAATATGGAGGGCCATAATGGAGATACCGTATATGTATGCAGTTGTCGGAGGAGACGAGACATTGAAATATGGAGGGCTAGAATGGAGATACCTTATATGAAAAAAAAAAAAACCATGGTTGATTGACTAAGGTGCATCCTTTCACTTCACTCCCCATAGGGAGTGGTTCTGCGAGTATGAGAAATATGATGGTGGTGATGTCTTGTCAGGGGATGATAGGAAGGCCATAATCGTCAGACGTGGAAAATTCAAGCTGAAGCTGCAAGGTGGAAGGATTAGAACACTTCCTGGTCTTCTGCATAGTCCTGCATTGGCCAAAAATTTGATTTCTATAAGCAAGGTGGATGATGCAGGTGTAAAAACAGTATCCGAGAAATATACCTGCAAGATGGTTCGAGGATCACTGGTATTGATGTGGTGAGTTCGGATTGGAACTCTATACAAGCTTCAGGGTAGCACTATTATTGATGGGTGCAACAGTTTCGTGGTTCCTGAAAGTGGAGTGGAAAGCCTAGTGGTCTCTGGAGAAAATACCATGCTATGGCATCAAAGGCTTGGACATATTGGAGAGAAGGGGCCTTCAGATATTGCATGGTAATGGTATGGTAGAAGGTATGTTTAATTTCTCTCTGGATTTCGATTTTTGTGAACATTGTGTATATGGGAAGAAAAATCGTGAGAGTTTTCCTTCCCATGCTAAGAGGGAGAACAAGATATTAGAGCTTGTGCACAATAATGTGTTTGGACGTGTGTTGGTTCCATCATTGGGAAAGTTTGTGTACTATGTTTCATTCATAGATGACACTCTCAAGGAATACATGGATATATTTCTTGAGGAAGAAATCTGAAGTCTTTGAAAGATTTAAAGAATTTAAGGCTCTAGTGGAAAACCAGACAGAGAAGAAGATAAAGGTGCTAATGGCCAGATAACGGTGGAGAGTTCTACAAGAAGGAATTTGAAGAGTTATGTAAGAAGTGTGGTATAGCACTATAAAAGACTACTCCATACACACCTCAAAAAAATGGAGTTGCAGAAAGAATGAACAGAACGCTGATGGAAAAGGCAAGAAGCATGCTCAGTGGTACCGGTTTAGGACAGGGATTGTGGGCAGAGGCGGTTGAGACTGCATGTTACCTAGTTAACATATCACCTTTATCAACGTTGGAGGATAAGACTCCACATGAGGTATGGACTGGTAAGAAACCATCTCTTTCACATCTTAGGGTATTTGGATGTGATGCATATGTACATGTTCCAAAGGAGAAAATGACCAATTTGGATAATAAATCTGAAAGGTGCATGTTTATTGAGTATAAGGATGGTTTAAAAGGTTACAAGCTTTGGAAACCAAAAACAATGAAGGTTGTGTACAGTCGAGATGTGGTGTTTAGAGAGGTGAAAGATGTTTTTAAACATGAAATCCTAACAAAGGAACCTAAGAAGATAGAGTTTGAGCTAAAGGATGATGAATCATAATCTACAACAGAACAAGTTTCAGAAGAGGAAGAGCCACAAACTCCAACTGTGAGAAGATCAGTTTAGAAAGAAGGCAGCCCGAAAGGTATAGTCCATTTGCTTTCTGTTAAAAAATTTGCTTTAACTATCACTAATGTTGATCCCAAAATTGTCATGGAGGCAATGGATTCAAAGGATGGAAAACCATGGAAGGAGGCCATGGTTGATGAAGTGGCATCCTTGCACAAAAATGAGGCATGGGATCTGGTGGATTTATCGGCTGGAAGGAAGCCTATCGGGAGAAAATGGGTGTTTAAGAAGAAGGTGAATGTAGAAGGCAAGGTGGAGAAACACAAAGCTCGTTTGGTAGAAAAAGGTTATTCCTAGGTGATGGGAATTTATTTTGGTGATATTTTTTCTCCTCTTTCCAAGGTTACTTCTATTAGATTACTTTTATCTGTTGTTGCTGCATTTTGTTTTGAAGTAGACAGATGGATGTTAAGACAACATTTCTTCACGGGGATCTGGAAGAGGAGATCTACATGAAGCAACCTGAAGGCTTTACGATGAAGGGTAAGAAAGAACTGGTATGTAGGTTAAAAAAGTCTTTATATGGGTTAAAACAATCACCATGGATGTGGTATCACAAATTTGATACCTATATACGAGGACTTGGCTTCACCAGAAGCAAAGAGGATCACTGTGTGTATTTTAAATTAATTGGTGATCGTGTTATTTATTTGGTCTTGTATGTGGATGATATATTGCTGATTATAAATGACAAAGAAATTATCCAAGATTTGAAGACCTAATTGTTCTCTAAATTTGGCATGAAGGATCTTGGTACTACAAACTATATTTTGGGCGTGGAAATTAAGATAGATCGGGAAAATAAGAAGCTATGGTTAAACCAGAGGAAGTATGTCGTGACAATATTGCAGAGGTTCAATATTGAGCAAGTTTATGTCAAAACCAGGGAAGGAGCATTGGACAACAGTGAAGCGGGTTTTCAAATATTTGTGTGGCACTAATGATTATGGTTTTTCTAGCAGGGAAGACCAGGATTGGACAGAGTTTTGAACATCCCTGGTTTTGTTGATATAAATTGGGCTGGAGATATGGACCAAAGAAGATCTACAAGTGGGTATGTGTATAGCCTATTTGGAGGTGCAATCAGTTGGATGAGTAAAATACAGTTTGTAGTGGCTCTTTCAACTACAGAGGTAGAATACATGGCAGCCACTCATGCAAGCAAGGAATTCGTTTGGTTGCAAAGGTTGTGTTCAAGTATGGGGTTGGTGCAACGAGCTATAAGAATAGTTTGTGATATCCAAAGTGCAATTTTCTTTGCTAAGAACCCTGCTTATCATTCAAAGACAAAGAAAATTGATGTTAAATATCACTTTGTGAGAGATATGGTTGAGGATAAAAGGTGTTGCTAGTAAAGGTGGACACTTTGATGAATGTTGCAGATAAATTGACGAAGTCTGTGAGCACTCAGAAGTTCTCTTGGTGTAGAGAAACAATGGGTGTTGCAGGGCCGAACTAATGATTAAGTTCTCTTGTGGCCCCCTGTAGACCCGCCTACGGTTTTGTGCATGGGTTTGCACATGGTTTTGGGGCATGATGGTTTTCAGGCCCTGGTATTTTGTAGATCCGTTCAAGGGAACTACGATTATGCTCTAATCTAGGGTTAATGGATTGGGGTTTATGAATGCTTCGACATGTATATATATGTGTTGTAACACTAAAACGAATATAATGAACAAATCAATCAGGTAGTCCTGATTTGGGATCCAGGGGAACAATCTCTGTGTATATCTGTTTTATGTTTTATGCTTTCTCTATTTTTTATCTTCTTTTTTAAGAATTCATTTGCAGATAATTTATGTACAGGGTTAAAACCTAAATAGGCTTCAATTTTTAAACTGAATTCATGAATATCTGACTCCTTGTCAGACATTCAAAGCTTGATTACATCCAAGGTTTAAAATCTGATTTCAATTTCTTCAAAAATTGAAACATATCTTCATGCTCTCTGGGGTTTGGAACGATTCAGATTAAACAAAAAAAAATGCAATATCACTGAGCTATGTGGTAATTAAATTATGTTCCCATTAAACTTTGTGCCAAATCATTTACTTTGACTTACCTTCCATGCCACATCCAGTGACCTTGAATCAGGTTTCATCCACATCTGTGACAATCTCGAATAGGACTTCAATCCACATCAAATTCGATCTACACCCAATCTCCAGCTTTTAAAACCTGTTCTGTTCGACCACAAATTCATAGAGAATTTTACTGTTGTATGGAATTTGTTGGCGTAGGGTTTTTGTTAGTGTATTTTAACAAGATGGTAATGTCCCTTGTGTTTTCCATGATCCATCGACAACTAAATAAAACAATCACCTCATTCCTGGAATGGACGAACTGCTTTCTTGTCTTCGAATAGTGCGCTTAAAATTGAACCTCAACAAACTAGAAATGAAATCGGAATGGCAACACAGTTTGGTTTTAACGCTCAGGCTTCCTTCAGGAGTTAAACACAGAACTCCTATTGTAACTCCATCTTGTTGAACTGTGACTCATCTTGTCCAAATGAAGATATAATTATCGATTGAAGAGCTTTCAATAAATGTCAAATTCCTCTAGTTTTGGTTCGACTCCTTCTCTGTGTGAAACAGAGTTCCCTTGCTCATTCTAATCCATATATTTGACTGTTGGAAATGTTTCATGCCAATTCATCCACTATAGACCTTGGATTTACTTGGAGGATATCACAATGGTTCATAAATTAAAAACGCAGAGGCTTATCATTCTATCAATTGCTCATGCAGAGTATCACATAATTTTTGCACAGAGATTTCGTTTACTCTCTAAGAAAACTTCCAAACAACGATTTCACAAGACAAAACTCCATAATATTTAGTAACAAATGATTTCGTCAATATTTCTCAACGCAGAGCAATCCTCTCACAAACAAATTCACAATTTGATGCATTCTGTACTCTGTCTTCTCCACGTATCGATTTCAAAATCTCAAAAATAAAAAGAAGTCTTTGTTATCATGTTAGTTCAAACACTAAAATCATTTAAGCCAATATCAACATAATCATGTACTAACTAGCAGAATAGAACTACAGATGTACATACGCAGAGGCAATACAATATAACATGAATACTATTTCATCCATGCAAATTCTGTACATGTATATATACTCATAACTATTGGTATATCCTCTATCTATGGTCTGATTTTCTTCATTTGAAATGGCCTCCTCCTTAATGCCTATCTCTCTAAATCTTCTCTAATTATTTTCTTAAATCCCTCTTATGCCTTCGAGGCCTACAATATACACGTGGCCAATCTCTGCCAACTCTTAAAACAACCTCCTAAAAAATTGAAACTGTCTACCAAATTAGGATTCTAATCTTAACCCAAAATCCAAATCATCAGTAACTGACTGCTACATTCCAGTAGCTTAGTCTCGAAATACCCTCAAACTTTATTCTACCTGATTTATGTTTCTTCCTTCTAAAACCTTATAACTCTAACTTATAATATTTATCACTTATACAATCTATTTAAAAAGAAAACCCCTTCTTGGGCAATGGTCAAGACGCTAAGGTCTGACTTACAACTTAATTTAATTTAGTCAGCAGATGCTCCTACATCACTACTTCTCTTCCAACTTACTTGTTTTAATGTGGAAATACATATTAATCCCATTCACCTTGTATTTTGTAGAAGCTCTTTCTCTTACCACCTACATCTTTAAATCTAGATCTTGTGTTCTTTTCACTCTCATCGCATTTTTATAAAGGTTTTTTCCCTTATAGTTTTCTTGTCAGTGTTAGAATACATACCCAACCCGCTCACCTTATCGTTAGTTAGAACGTCCCTACTCTTCTTAACCACTTTCATCATAAGAGAATATATGTTATTCATCATTGTCTTTTACATGTTGTCTTGAAGTTAAAGTCATGTTTCCCTTGAGTAAGACCTACCTCCCCACCCTTCCTATGCCTACCTCTAATGTGCTACATTCTCTGTGGCCTCTATTTGTTGGAGTTGATGTTATTTTTTACCAAAATATTCCCACCCCCCATCCTATTTGTTGAGCCCTTATCTTGTCTTTGAATGTTAGGATGAGGGTTTCTTGCTCCACTTTATTTTGGGTGATGAAACAATGTGAGTTGACTCTTGTTATTCATACAACTCTAATTTCCACCTTTTGTTCATGAATATTATCTCAATGCTTTAGCTGATAATAGTTTGGAATCATACACCATTTTATTATTCAAATTTGCCTTATTACACCCATACTTTGCTTTATCCACTTCCTTTTGTAAGATCCCATTGTTCAACTTGGATGTGCACTAGTTTGCACATTACCTTGCAACTAGTACATGCTTAACCTCTTGATTCTTTTTTTATACGAGAACATTACAACCATGCAAGAAGATGCCCAAACACATGAAATCGTGAGACAAAAATTATATAACTATGGTAGGAGACTGTGAAAACTACACAAATGTTTTACATTCATTTAAATGATTATATATAGTGTACGAAATTGTTGAGATTGTAATCAAAATTGATCACATCTCCAATAAAATATAATAGAATGGCAAAGTGATTAATTTAGACTAAGTTAATCAATAAATTAAAGGATAAATTATAAAGTGCACTAAAGTGAAAAATATAAAGTTCAAATATAACACATGGTCACCTAAGTTTCACCATTTCTTCATTATCAAGAGAAAATTGTCCCCAATTTTTGTTGAAGATAAAGAAAGTTTTGTTGAAATCTTGAATAGGATAGCTCGATGTTTTTATTGGGCCAAATGTGTTTGTTTTCCACTAAGGAAACGGTGATTTGGTGACCCATGGTGGGCATGGTGAGGACATAAAGAAAGATGAATTTTAGAAGAAGGGGCTAAGAAACTATATTTTGTGACCTC
The DNA here is from genome assembly GCA_034641835.2 of Pinus albicaulis. Taxonomy (NCBI): domain Eukaryota; kingdom Viridiplantae; phylum Streptophyta; class Pinopsida; order Pinales; family Pinaceae; genus Pinus; species Pinus albicaulis. The sequence goes on from CM076571.1 coordinate 144,822,156, forward strand.
TAAATGTGTTTCCCAAATAGGTTTTTCTATGTGAGGTGGCTTGTAAAACCTCCACTAGATGACATTGACAACATCAAACTTGCTAATTATACATAGGAGTTCGAACTAAAATGCATTAGAACCCATTGGTGGGTAATGGTGTGAGGATGATACCAAATGGGCTCGAGTCTATGATGTTGTTGGCTTTTGAAGCATTGTTTATCTAAATGTACCCTAATGAAATCAATGACCAGAAAATGTATAGAAACTTTATATCAATCATGAAGTTCTTTAAATTTGACATGTTTATCTTAAATAATCAATAGGAATATTATTTTGCAACTTAGCCAAGTTCTACATAAAAGAGAAATCCTTGTCTCGCTTCTTATGTTAGTCACATGTGGATGGAGTTGTGAAAGCAATAGGAATTTCATAAAGACGAAGAGGATTAAAGTCAGAACATACCTCACAATTAGAGTGTCTTGTAGAGACATAAGTGTATATTGAATTTATGATGCAAAATATGTAACTACTAGTCCCATTCCTGGTCTTGCTAGTGGTAGATGTGAATATTATGAACCAAGATTTTCTTAAATACCTCATCTTGGCCATATTTTTTTGGATGAAATGTAGTATAAAAGTGAATGTAATACCTTGTAACATTCCATAAGTATTTACAATTTTAACAACCTCAGGTTAAAAGTTTATGTAATAAAGTTAATAAAGGAAAAATAAGACCAAGGTCATGGGACACTTATTCCAAGTTGAATGTTGGGAAAAATATCCTAGTGGATATCACTTGTTGTGTTTATGGCTAAAGGGGAATTGGCAAAGGCTTCGAAAAGGAAAAAAAGAATTTTTGGTATTTTATTTATGAAAATAAAGGAAATAGGAGAAAAGGAAGGTGAAAGGTCATAGGTTGCATGTCAGAAGGAAAATGAAGGAAAATAATGGAAAGAGAAGAAATTAGAGGCATGAATGATAAAAAGGATTTAGAGCATCAATTTGTAGCTTTTTGTCATTTTGTTTTTGGAATCACTCTCAGAGAGGAGAAGAGCACAAAGATTAGAAGGAAAGAAAGCAAGCAAAGAAAGGATAACAAAAGCAAAGGAAAGCAAGGACCAAGCAAGGAAAGGTTGGATCAGGCAGCTTCAGCAGGAATACTTGCAAGTAACAGGTTGCATCTATGATTTCCTAATTGGTTTTGGTATGCACAGTATTTGCATGAGTATATTCGGTTTATTTGTTGTTGGTGGCATGGATTTTGTCGGGTTTTGACATTGTTTCATCCTTGCCTTGCCATTTATGAATAGCCACCGTGTGATGGGATTCTTTTTCGGTTGAGCTTTTGATTGCTAGAAGATTTTGGATCTGGTTGAGGTGGTCTCAGGAAAGTTCCCAAGGGCCTAGGAATCCCTTGAATGATAATGGCAGGATATATGGTAAAGCCTGAGGGTGGAGACGAGAAAACTCCTCAAGATATTGGTGAAGAAATTATGAGGCATCCAAGCTCGGTTTGTTTGTGATCTTGGGACCAGTTTAGGTGAGATCACGATATGGGGAGGGTGGAGGTGGTTTAACCTCTATATTCCCTTGGTTTTTTATGGATTTATTTATCCCATGAGATCCCAAATTCATGCTTGGAATATGGCAAGGGAGTGATTGGATGAAAGAAAGATTTGGTTCAACTCAATCTATGGTCTAGTGGTACATGGAAGTCCCTGACTTGGTTGCATTTTTCATATGGTAAATAATAGCTAAGTTTCTCTTGCTTTTGATGAGTAAATGTACTTGTTAATACGTGGCTTTGATGGATGTTTCATCATTGTTATCTATATGGTTATATGTTGCTTATAAGCATGGTTATATAATAGGTCTAAGTATGGATCTTATCAAATTTTATTCAATGAATGTTTAGTTAATGAATGCATGACCTAAATGGTGTTATGAAAACTAATATGAGAAGGCATTGGTCCTTCTTGTTAAACCTCATAAAATTTTCAGATCTGTATGTTCATACATGCATTCATGACTTGTAGGTTGCATGTTTACCATTTGTTTGACAAAATGTCGGTCCTAGTTGGGAAGGGTCAGGTCAAGTCCTTGTTCAAGTTTTGGTTTATAACCTTTTCCTCTATGTAATTTATCCTTTATGGAAGCTTCATTGAGTTCTGGGCAGAGGCCTAAGTCCTAGATCTGAAAAAGTGGCTTAGAATTCGGGGTCGCTGGCATAGAATAGATTGGAAAATTCCACAGTCGATGGGAAGCAGGCCTGTGGGAGTGACTTGAGGCTTACAGTCGCTTGGAGGCCTTGGCAAGGGAGCTACTAAGGCTCTATTTCAATGAAAAATAAATTTAACTCTGGGGCTGCACACCTAGAGGGGTTAGGTTTCTCTTGGAGGTCTTGTAGCCCTTGAGGGAAGTCAACAAGGTCTTAAGTAGTTGACTCCATTTCCTTAAGGTCATAATGGAGGTTGAGTGTTATCATAGTATCCCCTCTATTGGAAATATTGGCATTGATGTCATTAACTGAAATAATGTTAATGTATGTTGAATGATATTTTACAAAAGGATGAAAGTGAGGTGAAGTGCAAAGGCTATGCTAATCAATACGAAGGCTAAAAAAATTGCTAATAAGGACATAATATATTAAGACAAAGCTCAAATAAATATATTTCATTAAACAAAAAATGTAGACAATACAAGTCTTATTTGTCACTTGTCATCATTTATGATTGAGATGTTACAATATCTTTTTCCATTACAAATATTTTCAAAACTGAACATAAAGTAAGAGAGAAGTTTTCTTATGGAAGCCCAAGAGACAATGCTTCACTTCATATTCTGCAAGGAAGACAAACAACCAAGGAGTCTTGCTTACAAAAGGCACAACATAGAGTAGAAAAGATGATGCTTTTTTTTTCAAGTGAAGGAAATAGAGTTTATGTTTGAAGACATTAATGGATAGAAGAAGAAGAGGAAGAGAAAATGGAAGAGGATAAACAATTCAACAATGAAGTTGATAGCAGAATGGTCTATGAGGTAACTAGCATCTGAAACTTGATGTTCTGATTGAGAAATTTATGTTCTCTTGTATGTTATAGTTCGAAGAGGAACATTTTGTTCCCTGTTGAGGTAGGAGCCTCCTGTGGGTTGTAGCCTACAAAAAAATTGTGGGAGTTGGAGCTTCCTTGGAGGTAGTAGCCTCTTGTAGGCTGGAGACTACAAAAATCTAATGTAATAAGGAGTAGCAACCTGCCTTCACATTACTTTTGGCCTAATATTCGTGGTTTTCTCCCTTCCAGGTTTCCACTCAAATCTTGTGTCCTTGTGTGTTGATTATGAATGCTATGTGAATGACTTTGAACTCTTGACAAGTAATATGAAAACTCTCTTCATGACACGTGCAAAATGAATTCAATGTAACATGAACATGAAATATTAGTTTAATGATAAAGAAAGACGAGAAAAAGTAAAGAATGTTAAATTACTGGTTCACCCCCACTCTTAGTAATTTCCTATCTTAAATATCAATTGTTATCAGAGCCGATTCCTTCAGTTACAGTATAACAACTAGAAGGAGGTCCTAAGTCACCAAAATGGCTAGTATAGAAGGATTCTCAACGAATAAATCCCCATTATTTACTGGCAGAAACTGTGCTTTCTAGAAAGTGAGAATTAAGACCTACTTAATGTCTCTTGGAATAGAATTATGGGTTGCGGTGATGGTACGATATGAAGAACCAAAGGAAGGGATCGGTGACAAAGATGCCAAACTAGATTTCATATCAAATTGAAAAGCAAAGAATTCACTTTTGAGTGGTCTATGTGAGTGAGAATTTATCAAATTAATGCATTGTCAAGCATCCAAAGAAATATGGGATAAATTAGAAAATATTCATGACGGAGATAAAAGGGCAAATATGGCTAAGTTGCAAGTATATAGAACACAGTTTGAGACCTTAAAAATGAATGAAGATGAATATATAGCTAAATTCTTCTTAAGAGGTGCTGAAGTTGTGAACATCATGATAGGTCTAGGGGAAACAATAAAAGAAAGTGTAATAGTTCAGAAAATATTGAGATCATGACCATCTAAATTAATCCTATTGTTTCAACCATAGAAGAAACAATAGACTTCGAAATTTTGACCAGGGACCAATATAAATTGGGACCTTGATAGCATATGAGATGAGAATTCCAAGAGGAGTCAAACATTAGGGAGGTAGCCTTCAAGGTAGACAAGTCCATAGAAGAAAAGGAATGTCCATGCTCAGGTTCTGATGAAGAAGAAGCAAAATTCAGATGTTTTAGGTTCAAACTCCCTCCTCCCCCCCCCCTCCCGAAGGGCTTTATAGCTCTTCTGATTAGAAGATTGAAGAAAGGAACAGGTAAGTACAAAGGGAAACTTCCATTTAAGTGCTTTAATTGTGGAAGAGTGGGGCATTATGCCTCAAAATGTCCCTATAAGAAAGCATAAAATCAGCCAAAAGGGAAAGAGAAAAACAAATTCAATAATATGCAGAAAGAGAAAAGATTTAATAGAAAAACACTTTATGCTCAACAAGATAGCAGTGCATCTGAAAGCTCAGGTGAATCCTATAGTGAAGATGGAACCTCTGAATTCATTTTGATGGCCTTGGAAGAGCTTGAAAAATATTTTTTCTGGAATATGAAGAAGAAGGTGAGGTAGATCTTGAGGGGGAGTTGGTTAACGCCCTGAATGAAATAGAAAGGCTTAAACTCAAGAATAGAAAACAGAAAGAGGTACTTTTGAAATATGTAAAAGAAGAATCAAATTCAGAAGACATTATTAAGTTGAAAGTTGAACTTGAAGAAGAAAAGAAGGTGGAAGATATTCTGATGCAGCAAATAAAGGAGAAAAATCAGGAGTGTGAAAGATTGGAAGAAGAGGTGGTAAGTGTGAGGAAGAAATTAGAGAAGGCTCAAACTGAATTAACTATGAACATTCAACAGATAAAAGGTTTTGAACAATTGGACAAGATATTAAATTCTCAAAGATCTCCACTTGTAAAGGTTGGGATAGGCTATGAAGGAGAATCCAGTAAGGCAATCACTTTTGTAAAAGTTATCGTAGGAGACAATGATAACTCTCATCAAGCCGAGAAAAAAAATCTGGGCAACACTTCAACATCAAATGAACAACTCCAAAGAATCACTACTGAAAAAAACCAGGAGACAAAAGGAGTGAACAATCAAACAACAAACGATCATAGATCATACTGCTTCAGAAGACATAATTTTCAAATGTCTAGATGGTTATATCCTCAAACATCACCCTCTACCAGATACATATATTTCTTGTACGGGTACTGCTACTGCTGTAAAAAAAATTGGACATAAAGCCATGGACTGTAGAGCTTATGTAAAAGGATTTGATTTTGGGAATTCAAAAGGAATTAAGGATAATAATGGATTCACACGTGTATATACTCCTCTCCATAATTTTATCGAATGTTTTGATTATCACAAAATTGGACACAAGTCATACGAATATCATCTTAGGGACAATAAACCTTCATCCCAGAATAATTATAGAACAAACAGATGCATGCAATGGAGAAAGAATATTAATAAGTGTGATCTAGTTCTATATGCTCAAGATCAAAACATTCAATGGTATGTGGACAATGGCTGCCCTAGACATATGACCACAGGCATAAGCAAGTTTGTAACCTTGGATGAAAATAAATATGGTAATGTCACATTCAACAAGGATAAAGCAAGGAAAATTAAAGGAAAAGGAACAATCAGTCTGAATAATGGAAGAGGAAAGGCTCAGGATGTATGTAGATGGTCTAAAACACAATCTGCTAAGTGTAAGTCAAATGTGCGACAAAAGTTGTGAGGTCCTCTTTAGAGCTCAAGATTGCGAAGTCAGGTCAATCACTACAAGAAAATCTTTGGTTAAGGGGGTTTGAACAGAGAGTAATGTATATATCATGAAAGATGAGAGTGAAGGATCCTACATCAACAAACTTGATGAGTCTTGGCTATGGAATAGAAGATTGGGACATCTCAATTTTTATCACATCATCAAACTAAGCAAGAAGAAATCATATAGAGGTATACCAACAATAAAGAAGCCCCAAAATACTATATGTAGGTCCTGCCAAATGGGAAAACAAACTTGAACATCATTTAAATTAAAAGACCTATTATCAAGTAGTAAGTCTCTACAACTAGTTCACATGGATCTGTGCGGGCCATTGAGAACAGATGCACCAAGAGGAGAAAAATATTTCATGTTGATAATCGATGGCTATTCTAGATTGACATGGGTGGTATTTCCCAGATACAAGTCTAAAGCATTCAAAAAATTTAAAATATTTAAGGCACTCGCAGAAAACCAAACAAGGTGTAAAATAAAGTGCATCAGATTGGATAGAGGAGGTGAATTCACATCAGATGAGTTTGTGGACCCGTGTAATGAATTTGGGATAAAACAATAGTACACTATTGCAGATACACCACAATAGAATGGGGTTGCAGAGAGGAAAAACATGTTTGTTCAGCAAATAGCCAGAGCTATGATGCAAGAAAGAAACATCTCTCAAACCTACTAGGTATAAGCAATACATACAACAATACATATCCTCAACAAGGAACATCCCAAATGAAACTGTGACATGACACCATATGAACTGTGGCATGGGAAACCAACATCAATTCATCATTTTAGGGTTTTCAGTAGTAAATGATTTATAAAAAATAATGATGAAAAATTAGGAAAGTATGACGCTAGATTTGATGAAGGAATATTTTTAGGGTACTCATCAAAAAGTAAGGGATACAAGTGCTATGATAAGAGGCTGCATAAGATTGTGGAGTGCATCGATGTAATATTCGATGAAGAATCACAAGATAAAACCAAAAGCACAAACTTCATTAACCCTCTAGAACACCATCATTGTGACAACCAAGATAGTGAATAGAAGGATGAAATATCAGAAGATACATAGATGCACTCAAAAGGGCCCTCAAGACACACTCAAAAGAATCATCCAGAAAAACAAATTATTGGAGACAAAAGTGAAGGAGTTCAAACAAGAAGACAACTAGCAGAAAATTCTGAGGAAGTTCATCTAGATATGTTGTCACAAATAGAGCCAAAGAACTTTGATGAGGCAAGTAAAGACAAAAATTGGATCAATTTTATGAACAAAGAGTTAGAACAAATTGAGAAAAACAAGACTTGGTATCTAACACCAAGACCTATTGGAAATAATGTCATCGACACAAAATAGGTATTCAAGAATAAGATGAATGAACAAGGTCAAGTAATTAGAAATAAATCCAGACTAATATGTAAGGGGTACTCACAAATATAAGGTCTTTATTATGAAGAAAAAATTCCACCAGTCGCGAGAATGGAAACAATTAGGATGTTTTTGGATTTCGCATGCTACAATGATTTCAAGGTGTATCAAATGGACGTGAAGTTTGTCTTCCTAAATGGTGACCTAGAGGAGGAACTTTACATGGAACAACCTAAAAGTTTTTCATTATTGAATAAGCTCAACTATGTTTGCAGGTTAAAGAAATCTCTATATGGTCTTAAACAAGCACCATGAGCATGGTATTCCAGGTTGGACAAGTACCTTCATAAACAAGGGTTCAAGAAGGGAGGATTTGATAATAATCTATACATAAAGGCTAATGAAGATGAATTATTAATCGTGGTTGTATATGTAGATGACATCATGTTTGGCAGCAATTAAAATGGTTGGTAAAAGGATTTTCTGAAAAGATGAAGTTGGAGTTCAAGATGTCAATGATTGGAGAACTTACCTTCTACCTAGGACTTCAAATCCTATAGAAGGTCTTGGCATATTTATTTCACAAGAAAAGTACCTGAGAGATATGTTAAAAAGGTTCCAAATGGAAGAATGTAAATCGGTGTCAACCCCCATGACTACTGGATGTAAGCTACGTGCAGATGATGGACCAATAGATGTAGATAAAAAACTTTACAGGTTTATGATAGCAAGTTTGTTATATCTAATAGCCTCTAGACCAGACATAATGTTGGGAGTTGGACGAGTGGCAAGATATCAATCAACACCTAAACAAAATCACCTGTTAGCAATCAAGAGGATATTTAGATACCTACAAGGAACTACAAATTATGGACTATGGTATCCTAGAGGTAAATATTTTACACTGAAAACATATACATATGTGGATTGGGCCAGTTGTGTGGATGACAGGAAAACCACAAGTGGTGGTGCATTCTTTCTGGGAGAGATTCTGGTGGCATGGCTAATCAAGAAACAAACATCAGTCTCTCTATCCATAGTTGAAGCTGAATATATAGCAACTGCAACTTGTTGCACATAGGTAATGTGGATGAAACAAACACTTCAAGGCATGAAAATAAAATTCAGTGAGCCTATTCCTATCAAATTCGACAATATAAGTGCAATAAGTATGTCGAAAAATCCTGTGCTTCATTCGAATACCAAGCACATCCCTATAAAATACCACTTTCTTAGAGAACAAGTAGTTGAGGAGGTAGTAAAGATGGAATACATCCCCACAAAGGAACATATAGCAGACATATTTACAAAACTGCTTGCTAGAGAACTGTTCGAGTACCTGAGAAACAAGCTCGAGATAGTGTCTATAGATGATGCTCATTAATATGACCTCGAAGGGAAAATCCAAAAAAAGAAGGAAGGGGGGGGGGAGTTGAGTGCACAAGCTAAGGGGGAGACTACAAGAATAGAAAGAAGTAAAGAATAGAAACTACTCGCTTACAAATTTATCATGAATCAGAAGAAACCTAGAAGAAACATGATCAAAGACATCATAAGAGTATGAGATCAAGCCCTCTTCATCACAAACACAAGTAACATCTATCAGGTGCACTGATCTTTAATGCAATTTTTGTTTGATGAACATATCCTGTATGTAAATAAATAAATAAACGAATAAATACTAGCATTGTTAAAATTATCCCAAAATTCTTCATTCTCAGATTGTCTACATGAAATTCATTGATCTACATTCATGAAATAAATGATAAATGCTCTGTGAAAAGATGAGGTCTATTCTAATATTCTCTCGTGAAAGCAAAAGCAAATACCTCAATCAAGAAGAGAAGAAAATTGTCTTCTACCCAATTATACCTGCAAATAGAAACAAAGAGGCCAATGTGGAAGTAAATTGGAAGAATGCATCAAGTGGTCATGCTACAATTCTACATTCAAATTCGAAGAAAAAAAAAAAAAAAAAAACCTTCAACAATGTATGCCACCATCAAGTCAAAAGGAGAAAATAGTTTTTAACACATAAAATGATCAAGTGCAAAATGTCGGAAAGGATCACTCATGTGATGACTACAACAAAGAAAATCAAGGAAATGCAGTGGAAATAAATTAATGGGATATTTGTTGTGCATCACTAGGATTTTCCCCAAATGCTTCAGCTTCACTATGGATTTTTTTTTTTGGAAATGAAGCTATTGATGGATCGATCAAGTCACTCACTGCAAATTATATTCATAAATAAATATATATATTCATTGTCTCTGCAACTAAATGAAAATGGATTCGGAAAATTTTTCAAGCACTATCAAGCACATACAATCTGCTTTAACAGTGAATAAAGTAGCATCACTCTATGAAAAAATTCACTGGTTAAAATGACACAACCTCGAAGTCAAAGATATGTCTCTCTGCATTAGTTTGAGAAGATATTTATTCCCTCTAGTGAAATGGTGGCCTCACAAGGAAAAAGGAGCCTCATCACTCATGAGAGTGGCACTCACAATAACCTTTGAAAACATGTCGAGCATATACAAAACCATAAATTAGCCCTACAAATGAATGATGTTAAGGAACGTGAAATGGTTTAGCAGCGGAAAGCCTTATTAAAATAATCCAACACTACATATAGATTGAAGTTGCATCATATTGTCAAACGTAGAATCCTAGCTCTCGGAGATATGGTGTAGTAGAATCCTGACAAATAATCTGTCAATGCATGGTGTAGTTGGTGCAGTTGACAGGAGTTGCATTATTGTTGGAGCAACATTATTGTTATGGTTGGCGGGGTGAGAGAGGCTCGAACTCTCGACCTCAGGATTTCTCAATTGTAGTTGTAGCTATATCGGAGTGTTATGGTATCAACGTTATTATTGGAGCATTATGGAATCAACGTTATTATTGGAGCGTTATGGCATTGGAGAATTGTTGGAGTGTTATGGCATCAGAGATTTATTGGTAGTGGATGCATGGTATTGGAGCGTTATGGCATCAACGTTATTATTGGAGCATTATGGCATCAGATAATTGTTGGAGAGTTATGGCATCAGAGAGTTATTAATAACAGAATCATGGTATTGGAACATTATGGTATCATCGTTATTATTGGAGCGTTATGGCATCAGAGAGTTATTGGCAATGTGTTATAAATAACCTCTGTTAATATGGTATGGTGACAACAACGAAACGTTATGGTGTGTTACACGCTATTTTGTCACCATAACATTTGACTATCCATATAGGTCTATCACTACCTATATTGTGCTCCATTAGAAGTCAAAAACCCTAATGTTCCTAAACCAAGTCTTGGAATTGGAAAAAATCTCTTTAAAACCCTTAAAAGTCTACCTTCGCACTTTTTCTAGCCTTTTCCTGCGGGTCCGTGGATACTTGGTCTATAAACCGCGGTAACCCCCGCACATTCTACTACTAAAACCTTCAGACCTCGTAAAAAGTCGAATAAAAGAAAAAGTAAAATTAAGAAGCCTAACTGGTCGAATATTCTCCCAACTGGAAGCTTCTAGAGGCGTGATTAGTTTGAACTTTATCCCTCCGCTCATGGAGTTTATCTCTTAGTCCATGGAGCTCAAATCCCTTCATAAGAGGAATCCATCCCCCTCTTCGTGGAAATGAAACTACCTCCATTTCCCTATAAATTGAGCTCAAGTTTCAGTCTCAAGGGTAGATTGTAGATGCTAAGCTTGTATATGGTAGTTGTTGAAGAAATTCCCAAGAGTGCATACTCTCTACACTAGTTGTTGTTTGCATGAGAATGATCACAACCTTATGTCCATAACTCCATGCTCATATTCAAAGAGGAAGGCTTGTCAAACTGAAGGAGCAATGATTGTTAAGGACCCCGAGAGAAATATGTACGACATCAAGGCATCAGGTTGTAAGATTACACTTATCATTCAAGATAATACATATGGATCTCTTTTTCTCATTGAGTTGTTCTCGTGCTTATTGAATAACATCAATACTTAGACTCCTTGATCACTAAGTTGGATTAGCTTTTCTTAATTATTATATGTTGCAAATGCTTTGATTCTTTTGTCTTGTCTTTGATTACAGGTTCTACTTACTGGAGAAGCCTCTTTGGAGCGACTGGATAAAACACTGCATCGAACGTTGGATTTCAAGGTAGGGGCATGTCCTCTCTCTTTGCTTATAATAATTCTGAATTGTAATTAGTCTAGAGGTAGGTGTTGTAATTGTAATAATTCTGAATTGTAATATCCAACTTAGGTGGTACGCGGCAGGTGGTGCTACCCAGAGGTAGGTGCTACCCAAAGGTTATACACAGAGAGAGGTGGAAGAGAAACTTTAAGGCTAGACTGGAGGCTTGGCTGGCTCATTTCTCGCTTGTTCTTGTCGTGCAGAAGGGAAGGACCTCAACTTCTAACTATGGGTCCACGGATGGAATTCTGAAAACATTATGAAATCAATCAAAAAACAAATTTAAAAAAATCAGTATACCTGTCCATTATGCTTTTTGGAATTTGAAATGATTCGACGGCCACGTTCAAAATACTTGCATATCACCATTGGAAAACAATATTTATATACACTTGCACCGTTATATTTGGGTGTTGATGCAACAACGAGTGTATGTGACAGTGTTATGGTGAAAGCAACGAGCTATAACCTTTGTGACAACGTATTCATTTTGGAGTAGCGCCTTGTTTTTTTTAACGCGTGACAGAGCCTCTGAATGCGTTATGGATATCTACAACATTGCAGACCAGAAACAGCTGTGCTTCCAGCCTGTGGCCATTTGATAGTTTTGAAATGGGGCCCATGTAATGATTCTTGTATTTTATTATATTGAGTTCAACGAGATTAGATAAACAGAAGGGCGAAGGAGTGTATGTTGAAGCCCTACACAACCTCGAAAAGAAGAGAGCATATGACTCTCAAAAACGTTACAACTCCTCCATTATTGGAATTTGGAGGACTGATCTCTATGTTGTTGCAGAAATGAGTGGATTGGAGCTAGAAAAGTTTAACGGGGACGAGGGATAGCTATTGGATGCGGTTAGTGATTCTGTATCGCAAAAATGAGAGGAAACCGCCACCTGGATGTGGCAGAACATCTAACCGATTTGGATGAAAAGATTAAACACTTTGACAATAAATACGTATTGGTGTAGCGGCTATAGAGTGACGAACCCCGAGTCATCGGTATCATAGGCATGAGTGGTATTGGGAAGACGACGTTGTTTAAAGAACTTTTCAATAGAAAGAAGTCTAAATACACAGGATTCCGTAAAAAATGTATCGACGACAGGATTCAGTAAAGGACCTTATGTTGACAGCCATATCAACTAACATTCTCTTTTATTTAGGAAGGAAGGTTCTAAAATATCATATTCGATTATGTTTTCCACCATTATTCTCCTAATAAATAAACGTGGAAGAAAATTGGAATGGTATGCATTGCAGTTGGACGGTAACAACTAAACCCCAATGTGATTCCTGGGATTTGGTTTGATATAAATATAAAATGAAAATCCCTTGTAAATATTCTTATAGGTGCAATAATTACGTATTGGTGCAACGAATGCACTCATATATGCCAATTTGAGTATATACACAATGCAAACTGCGTATTTGACACAATGTCCCAAAAAGATTTGGGGTCATGGAATTCAATGATAGCAGGGTATGCATAGAGCGGGCATGGTAATGAGGCTGTACAACTTCTTGTCCAAATGCAACAAGCAGACTTGAAACCTGACTTGTCCACTATTATAAGTGTCATTCCCGCATGTGCACACTTTGCTGCTATGCAAAAGTGAAAGGAGATCCACAATTACATAATTAGAAATGCATTTGTCTGGAACACATTAATATAAAATGCATTCATTGACATGTATGCCAAATATGGGAGATTAATGCATGTGGAGTATTTGATAGCAAGACGATCTAGAGCGAGCTTCCATAAGACCAAATCATATCACTTTTATGGTTGCTTTGTCTGCATACAGCCATGCGGGTCTGGTTGCTAAAGGCTTGCAGTTTTTTTAATCAATGGGTCAAGATAATACTATCACACCCACAAGTTCAGTGATTATGCTTACACGAACACACTTCCCAATGCATGCAAGCAATAAATTACTTTCCTCGTCCTCATTCATTCTTTAGATGGCTTCCCCATATGCTCATTTCATTCTCTTCTAGCATCTAGTACATTGCTTTATGGTGCCATTCAAATCATTATATTCCAATAACATGTTTGTAGCATCTCATTAGCATATACAAACATTGGTGAAATAATTTTTATGTACCTTGAGTGTTCACCACAGAAGATACTTTGAAATATCTGAAATTCTCTGCATAAGAGTTTATATATATCATATGGAGCATCTTCATTTCTTTGGATGGAGCAATTTTTTTGTATTCTATTGTCTATGGAGAATTCCTTTTTCATCATCTTCAACATCATGCAAGTGCAATGCACCTATTATTTCGATGGTATCTAAAGTGTTCTCTCGACAAGACTTATTTATTGTTGAAACAATACTTATATTCGAGCAGCATTCATTCAATCTGGAGCAGCCCTAACAATTTTTATGTAGAACTTAGAGAACTCTAATGCAATAGTGGAAGCTACACTTACGAATCTTTTTTTGGCTACAAGACAATTCTAAAACCCTTGTCATTGTTGTCAAAGGGGGAGATAAGATGATGTATGAGGACACAAAGGAAGCAGAGGGAGTTGGTGTGTGTGTGTGTTGCCATCAATGCCAAAGGGAGAGATTTTTGGAAATATTGGAATTGATGTCATTAACTGAAATAATGTTAATGTATGTTGAATGCTATTTTACAAAAGGTTGAAAGTGACGTGAAGTGCAAAGGTTATGCTAATCAATATGAAGGCTAAAAAAACTGTCAATAAGGACATAATATATTAAGGCAAAGCTGGAATACGTATATTTCATTAAACAAAAAATGTAGACAATACAAGTTTGATTTGTCACTTATCATTTATAATTGAGATGTTACAATATCTTTTTCTATTACAAATATTTTCAAAACTAAACATAAAGTAAGAGAGAATTTTTATTTTGGAATCCTAAGCGACAATGCTTCACTTCATATTTTGCAAGGAAGACAAACAACCAAGGAGGCTTACTTACAAAAGGCACAACATAGAGCATAAAAGATGTTGTTTTTTTCAAGTGAAGGAAGGAGAGTTTCTGCACGAAGAAATTAATGGACAACAACAGAAGAGGAAGAGAAAATGGAAGAGGATAGACAATTCAGAAATGAAGTTGATATTAGAATGGTCTATGAGGTAACTAGCTTTTGAAACTTGATGTTATGATTGAGAAATTTCTATCCTCTTGTATGTTATAGTTTCAAGAGGAACATGTTGTTCCCTGTTAAGGTAGGAGCCTCCTGTGGGTTGTAGCCTATAGAAAATTTGTGGAAATTGGAGCTTCCTTGGAGGTAGTAGACTCTTGGAGGTTGGAGCTTACAGAAATCTGATGTAATAAGGAGTAGCAACCTACCTTCACATTACTTTTAGCCTAATATTCGTGGTTTTCTCCCTTCGGGGTTTCCACTCATATCTTGTGTCCTTGTGTGTTGATTATGAATGCTATGTGAATGACGTTGAAATTTTGATAATAAATCTGGAAAATCTTTTCATGAAACCTGAAAATGAATTCAATGTAACATGAACATGAAATATTAGTTGAATAATAAAGAAAGATGATCAAAAGTAAAGAATGTTAAATTACTGATTCACCCCCCCTCTCAGTAATTTCCTATCTTAAATATCAGCTCATGTTTACCCCGGCAAGCTGGTTAAAGTGGGTAGATATGGGAGGAGGCATTGTTACAGGGTGGTATCAGAGCAAGGTTGTGCTCTCTTTGGGTAAAATTTGATGTTGTCATGGTTAGGGTTGTCATGCATGTGGTCATGGTATATAGTTGTTATGGTCATGCATGATGTTGTTATATTGATTTTATTAGGATTATACATGTACAAGTTAATGTGCATTGATTTTGCAGATGAGATAAGCCTCCCCTGAACATCAATGAGGTATGGATTTGATTTTGGTATCTATCTAGTTTATCTGACATAATACACGTGCAGGAAGAAGAGAATCAAATATGATGAGCAAAATGGTAGACTACAGTTCTCGTGACTCTCCCTATAGATCTGTTAGGCAACGAGGAGATGAGTATTCTCCTGGTATAGCAATTAGATTGAGGAGTTTGAAGGAAGAGATCATAAGTTTCAAAGCAGACAATGACAGGTTAGTTGAGGCTCAACAAAGTCTTGCAAGGGCTCAGGAGAAACATGAACAAGTCAATGTAATGATCCTTCAAAGCTTGTCGGAGTTGCAGAGATAGGGAAACTCGAGGGTTAGTCAAAAGAAGGAAGAGAAAAATAATGGAGCCCATGGTAGCAAGTCTTAATCCAGATATAGGTTGGATAGAGGGGAAATAGTCATAGGTGGAAGATCACTGGATACACCTAACAGGAGGACTGGCAATTTATGGGCATAATTATAGTTATTCATCCAAGAGACATCATCATGGTTGTCACCGTCATCATCCTTTTAGGAGGAGTGAGCACTTGCCAGAAGAGTTCAAGAAATTCAAGTTGCCTAAATTCGATGAAGAGATGAAGATGGGAGAAAATGTATAGGCATGGTTGCCTGGGATGAAGAAGTTCGTCAGATTGCACGATTATTCAAAGAAGATTAAAACCAAAATAGCCACCTTCAGTATCAAAGGGAAATCAAATATTTGGTGGGAAGATGTAAAGAATGTCAAGGGAATCCAAGAAGAAGAGTTTTTTTGGGATGAGTTTGAGAGACTCTTTAAGAAGACGTACCTATCAGAGAGGTATTATGATGACAAAGATAAGGAGTTTTATGAGCTGCAGATGGGTTCTATGACAGATGATGAGTATATTAGCAAGTTCCTGGAGTTGTTGAGGTATGTGCCTTATGTCAAGGATTAGAAGGCTAAGATTCAAAGATTCATCAATGGATTTCCATCAACATATAGAGACTGGATCGAGTTTTATGGGACTAGATCGTTAGAGGAGGCCATCCGGAAGTTGAAGCATTGTTATGAATAGTCAAAGCACAAAGTTGAGCCTATGCGTGATTTGAAAGGAAATGAGAAATTTAAAGGGAAATGGACACTAAAGCGGGGAAGACCTCAGGATGAAGATGAGAAAGAAAATGTGGTTCCTTACAAGAAATTAAATGCGGTTGAGAAGGGATATGGGTCGCAACCTGGAGAGTATAAGAACATAAGTGATGGTAGAGGACCGTTGCAGTGTTGGATATGTGGAAAATATCATCACAAGAATTATTTTCCACTGTATCAGGGTGGTAGGCCTCAGATTTACAGTTCTCAGGAGGCACGGATGGTTGGATATGTGGTCCATAATATCCCTCGGATTTATGTAGTTGTGGAAAACAAGCAAGTAGATCACCGGGTGCCCATTTTGGAGATGGAAGGTAAGCTTTGTGGTTAAGTTGTTTCTATCTTGATTGACCCTGAATCTAATTATAGTTATGTTAATCCTGACCTAGTGGATAAGTGTGTCTTGAGAAAAGAAGTGCATGTAGAGTCTTGGTTGGTGCAGATGGCTACATGCACTAAGAAGAGAGTTCATCATTGGGTAAGAGCTTGTGCATTCGAGTTGAATGGTATGCCTAAAAAATCACACATGAAACCAGCTCCAAAAATAGAAGAAAAGAGATATCAACGCCTTATAAATAAGCCACTTCGAGGGGGCAACCTCCAATACATTACATGAATGAACAATTCTTGGATGATACAAATTACAAAACCTCCTTTCTATATATAGGAGTCCATGGGGCCATAATGTAATCCTAGTAAGGCCACAATGTAATCCTAGCCGACCTAACAATAATAATTTAAGGGCACAATAATAACAATATGGGGTTACACTAACAACAATAAGGGACTATACTAGTAATATAGGGACCTAACATGCCCCTCTCCTTCAAAAAAGTGTTGTCCCCAATGCTTGAGTAGCTCTAGGTGCTTCTGTATAAAATTCTCATCCTCCCATGTAGAATCTTCAGTGGGTAAGTTCTTCCACTCGATGAGATACTCTGAAATTGATCGATTCCGTAGCTTTCGAGTTCTTGTTTCTGTGACCGCTTCAGGTTCCAATATGATTTTTCCTTCCTCATCAAGTTTTGGCAATATTGTTTGAACTGGAAGATTTTTACCTATAACCTTATTTAAGCATGAAACATGGAAAACTAGATGCATTCGTGAAGAAGTAGGAAAGCTCCAATTTGTATGCCATAGTACCAATCTTTTGAAACACCTTATAAGGACCATAATACTTTGGCGATAATTTATTATCCTTCTTAGCTTGCTTGAGGGACATTTGTTTGTATGGTTATAGCCGTAAAAATACCCAGTCTCCTCCATCAAAACTTCTCTCACTGTGATGTTGATCTGCTTGTTGTTTCATTCGATTTTGTGCCAAATTCAGGTTATCCTTTAAGAGTTGGAGAAATTCTTGTTGATGCTCGACGTGATCTTCCACTGCTTGAACCTTCAAATTTTCTCTTAAAGATGATGTGATGGATGGTGGATGATATCGATAAAGTGCCATAAATGGGGTTATTTTTGCTGCAGTATGGAAGGAAGTGTTATACCACCATTCAGCGAGAGGTAACCACTTGACCCATTGTGTTTGTTTATCAGATACAAAACAACGAAGATATCCTTCCAAACATTTATTTACTATCTCAGTTTGACCATTGGATTGAGGATGATAAGATGAGCTATGAGCTAATTGAGTACCCAAACAAGAAAATAACTCCATCCAAAAATTTCCAGTAAAAATGGGATCTCTGTCGCTCACAATAACCCTTGGTTTCCAATGTAGCTTTTGAATTGTGTCCATAAATGTAGTAGCAACTGTACTTGCTTTAAATGGATGAGATAATGCACAAAAGTGTGCATACTTGGTAAGTCTATCAACTACCACCATGATGACATTCTTTCCTTCGGACTTAGGTAAACCTGTGATAAAATCCATTGAAATCTCCTCCTAACGTTGACTTGGAATGGATAAAGGTTGTAGAAGTCCCAGGGTCTTAATTGTCTCAACTTTATTCTGCTGGCAAACCAAACATTCCGCTACAAACTTTTGAATATCAGATTTAAGGCCATCCCAAAAAAATTCTTTCTTCACCCTGTGGTAAGTTTTTAAAAATCCTGAGTGTCCTCCTAAAGGAGAAGTGTGGAATTCCAAAAGAATATTTTGTTTTAGTTGGGAATTCTTACAAAGATATAAGCGATCTTTGTACCATAAGGAATCATTTTTCCAACTAAATGTATCAGATGTACTAGGATCTTGCTGCAACTTTTGAATGAGTGTCCATACGTCTTTGTCCTTCTTCTTACTTCGGTTATCCAATCTGGTTGGATAATAGAAATGGTACAAAGCAATGCTTCCACCTCTTCATTCTTTCTTGAGAGTGCATCTGCAACAACATTAAGCTTTCCTTTTTTGTAGATTATTTCAAAGTCATAACCCAACATCTTTGTGACCCATTTTGCTGCTCTTCTGAAGATAGTCTTTGTTCCAAAAAGTGTTTAAGACTATCATGATCAGTTTTTACCTTGAAGTGTCTTCCCATTAGGTAAGTTCGCCATTTCTTTAGTGCATGCAGTATTGCTAACATTTCCTTCTCATAAATAGGTTTCTGTAAATACTTTCCTTTGATTGGACGACTTTCAAAAGCAATGGGTCTTACTCCTTGCATTAAAACAATACCAATTCCATTTCCTAAGGCATCACATTCCACAATAAAGGTTTTTGTGAAGTTTGGCGTAGATAAGACCGGTGCTAGGCATGTTGCCTCTTTAAGATGTTTAAAGGCCTTAGTTGCTTCAGGAGTCCATGAAAATACATCTTTCTTCAATAATGTTGTTAGAGGTGCTGCTATTCTCCCATAATTCTTAATAAACTTGCGATAATACCTTGTTAACCCGAGAAATCCTCGCAATTTCTTTATGGTTGTGGGGACTTTCCATTCCTTAATGGCTTTAATTTTGTTAGGGTCTACCTTAACACCCTCGTGAGATACAATATGACCCAGATATTCCACGTCTTGTACTCCAAAGAAACATTTGGATGTTTTTGCATATAATTGTTTCTCCTGCAATAGTTTGAGCACCCTGTCAACATGTTCAACATGATCCTTCCAAGACCTGCTGTAGATTAGTATATCATCAAAAATACTAGCACAAATTTTCTAAGGAAGGGTTTGAAAATGGAATTCATCAACCCTTGAAATGTAGAAGGTGCATTGGTAAGGCCAAAAGGCATGACCAAAATTCATAATGACCCTCATGAGTTCGAAATGTTGTTTTTGGAATATCTTCAGTCTTCATTCTAATTTGATGATATCCTGAACGAAGATCCAACTTGGTAAAATAAATTGCTCCATGTAATTCATCCTATAATTCATCAATCAGAGGAATGGGAGATTTATCTTTAATGGTGAGCTTATTGAGCTCCCTATAATCCGGACACATGTGCCATGATCCATCCTTCTTGTGTGCCAATACTACAGGAGCAGAGAAAGAACTTTACTAGGTTGAATTATACCCGTTTCTAACATTTCTCCAATCATACGTGCAATTTCGCTCTTTTGGACATAAGGATATCTATAAGGCCTGATGTTTGGAGGAACACTTCTTGGAATCAAATGAATAGAATGATCATGATCACGAATAGGTGGGAGTCCTTTGGGAGTTTCAAACACCTTGGAATGATTGTCCAAGACTTGTTGGAGATCTGCAGAAACAGATGATTTTGATGTTGGAACTTCTAGTGAGCATAATTGTGCAATTACGCCTCGCTGTTCTTTCTTTAGAAGCTTTGTCATGACATTAGAGCTTATTATCCTTCCTGGTTTCCCCGCAATACCCCGTAATTCGACTTCCTTTCCTTCTGAAAAAAATTTCAAGAAAAGTTCTTGAAAATTAAAAGCTATCGTCCCCAAAGATTGTAACGATTGTACTCCTAGTACAACATCAACACCTCCCATAGGAATGGAAAGCATTGGACTATTCAATACACATTACCCCATGGTTAGCTTGATATTATGGCATTTTCCAGAGCAATTTATAGTTCCTCCATTTGCAACCATCACTTGACATTCTGGTGTTAGGTATAGGAAACAATTCAATTCCTTGGCTACCTTACAGTGAATAAAATTATGGGTGCTACCTGAATCAATCAACACTATTACCTTTTTCCTCTTGATATGTCCTTCTATATTAAGAGTTTGAGGAGTGGTAATTCCTGCCAATTGACCAAGTGACAATTTTTTTACGGGAGCAAATCCATTGATACCATACAAATTTATTTTGTTCTAAATGTAAAGTTGCAATGCGTACCTTTTATGTGTTTTGCACATTATGGAGATCAAAATATTGCTCCATTTGTAGTATCCATGTTACAAGATCCTTTCCATAAAACTTCCTCATATCCATTTTTGGAATATGGTGGTTCTTCCCGCCAACATTAGAGTTTATGAAGTCACGATTAACATTTATTTTGTTCTCATCATGAGTTTTCTCTACTATCTTTTCACCATTAGGAAACATTTCTTGTATCAACTTTGTCAAACCTTCCATGTCTACTTTTAGATCATTCTTCATGTTTTCCATGTTGTCTTTCATTTTTTCATCGATCTTAGAATTCATGTCATCCATCTTAGATTCCATGCCATCTATCTTAGATTCCACGCCTTTCTTCAAACCATCCATATTATTCTTCAAACCATCCATCTTCGCTTCCACGCCTTTCTTCAAAATATCCATTTCATTTTTTGTTTCTCTTTGCGAGAGTGAAATTTGGTTCACTTGCTCTTGTAATTTTGATAGATCACGTTGCAATTCTTTATCTTCATGAGTCATAGTAGAGCCTTCTGAAGGCTTAATGGGTGTTGAATTATTTTTACGGGGATTTTTTTTTGAACCCAATACTGATATATATTCTACAATATGCCCTTGGAATCAATTCAAATTGATTCTTCAAACAAGACTTATGCAATTCGTAGAAAAAATACACACCTTTTTCTTGCTTTTGAGGAGCTCGATATTTAAATTGGATTATTTTTGTGATTGCGGCTCTTCAATATTTGAAATTTGGCACTAAGGTAGCCTTCTGAATTATCTTTTGAATGCAATAGGTCTGACTTGATTTGGATTCTCCAAGGAAAATTTATGTCCAATCTCCCACAATGACCTAATTATAGACTGGTTCAGTAGAGCGAACTTGTACGAATTACCACGTGTCACTGTTTTTCCTTTTAGCTCTGAAATTGATAGAAAAGAACTACAATCCGTGTACTTGCGACCACTTTTTACAGCACTCCAATCTGATGCTTAGAGAGAGAGTTATGAATATTTTCCCACGATCACCTCTTTGAGATGAAATTCAGGAGCCTGAAAAAGCACTACCTTCCACAGATCATATCTCAGAAAATATTGCGAACCAAGCTCTGAAATTTTGCGAAAAGTTTCCTTAGGATTTCAGTTTCGCACCCTAAAAATTTCAGATTCTGAACCTTCGTAGAAAAAAAGTTATAGCGCAATCCATGATGACCTATTTAGATTAAATTGAGGATCCTGCAAAAATACCTAACTTCCACAGATCATATCTCCGAAAATATTGCGAACCAAGCTTTGAAATTTTTTGATGATGTTCCTCAAGATTTTGTCTTCTTAACCTATAAATTTCAGCTTCTGAAACTTCGTAGAAAAAAAGTTATAGCGAAAATGCCACGATGACCTGTTTGGAGTAGCGAAACCCTAGAATCCAAAGCTCTGATACCAAATGTTGTGAAACCAACTCCAAAAATAGCTGAAAAGAGATATCAACGCCTTATAAATAAGCCACTTTGAGGGGGAAACCTCCAATACATTACATGAATGAATAATTCATGGATGATACAAATTTCAAAACCTCTTTTCTATATATAGGAGTCCATGGAGCCATAATGTAATCCTAGTGGGGCCACAATGTAATCCTAGCCGACCTAACAATAATCATTTAAGGGCACAATAATAACAATATGGGGGTTATAGGGGTACAATAATAACAATAAGGGGTTACACTAACAACAATAAGGGACTATACTAGTAATATAGGGACCTAACACATGGACGGTTGGATATGTGGTCCATAATATCCCTCGGATTTATGTAGTTGTGGACAACAATCATGTAGATCACCAGGTGCCCATTTTGGAGATGGAAGGTAAGATTTGTGGTTAAATTGTTTCTTTCTTGATTGACCCTGAATCTAATTATAGTTATGTTAATCCTGACCTAGTGGATAAGTGTGTCTTGAGAAAAGAAGTGTATGCAGAGTCTTGGTTGGTGCAGATGGCGACATGCACTAAGAAGAGAGTTCATCATTGGGTAAGAGCTCGTGGATTCGAGTTGAATGGTATGCCTAAAGCATCACATATGAATGTATTTCCATTGGGATCATATAGTATTATTTTGGGTATGGATTGGCTATATATTCATAGGACCAAAGTAGATTGTCGTGACAATTCCATTGAGTGTCTAGATGATAATAGGGAAAATAAAATATTACAGGGAAAGAAGAATCCTACATCAGTGAGGATGGTCACAACTATGCAGGCTAAGCACAGTTGCAGGAAAGGGTGTGTAATGTTTGCAGTTCATATTTCCAGTGACAAGGGTAAGAATGTTGAGGATGTGGTGTAGAAATTTAATGTGTAGATATGACGTTACTCATGTAATTTACTAAAACACAAGGCTCAAATATTATCTATTGATTTGTGGAATTCAATTCATGATCCTCAACACAAATCATAAACATGCATCAAGATTAAACACACAAATACAAATATTTATCCAAGGGAAAGAAACTACTCAAAACCCCTTCCTATATGTATTGTATTAACCAAATAATAGAGATGAAATACAATGCTTTCTCAAGCATGAGCAACCTCTGCAAGTGTATAGTCTATCTATCTGCCTCACTGACTGACTCTAGCCAATGCTTAACCAATTTTCTGGTCCTCCAAGCTTTGATTTCCTTACGTTGTTCCTTGAGGAATTACGCCCCTATTTCATAGGAAATTTCCTCCAAGGAATTGCACATTTCATCTGGCTCATCCTCCAACTACATGCACTGCATGTACACCTCATAATAGTCTACAACTGATAGTACAATGCCTTTGAATCTCCATCTCAACTAGGTAACTTGAATTCTATACATGCAACATTTATTCTAGGTTGATTGATTAGTTAACTGGTTGATCACTAAGTTGTGACTAAAGTCACACCCACTACTAGACCTTCCACTAGTTCCTCTAACAGTTGGAACTAGTTTAAGTGACAATAACCCAATTTCATTGATTTAGATTGCTAGAAATTAGAAATCACTCATAATGAACTGAAATAAAGTCTTCCAACTCGAATTATCTAAGATAATTGGATGACACAATCCATGTCACTGAAGTCAACTCACCCAAGTTTTCTACTGAAATCAAATTTTCTCCCTAGTTTGACCAAGGCAAGTCAAACTGAGGTTTTCTTGATGCATTTTCAACACTCCCTCTCAGCAAGAAATGGATTATCAAATACCCCAATCCCGCCTCTATGGAACTTGAATTTTCACTTTAAAAAATCCTTTTTCAAAATATATGCATCTTGTTCCTTTGTTGGAATGTAATCAAGCAACATGATCCTCCTCTACACACAATCCCGTAGATGGTGATACTAGATATTTATATGCATGGATCGATTGTGAAACCCTGTATTTTCATAGAGATTAATGCAACTATGATTATCACAGTATATCACAGTAGGATCCACCACCTGACCAAAAAATCCCACGAAAATCTTTATCATCCAGACTGCCTCACATGCTACTTGACTTGCAGCCATGTATTTTGCTTCTGCTGAGCTGAGTGCCACTGATCTTTGCTTCCTACTGTACCAAGAAACTGTGGCAGACCCAACACTAGAAATTTCTCCCGATGGACTCTTCCTGTCTAATGGAATCCCCGCCAATTCTACATTTTTGATCCAAACAACATCACTCCATTTGTTCTTCTGCACCATATTCCAAATTGGGCAGTGCCACTAAGGTACCACAGAACATGCTTAGTTACTGTTGTGAAACCAGCTCCAAAAATAGAAGAAAAGAGGGATCAACGCCTTAGAAATAGCCACTTCGAGGGGGAAACGTCCAATACATTACATAAATGAACAATTTTGGATGATACAAATGACAAAACCTCTTCTCTATATATAGGATTCCAGGGGGCCACAATGTAATCCTAGTCAACCTAACAATAATAATGTAAGGGCACAATAATAACAATATGGGGGTTACAGGGGTACAACAATAACAATAAGCGGGTTACACTAACAACAGTAAGCGACTATACTAGTAATATAAGGACCTAACATGCTCCTATCCTTTAAAAAAGTGTTGTCCTCAATGCTTGAGTAGCTCCCGGTGCTTTTGTATAAAATTCTCATCCTCCCATGTAGAATCTTCAGTGGGTAATTTCTTCCATTTGATGAGATACTCTGAAATTGATCGATTTTCTAGCTTTCAAGTTCTTGTTTCCGTGACTGCTCCAGGTTCCAATATGGTTTTTCCTTCCTCATCAAGTTCTGGCAATATTGTTTGAACTGGAATTTTTTCCCCTATAACCTTTTTTAAGCATGAAACATGGAAAACTGGATGCACTCGCGAAGAAGTAGGAAGCTCCAATTTGTATGGCATAGTACCAATCTTTTGCAACACCTTGTAAGGACCATAGTACTTTGGCGATAATTTATTATCCTTCTTAGCTTGCTTGAGGGACATTTGTTTGTATGGTTGTAGCCGTAAAAATACCCAGTCTCCCACATCAAAATTTCTCTCACTGCGATGTTGATCTGCCTGTTGTTTCATTCGATTTTGTGCCAAATTTAGGTTATCCTTTAAGAGTTGGAGAACTTCTTGTTTATGCTCGATGTGATCTTCCACTACTTGAACCTTAGAATTTTCTCTTAAAGATGATGTGATGGACGGTGGATGATATCCATAAAGTGCCATAAATGGGGTCATTTTTGCTGCAATATGGAAGGAAGTGTTATACCATTTCTTTAGTGCGTGTAGTATTGCCAATATTTCCTTCTCATAAATAGCCTTTTGTAAATACTTTCTTTTAATTGAATGACTTTCAAAAGCAATGGGTCTTCCTTCTTGCATTAAAACATCACCAATTCCATTTCCCGAGGCATCACATTCCACAATAAAGGTTTTTGTGAAGTCTGGCATAGCTAAGACTAGTGCTAGGCACATTGCCTCTTTAAGATGTTCAAAGGCCTTAGTTGCTTCAAGAGTCCATGAAAATGCATCTTTCTTCAATAATGTTGTTAGAGGTTCTGCTATTCTCCCATAATTCTTAACAAACTTGCGATAATACCCTGTTAACCCGAGAAATCCTCGCAACTGCTTTATGGTTGTGGGGACTTTCCATTCCTTAATGGCTTTAATTTTGTTAGGGTCTACTTTAACACCCTCGTGAGATACAATATGACCTGGATATTCCACCTCTTGTACTCCAAAGAAACATTTGGATGTTTTTGCATATAATTGTTTCTCCTGCAATAGTTTGAGCACCCTGTCAACATGTTCAACATGATCCTTCCAAGACCTGCTGTAGATTTGTATATCATCAAAAAATACTAGCACAAATTTTCTAAGGAAGGGTTTGAAAATGGAATTCATCAACCCTTGAAATGTAGAAGGTGCATTGGTAAGGCCATAAGGCATGACCAAAAATTCATAATGACCCTCATGAGTTCGAAATGTTGTTTTTGGAATATCTTCAGTCTTCATTCTAATTTGATGATATCCTGAACGAAGATCCAACTTGGTAAAATAAATTGCTCCATGTAATTCATCCAATAATTCATCAATCACAGGATTGGAAATTTATTTTTAATGGTGAGCTTATTGAGCTCCCTATAATCCGTACACATGCGCCATGATCCATCCTTCTTGTGTACCAATACTACAGGAGCAGAGAAAGAACTTTGACTAGGTTGAATTATACCCGCCTCTAACATTTCTGCAATCATACGTTCAATTTCGCTCTTTTGTACATAAGGATATCTATAAGGCCTGATGTTTGGAGGAACACTTCCTGGAATCAAATGAATAGCATGATCATGATCATGAATAGGTGGGAGTCCTTTGGGAGTTTCAAACACCTTGGAATGATTTTCCAAGAATTTTTGGAGATCTGCAAAAATAGATGATTTTGATGTTGGAACTTTTAATGAGCATAATTGTGAAATTATGCCTCGTTGTTCTTTCTTTAGATGTTTTTTCATGACAATAGAGCTTATTATCTTTCTCGGCTTTCCTGCAATACCCCGTAATTCGACTTCCTTTCCTTCTTAAAAAAATTTCAAGAAAAGTTCTTGAAAATTAAAAGCTATCGTCCCCAAAGATTGTAACCATTGCTTTCTTAGTACAATGACAATACCTCCTGTCAGATGAGCATTGGAATATTCAAAGCATATTCCCCCTTGGATAGCTCGATATTATGGCATTTTCCAGAGCAATTTATAGTTCCTCCATTTGCAACCATCACTTGACATTCTGGTGCTGGGTATAGGAAACAATTCAATTCCTTGGCTACCTTACAATGAATAAAATTATGGGTACTACCCTAATCAATCAACACTATTACTTTTTTCTTCTTGATATGTCCTTCTATATTGAGAGTTTGAGGAGTGTTAATTCCTGCCAATGCATTACATGATATGGGTAGACTCATTTCTTCTTCTTCTTCCTGGTGTATATCCTCTACTTTTGAAGTTTCTTATTCATTTTCTTCCTCCTCTTCACACCTAATATTTTCTCAAGACACTGTTGATCTATGGTTTATCACAATTATAGCAAACTCTTGCTATTTTTTCATCACTAGTTGTTAGGAATAACCTTGTAGGTTGTGGAAATCTAGGATTAGCAACACTTCCCTCTTTATAGAAGTGAATGGTAGGCTTCCTTGTCACCATAATTTCACATACTATTTTTCTTGCCAACCTGAATGCCTTCTCCAATGAATCAGGTTCCAAAACACGAACTTCATGTTGGATGTTATCCTTTAAAGTACCTATGAAGAGATCAATCTTGTGTTCCTTGGAGTATCAGTTACCCTTATATTCAATTTTTGGAAGTCCTCAGTGTGCTCCCCCACTGGACACTTTTGTTTGAGATTTATCAATTGGCCAAAGAAGGTGTTGCTCTTTGTATCATCACAATGTGCTATCATTTCCTCTGTAAAAATTGACCAAGTGACAATTTTTTTATGGGAGCAAAGCCATCGATACCATACAAATGTATTTTGTTCTAAATGTAAAGTTGCAATGCGTACCTTTTGTGTGTTTTGCACATTATTGAGATCAACATATTGCTCCATCTGTAGTATCCATGTTACATGATCCTTGCCATAAAACTTCCTCATATCTGTATTTGGAATATGGTGGTTCATTAATCCAATATTAGAGTTTATGAAATCATGATTAACATTTTTTTTGTTCTCGTCATGAGTTTCCTCTACTATCTTTTCGCCATTAGGAATCATTTCTTGTATCAACTTTGATAAACGTTCCTTTAAACCTTTCATTTTTTCTTCCATACCATCCAATTTTTCTTCCATACCATTCTTCAAACCACCCATCGCAGCTTCCATGCCTTTCTTCAAACCATCCATCTTATCTTCCACGCTTTTCTTCAAAACATCCGTTTCATTTTTTGTTGCTCTTTGTGAGAGCGAATTTTGGTACACTTTCTTTTGTAATTTTGATAGATCATGTTGCAATTATTCATCTTCATGAGTCATAGTAGAGTACTCTGAGGGCTTAATGGGTGTTGAATTCATTTTAGGAGGCATTTTAGAACCCACTAATGACATCTATTCTCAATAGGCCTTTGGAATCACTTAAAATTGATTTTTCAAACAAGACTTATGAAATTTGCAAAAAAATACACACCTTTTTCTTGATTTTGAGGAGCTCGATATTGAAACTGAATTATCTCTGTGATTTCGGATCTTCAATATCTGAAATTTGGCCTTGAAGTATCCCTTTGAATCTTGTTTCGAATGCCATAGGTCTAACCTAATTTGGATTATCTAAGACAAAGTTATGCCCAATCTCCTACGATGACCTAATTATGGATTGGTTCAGTAAAGCAAACTTTTACGACTTGACACGTGTCACTGTTTCCTCTTTCGGCTCTAAAATTTCTATAGAAGAAACTATAGTCCGTGTACTTGTGGCCACTTTCTACAGAATTTCAATCCAATGCTCAGAGAGAGAGTTATGACGATTTTCCCATAGTCACCTCTTTGAGATGAAATTTGGGAGCCTGAAAAATCCATAACTTCCACAGACCATATCTCCGAAAATATTGTGAATCTAGCTATAAAAATTTTCCACGGATTTCCTCAATATTGTGGCTTCACTCTATGAAAATATCAGCTTCTGAAACCTTGTAGAAAAAAAATTATAGCGAAAATTCCACGATGACCTGTTTAGGTTAAATTCAGGGGTCTGCAAAAATCCCTAACTTGAACATATCATATATACAAAAATATTCTGAACCATGATCTGAAATTGTGCGATATTCCTCAGGATTGCGGCTTCTCCCTCTAAAAATTTCAGCTTCTGAACCTTCGTAGAAAAAAAATTATAGTGAAAATTCCATGATGACCTATTTGGATCAGCAAAACCCTAGAATCCAAAGCTCTGATACCAAATGTTGTGAAACCGACTCCAAAAATAGAAGAAAAGAGAGATTAATGCCTTAGAAATAATAGCCACTTCGAGGGGGCAACCTCCAATACATTACATAAATGAACAATTCTTGGATGATACAAATGACAAAACCTCCTCTCTATATATAAGATTCCATGGGGCCACAATGTAATCCTAACCGACCTAACAATAATAATGTAAGGGCACAATAATAAAAATATGGGGGTTATAGGGGTACAAAAATAAAAATAAGAAGGTTACACTAACAACAATAAGGGATTATACTAGTAATATAAGGACCTAACAGTTACCCTCCAAAACAATTTGGTAGGCCTAACCATGGATTGACTAAGCTAGTTGACTGCATAACACATATATGGTTGTGTGTTCACCAAATACATTAGTGAACCCAAAAGTTGTTGATAGATGGAAACTTCCACTACTTCACCTAAATTAGCATCCTCTTTTATCCTACTGGTGGCTAGAGGTGTCTCCATGGGTTTTCTACTCTCCATGTGAAACTTATTTAGTATCACCTTAGCAAACTCACCTTCAGAGACAAACAATTCCCCATCTCCTTGCCATACTTCCAATATGAGGAATTAGTGCATGAGTACCATGTCATTCATTTCAAATTATCTTTCAAGATCTGATGAAATTCTCATCACCGGTTAAAATTAAATCATCAAGATATAAAAAAATAATCAATAATTTACCTTCCACCATAATATGATAAAGGTTTTCATCTGCTTCACTTTTGGTGAAGCCCAACTTGGTGAGATAGTTGTCAATATTGGTGTACTAAGCACGAGGTGCTTTCTTAAGGACATACAATGCTCGCTTGAGTCTGCACACATGTGACTCTTCATCAAAGGCCTCAAAACCTTCTGGTTGCTTAATGTACACCTCTTCCTAAATGACTCCATTGAGGAATGTTGTCTTCACATCCATCTGGTGGATCTTCCACCCCATATACGCTAAAAAAGCAAGGACATATATAATAGATGAATACCTTGTGACTGGTGCAACGGTTTCGTCATAGTCTATTCCCTGAAATTGAGAGAATCCCTTGTTCACAAATCTGGCCTTATACTTTTCTATGTTTCCGTTTGTTGCATGCTTTACCTTGTAAATCCATCTCGAATCCACCACTGATTTGTCTGTTGGTCTTGGGATCCCTTCCCAAACATTGTTCTTTACAATGGAATCATACTCTTCAACCATTGCATCAACCCAAACAGGTTGCTCTACTGCTTCCTCGAAAGAGTATGGCTCAGTCTCAACCAACTATGTCATTAGATCCATGTAGCCAGTGTACCGATCTGGTGAATTTTTCTACCTACACTGAGAAGTGGGTGCTACCACAGTCTCTCTAGCATCATGCATTAGCCTCTCAGCTTCTCTAGTTCATTGTCTTCCTTCTCTAGATGTTCATGCTTGAGTGGATGTCTCCACTCTCTGCTCCACAACTTCTTGAGGTTCAGCTTTTGGAGCCAAAAGCTCTTGATCTGGTTGCAATTTAAGCTCCCTCTCAAGATAACATATCATTGCCTTATTCTCATCAAACTTCACATCCCTTCGAATAACTAGCATCTTTAGGGATGGAAGGTAGACATGGAAATTGTGAGGAGTTTACGAGTAACCCATAAGTACTCCCAACTTAGCTATTGGCTCAAGCTTCTTCCTGGAGTCTTTCGAGACATGGAAGTAAACAGATGCTCCAAAGATCCTGAAGTGAGACACACCAGACTTTCTCCTCGAGAAAGCCTCCTCCGGTGTAATCATTCCTATAATCTAAGGAGGACTTTGGTTCTGGAAGTGTAATGTTGTGCTGCATTCCTCTGCCCACAACTCTAGTGGTAGGACTTGGTCATGCAACATTGCCCTCATTTCTCCCACAACACTACGGTTCTTTCTCTCAGCCACCCCATTCTGCTGTGGGTTGTGGGTGCTGTTAACACCCACCAAATGCCTTCTTTTGCACATAAATTTTTAAATTCATTCAACACATACTCACATCCATTATGGCTCCTAAGAGCCTTCACGGTCTTGCCAGTTTCCTTCTCTATGATTGGTTTGAATTCTACAAACTTTGAGAATGTCTCATTCTTCTTCCGCATGAAGAAGATCCAAAACATTCGTGAGAATTCATATACAAAGATAACATAGTATTTGTGCCTGGAAGTGGAGGCTGTCAAGAAAGGTCCACATACATTAGAGTTGATCCCTTCAAGGATTGGATGTGATTTGTTGTCCCAATGATGGAATGAGGCTTTTGTGTACTTCCCCAAGGTAATCCATTTACATGTATCTTGTTGATCAAGTGATACTTTAGGGAGGCATGGGGTTATCTGTTGCATAATATTCAGGGTGACATGATGCAAATGATCAAGTCTTCTATGCCATAGTTCATCGACATCATGGCTCTAAACATTCTCTACCTTCGTTCTTAATGTAACACAATCTTCGACATCTAGATTTTACAGGTTCTTCACACGAACCCCGATCTGCTTCACCTGTCCCGTGGCTATGTGTCTTAGGAATGCTTTCCCTTTGTTTAACATCACATCATAGCCACGGTCTTCCAACATAACAACTGAAATGAGATTCTTCACCATACATGAAATCCTTGAGTTTGAGAGGGGAGCCAAACTCCCTCTGAAAAGTAACTGTACCAACACTGATCACACTATACCTCCCATCATATCCCATTTCGATGTGCATCTGGAGGTATTTCTTCTCCAGGTCGCTGAAAAATTATTTATTGCCCGTCATATGGAATGAGGCACCACTTTCCAAGTACCACACACTACCCATCACGTGCTCACCATGCATGAAATCAAGCTCAAACTGTGAAGCCAAGGCTTCACCTTCTGCTCCTCCTGAGGTATTCTTGCTCGTCTTCTTATGTGGACACTTCGTGGCATAATGCATGAATTCATGAAAATTGAAGCAGTTGATTTTGAGAAGTCCTTCTTCTTGCCCCCTTGACTGGAATTTAGTTTGGATCAGGATCTCTTCCCTTTCCCTTTCTTTGCCTTTCCATCCAAGGCACAGTTCTCCTCATCCTCACACTTGGATGAGGTCCCATCTATGGTATTCTGCCTTATCTCCTCCTGACATACCAAATTGGACCATAAGCCTTCCCAGTTTGGTAGTTTATCCCTCCCATTCACCGAATCTTGGTAGCTATGCTAGCTCTTGGGAAGACCTAGAAGGGATAGGCTCATGAGATCATGCTCTACAACAGTTACCCCAACTCCTCCAAGTTCATCATGACATTGTGTGAACCTGCTCAGGTACTACTGAATAGAATCATTCTTATTCATCTTGATATTTTGAAGCTTATATTTAAGCACCATTTTCTCATGGTCATTGTTTTTCTTGAACAAATATGTTAGTGCTTGCTACACTGCATATGGGTTTTCTTTCCCATGGATATTGGATACAATGTTATCCTTTACTCCCTCCAATATGATTCTCCTCACCTTGGTTGTACAATTCCTCCATTCTGCTAGATCCTTGATGTTAGTTGATCCTGGTTTTGGAATGTCTTGCTTGAAAATTTCCTTCAACCCATTATCCTCTAGTACCACCTCCATGTGGTCCTTCCAAGAAACAAAGTTTGAACTGCCATATAGGGCATACTCAAGCCTTAGACCATAGCAATCCATCCTGCTAAGTCTGAAAATTTTATCCTACAAATTCGATCCTCCTGCAATAAAAACTTCGAAATCTTTTCTCTACTATGAATCCTGCTCTGATACCATGTAGAAATTTAATGTGTAGATATGAAACTGCTCATGTAATTTACTAAAGCACAAGACTCAAATCCACTCTACTCGTCTACAAAATTCAATTCACAATTGCGAGCAAAAATCATAAACATGCATCAATATTAAATACACATACATAAATATTTATCTAGGGGAAAGAAACTGCTCAAAAACCCTTCCTATGTGTATTACATTATTCAAAGAATAGAGATGAAATACAATGCTTTCTCAAGCCTCGTCAACCTCTGCAATTTTACAGCCTAACTCTTTTCCTGACTGACTGACTCTGGCCAATACTTGGCCAATTTTCTTGTCCTCCAAGCTCCTATTTTCTTACATTGTTCCTTGAGTAATTAGGCCCCTATTTCATAGGAATTTTTCTCCAAGGAATTTCACAGTTCATCTAGGCTCATCCTCCGACTACATGCACCACCTATACATCTCAGAATAGTCTACAACTAATAGCACATTGCATTGGAATCTCCATCTCAACTGGGTAGGTTGAATTCTCTGCATGTAATAATTATTTTGGGTTGATTGATTAGTTAACTTGTTGATCACTTAGTGGTGATTGAAGTCAAACCCCACTACTAGACCTTCCACTAGTTCCTCTAACAGTTGGAACTTGTTTAACTCACAATAACTCAATTTAACTGATTTAGATTGCTAGAAAATAGCAATCACTCATATTGAGTTGAACTCAAGTCTTCCAACTCAAATTATCTAAGCTAACTGGGTGACATAAGCCATGTCACTGAAGTTAACTCACCCAAGTTTTCCGTTGAAATGGAAATTCAAATTTTCTGTCTAGTTTGACAAAGGCAATTCAAACTGAGTTTTTCTTGCTGCATTTTCAACATGCAAAAATTTTCAAGAGGTACCCTATGTGCAACAGTTTTAGGATATGTTGCCAATAGATATTCTAGAGTTTCGTCCTCGCAGGCAAGTGGATTTTTCTATTGAGTTGGTACCAGGGGAAACACCAACATCAAAGTCACCTTACAATATGAGCACTCCAGAGTTATTAGAGTTGAAGTTGTAGTTGAAGGAAATGCTTGACAAGGGATACATTAGGCCAAGTGTATCACCTTGGGGTGCACCAGTATTGTTCGTGAAGAAGAAGGATAGTACTCTTTGGTTGTGCATTGATTACATGCAGCTGAACAAGGTGACCATTAAGAACAGGTACCCGTTGCCAAGGACTGATGACTTGTTTAATCTATTGAAGGGAGTAGTAGTGTTCTCAAATATTAATTTGAGATTGGGATACCATCAGGTACATATCAAAGGAGAATACATCTACAAGATTGCCTTCATAACCATGTATGGGCCTTATTAATTTATTGTAGTTCCATTCAGTTTGACTAATACTCCAACTTATTTTATGTGCTTGATGAATAGTGCGTTGAGTCCTTATCTAAAAAAGTTTGTTATTGTATTCATTGATGACATCTTGATATATTCTAAGAATGAGGAAGAGCATGTCGAACATTTTGCAGCAGTATTGAGATTGTTGAGAGAGCATCATTCGTATTCTTAACTTAATAAATGCACCTTCTTTTAGACAGAGGTACATTACTTGGGACATGTTGTTTCCAAGGAAGGCATAACAGTGGATCCAGAAAAGATAAGGGCTATCATGGAGTGGGTAACTTCTAAAAATGTGGATGAAGTCGGATCATTCACGGGGTTAGCAAGTTACTATGGGAGGTTCATCAGGAACTTCTCATGAATTACATATCCTATTACATCATTGCAAAGAAAAGGAAATAAGTTTGAATGGACAAAGGAATGTGCAACTAGTTTTGAGAAATTGAAGCAGTTGCTGACAAATTCTCTAGTTCTTAAGATTGCAGATCTGAATAAAGAGTTCGTAGTGTGTACAAAAGCCTGCAAGAGAGGGCTTGGTGGAGTCTCGATGTAGGAGGGATAGGTGGCATGCTATGAGTCCAAGAAAATGAATGAGCATGAGCAAAACTATGTGACTCATGGTCTTGAGTTGGTAGCTATTATTTATGCCTTGAAGATGTGGAGCCACTATCTACTTGGCAAGAGATTTGTATTGATGAGTGATCACAATGGGTTGATGTATTTGTTTAACCAACCAAATTTAATGCCATGAAAGCTATATGGTTGGCCACCCTTAGTGAGTTTGACTTCGAGCTCAGATACATTAAGGGAAAGCAGAACAAGGTTGTAGATGCTCTTAGTAGGAGAGTGTAGATGAATTATGTTGCAACAGTTAGCTTGTATGGGACAAATTTAAAGGATCAGATATTACAGGCAAGATAACAGGATAATACGTACAAGGAGCTTACGCACAGGTTATAGTAGAAGGGTGCAGGTGATTAGGATGTGGACTATCGTCTCATATTAGTTGGCTTGTCAGAGATTTAGGGACATGATTTATGTGTCGGATGCCAGTGAACTCAAAAATATTATCTTGAGGGAGTTTCATGTGAAGCCATATTTAGGTCACCCAAGATATCAGAAGACGTTGGTAGCAATGAAGAAGTTCTACTAGTGGTCGAGTTTGAAAAAGGAAGTGGCAGAGCTTGTGGCTAGATGTTTTGACTATCAGTAGGTGAAAGCAGAGTGTAAGCATCTAGGTGGGTTGCTTCAGTCAATTTTGATTCCAGAAAGGAAATGGGAGGTCATTTCCATGGTTTCATTATAGGTCTTCTTAGGACATAGAGGAAGCATGATTCTATCATGGTTGTGGTTGACAAGTTGAGCAACGTAGCTCACTTCATTCAAGTGAATACTACTTTTTTAGATAGTGAGGTGGCATAGGTATTCATCAGGGATATCATGAGATTGCGCGGTGTTCCGAAGAATATTGTGTCAAACAAGGATGTTAAGTTCACTTCCAAGTTTTGGAAGGAGTTGTTTGCATGTTTTGAGATAGAGTTGGTCTTCAATACAAATTATCATCCGCAGACATATGGACAAAAATAGAGGGTCAACATGATTATGGAGGATATGGTGAGGATGTATGTCATGCATCAACAGTGGATATGGGAGGAGTACCTTCCATTGGTTGACTTTGCTTATAATGGTTATCAATAGTCATTGAGGATGAGTCTGTTTGTGGCTCTCTATGGGCGGAGTTGTAATACTCCCATAAGTTGGAGTGATCCAGTAAACGGGTGTTGATAGGACTAGACATGTTGGCAGAGATGTAATAGGAAATGCAGCTTATCAAGAAGAATCTAATGACAACACATGACAGGAAAAAGAGTTATGCAGACCAACACAGGGCATTTAAGGAGTTTCAGGATAGGGAGCATGTGTATTTGCGCATCAAGCCCAAGAAGAGCTTCTTGAGGATTGGATCATGTGCTAAGTTTGCACCACAGTATTGTGGTCCTTTCAAAATCCTTGAGAGGATTGGACTAGTGGCTTCTTGACTTGCACTTCCTTTGACAGTGAAAGTCCATGATTTTTTCCATGTTTCATTGCTTAAAATATATGTAAAGGATATTGATCATGTTATTGATGTGTTTTTATTGAAGGTGGAACCAAAAGGATAATTTCAGGAAAAACCTCAATGCATATTTCAACAAAAACAAATCATGCTCTGGAGCCGAGCAATTGAGAAAATTAAAGTGCAGTGGAAGCACTTTGGGCCTGATGAAGCTACATGGGAGATGGATGATCAGATGCAGACTATGTATCCTTCTTTATTTTTCAGTGGAGGCAAATGATTTTTTGGTATTTGTACATATCTATGTATGGTTTCTATTGTAAATACTATAATGATTTGTGCTATAAAGCTCCAATAAGCGGCATGGTTGTTATTTTTTCATGTTTGTCATGATGGTTTTGCTTTTGAGGAGGTTGATCATTGTAAATACTGCATCAAGCTAAGTTATAAAGCTCCACAGGCAATATGTTTTTTTCTTTCAGCGGTTTTTCTTGTTTTATGTGTCATAGAACACTGAGGACGGTGTTCCCCTAATGGGAAGGGGTATGCAACAACCCCAGGTTAATATTTCATGTAAGAAAGTTAATAAAGGCAAAATAAGACCAAGGTCATGGGACACTTATTCCAAGCTTAATGTTGGGAAAAATATCCTAGTGGGCATCACTTGTTGTGTTTATGGCTAAAGGGGAATTGGTAAAGGCTTTGAAAAGGCAAAAAGGGCATTTATTTTATTTTATTTATGAAAATAAAGGAAATTAGGAGAAAAGGAACGTGAAAGATCACTTGTTGCATCTGAGGAGGAAAATAATGGAAAATGAAGAAATTAGAGGCATGGATGATACAAAGGATTCAAAACATCAGTTTGTAGCTTTTTGTTAGTTTTTTTTGGAATCACTCTCGAAGAGGAGAAGAGCGCCAAGAGGAGAAGGAAAGCAAGCAAGCAAAGAAAGGACAAGAAAAACAAATGAAAGCAAGGACCAAGCAAGGAAAGGTTGGATCAGGCAGCTTCGATAGGAATACCTACAGGTAACAAGTTGCATGTATGATTTCCTAGGTTGTTTTGGCATGCATAGTATCTGCATGTGTATATTTGGTTTATTTTTTGTCGGTGGCATGATTTTTTTTGGGTTTTGACAGTGGTTTCATCCTTGCCTTTCCATTTCCAGATAACCATGGTGTGATGAGATTCTTTTTGGGTGAGTTTTGGATTGCTGGAAGGTTTTGGATTTGGGTGAGCTGGTCTCAAGAAAATTCCCAAGGGCCTAGGAATATCTTGATTGATAATGGCTAGATACACAGTAAAGCCTGAGGGTGGAGATGAGAAAATTCCTCAAGGTATTGGGAAGAAATTCCGAGGCATCTAAGCTCGTTTTGGTTTGTGATATCAAGACCAGTTTAAGTGAGATCATGGTATGGTGAGGGTGGGTTTTGTTTAACCTCTGGATTCCCTTGGTTTTTTATGGATTGGTTTATCCCATGAGATCCATTCATGCTTGGAATATGGAATGGGGGTGATTGGTTGAAAGAAATATTTGGTTTAGCTTAATCTATGGTTGGGTGGTACGTGGGAGTACTTGACTTGGTTGGATTTTGCATATGGTTCATAAGAGATAATGTTCTCTTGCTTTTAATGAGTAAATTTACTTGTTAATATGTGGTTTTAATGGTTGTTTCATCATTGTTATATTTTTGGTGTTATGTTGGTTATAAGCATGGTTATATGATAGGTTTAAGCATGGCTCTTATCACATTTTGTTCAAATGAATTTATGGTTAATTAATGCGTGACCTAAATGGTGTTCTGACAACTATTGTGAGAAGGCATTGGTCCTTCTTGTTAAACCATAGATAAGTTTTAGATCCCTATGTTCAGATATGCATTCATGACATGTATGTTGCATGTTTACCATGTGTTTGACAGAATGTAGGTCCTGGTTGGCAAGGATTAGGTCAATTCCTTATTCAAATTTTGGTTTAGAACCTTTGTCTCTATGTCATTTAGTCATTTTTCATTTCTGGAAGTTTCACTGAGTTCTGGACAGAGGCCTGAGTCCTAGCCCTGAAAAAGTGGCTCAAAATTTGAGGTTGCTAGCATAGAACAGACTGGAAAAGTCCACAGTTGCTAGGAAGCAAGCTTGTGGGAGCGACTAGAGGCTTGCAGTCGCTTGGAGGCCTTGGAAAGGGAGCGACTTAGGCTCTAGGTTAGTGAAAAAGAAACTTAACTTAGGGGCTGGACACCTGGAGGGGTTGGGTTTCTCCTGGACATCCTATAACACCCAACGGAAGTCAGTAAGGTCTTAATTTGTCGAATCCATTTACTCAAGGTAATATAGGAGGTCGAGTCTTATCATAGTAGCCCCTCAACGCATGTTTATCCCGAGAAAGCCGGTTAAAGTGGCTAGATAAGAGAGGAGGCATTGTTTCACCAACAATGACAGAGATATACATGAGAAAAATGATGGTTGTTTGTAATCCACAGCTGCTCTAGACATGTTAAAATAAAGGCTATGAAACTATAGGATCATTAATATATCTATTGTGTCGTATAAAAACCACCGTATTGGAAAATATACAAACTACTATGATGATGCATCACACTACAACCAAATGGAAAGAACACCATTATTGAAATCCATAGTGATAGATTTCAAAGGCATAGATAGAACCAACAAAGGTTGTTGCATCCCAAGCTTCTTATTTGCATTGATACCCCTTAATATTTTACACAAGGATACCCCTATCTAATTTCTTGACCACCCAAATGATTTTCATTATTAAAACCCTTTGAGATTTGGCTATTTGTTTGGTTTCTTGGACATTAAGAATATTTTTATTACATGATAACTCTTGGAATATGTGAGGGTTTGAGCATGATATTGGCTTCATTCAAGTGTTGAAGCATCTTCATAGTTCCCAGTGTAGTTCACATTGCGTAAGGCAGTTCACATAACTCGAGGTAATTCACAACTCAAGGTAATTCACAACTCGCAAGGAATGGTAAAAAATACTTGTTATATTATTGTGCTAGGGCTCAACATGTCAAGCCACATTCTAGAATTTTTAATTCTTGCCTTATTCATTTGTTTTGAGACATGTGTCACATCATTTGATTG
The DNA here is from genome assembly GCA_034641835.2 of Pinus albicaulis. Lineage (NCBI taxonomy): Eukaryota > Viridiplantae > Streptophyta > Pinopsida > Pinales > Pinaceae > Pinus > Pinus albicaulis. The sequence continues at coordinate 144,861,588 of CM076571.1, forward strand.
GACATTCCCCATTGGAGATTGCATTACTCAATTATGAGGGCTTTTATTTGTCATTTTTGGTTTGGCTTACTCTCCAATGAGTTCAGGGCATGATTCACATGGTTGGTGGAGGATTTCCATGTCTTAGATACCTCATACATTGATTGTTGGAGATGTTATTGAGGACCCATCCATCTTTTAGGGCTTTTGTTTGTTGCTTATTGATTTGTTCACCTTTGGATCCATGCGCTCATGTCAGAGGAGCCTTAGAAACCTTGTATTACATATTTGAAGCAAGATAGTTGCTCCATATATGATTTTTTAGAGTTAAAATGGAGGAGCCACCCCCATTGAAGGATTTGATTTCATGATTTTGAGGATATTTTTAACCTAGGAAGCTTGTATAGCTGTTGTGCAACCAACTCGCAAATAGAAGAAAATATATATCAACGACTCAGAATTCAGCCTCTTCGAAGGGCAAACCTCCTTTACATTACATAAATGAACAATTATTGGATTATTCAAATGACAAAACCTACTTTATATATATAGGAGTCTAAGTGGTCACACTATAATCAGAGCCGACATAACAATAATAATGTAAGGGAACAATATTAACAATAGTGGGCTTCTATGGGGCACAATAATAAAAATATGGGGACTACATGGGTACAACAATAACAATAAGGGGGTTATACTAACAATAATAATAAGGGGATACACTAGTCTTATAAGGACCTAAGAATAACACATTCAAGGAACCCTAAAAGTATCCCATTTAATTTTTTAGGAGCTTATAGAGCATCTACACACTATGGGGGGCCTTGGAGGCTAAAATTTCATTTTGTACACTCGTTCTTCCCTATCTTATGGAGACATCCCTCTCATGGAAGTATTTTTCACATTGATCATTATACTTGTGGTTTAACCACTTTATTTTTATTTTTTTATTCTTTTAGCCTAATTATTTGGAGGAAATTATGTTTTACTCCTTTATAAGCTAGATTTTAGGATCTCTCATGGGATGTCATTAATTTATTATAAAGGAAGTTTAGCATCACTTTATATAAATATATTCCTCAATGTGATTCACTATTAAACCCATCTGTTTAAGATTTATCAATTGGCTAAAGAAGGTGTTGCCCTTTGTATCTTCATAATGTGCTATCATTTCCTCGGTAAAAATTGACCAAGTGACAACTGGTTTACGAGAACAAAGTCATCGATACCATACAAACTGATTTGGTTCTAAATATAAAGTTGCAATGTGTACCTTTTGCGTGTGTTGCACATTATGGAGATCAAAATATTGCTCCATCTGTGGTATCCATGTTACCACATCCTTGCATCAAACTTACTCATATCGATATTTTGAATATGGTGGGTCTTCAATCCAATGTTGGAGTCTATGAAATCATGATTAACATTTCTTTTGTTCTCATCATGAGTTTCCTCTACTACCTTTCGCCATTAGGAGGCTTTTCTTGTAACAAAATTTTCAAACCTTCCATGTCTTTCTTCAAATCTTCCATGTTGCCTTTCATACCATCGATCTTGGATTCCATGCCACTCTTCAAACCATCCATCTTAGCTTCCATGCCATTCTTCAAACCCTCCGTCTTATCTTCCATGCCATTCTTCAAACCATCCATCTTAGCTTCTATTACTTTTTGCGAGAGCGATATTTGTTGCACTTGGTCTCATATATCATGTTGCATTTCTTCCACTTCTTCATGCATCATATTAGAGATATCTCAGGGCTTAATTGGTGTTTAATTATGTTTGGGAGTCATTTTATAACCCAATACCAATATCAATGCTTCAATATGCCCTTGGAATCACTTCAAGCTGATTTTTTAAACAAAATTTATGCAATTTAAAAAAATAAACACACATTTTTCTTGCTTTTGAGGAGCTCGATATTGAACATGATGTATCTCTGTGATTTATGATCCCCAATATTTAAAATTTAGTCCTGTAGTATCCTTCTGAGTCTTCTATCCAATGCCATATTTCAAACCTAATTTGGATTCTTCAAGATAAAGTTATGCCAGATCTCCCACAATGACCTAATCATGGACTCGTTCAATAAAGAGAATTTGTACGACATGCCACATGTCACTATTTCACTCTTTGGCCCTAATATTGATAAAAAACAAACTAAATTTCATGCACTTTCAACCACTATTTATAGAATTCAATTCTGATTCCTGAAACGAAAGTTATAATGATTTTCCCTAGGTCACCGGTTTGAGAATGAATTTTGGAGCTTGCAGAAACCCTACATTTCCCAGATCATATATCCGCAAATATAGCGAACCAAGATCTGAAATTTTTACACGAAGTTCCTAAGGATTTCAGTTTCTCGTGATTAAAATTTCAGATTTCGAACCTTCATAGAAAAAAAGTTATAGCGAAAATTCCAAGATGACCTATTTGCAGCAACGGAATCCTAGAATTCAAAGCTCTGATACCAAATGTTATGCAACCAACTCACAAAATAGAAGAAAATATAAATAAAAAAATTACAATTTAGCCTCTTCAAGGGGGAAACCTCTTTTACATTACATAAATGAACAATTCTTGGATGATTCAAATGACAAAACCTACTTTCTAGTATATATAGAGCTTAAGGGGTCACAATATAATCATAGCCGACATAATAATAATAATGTAAGGGCACAAAAATAATAATAGTGGGCTTACATGGGCCACAATAATAACAATATGGGACTACATGGTAGACCAATAACCATAAGGGGGATACACTAACAATAATAATAAGGGGATACACTAGTCTTATAGGGACCTAACAATAACACATTCTATGAACCCTAAAAGTATCCCATTTCATTTTAAGGAGCTTATAGAGATTCCACGCACTATGGGGGCCTTTGGAGGCTAAAACTGCTTCTTGTACACACATTATTCCTTATCTTATGGAGACATCCCTCTCATGAAAGGATTTTTCACATTGGTCATTATACATGTGGTTTAACCACTTTATTTTTATTGTTTTATTCTTTTAGCCTAATTAGTTGGAGGAAATTGTGTTTTACTCCTTTATAAGCTAGATTTTAGGATCTCTCATGAGATATTATTAATTTATTATAAAGTAAGTTTAACGTCACTTTATATAAATATATTTCCTTCCTCGTTATCACTCTAGTTGTATTCTTAAAGATCTCACCCCTTGGAGATTGATTGGCATATATTTCTTGGAGAATATGGTTGTGTGAAGGGTTATTTCTTAATGGATTTGTTTTCAACTCATAAATCTCCTCTATCATGGTCATTATTTGGTGCATAAGGATTAATGATGAAATGATCTAGTCTTCTACAAGCCTTCAAGATCAACCCAAGTCTACAACTTGGAAGGAATATGTTATAGGGTTTTTCATTCCTTTTTCTTTTGTTGGTTTGGTGGTAATCCTATGCCTTGCTTTGTTATTCTTTTTGTTTCCTTACTAACAAGCATTAATCAATTGATCAAGTGATAATAAATATTTTTGGTGAATCTTTTCTCCCAAGCTTCCCTTCTCGATGACCTTGATATTTATTGCTCATCTTGATCATGTGAGAGATTACGCTTCATCTTCGTTATGATATCAAACCCTTAATCCCTGAATGAAATAAGTAATTTCTTTAGAGGGTTTGATCCTTATATCACAATCCATTTATTTCACATTGACTGCATTTCCTTCTTCTTCTTTTCGATTTGGGACTGACCTCTACTTCCTTCCATCACTTATTTTAAAAACCTAAAAACCCAAAAATCCTCTTTTATTAAGGTTGTTCTCAACTTCACCTTGTGCCTTCTCTCTTGGTCTTCGTAATCCTCATAGGGATCACCTAAGTGTTGGATGAGAGCTTTAATGAAGTGCAAAAGATATGTTACTTTGATGATAATGGTGATAATCTTAATAATTTCTCCTTGAGGTCCAACTTATGGATCATGACTTTTATCTTGAAGAACAAATAATATTCCCATGTTACCTTTTCCACAGATAGGTTCTTTCATTTAATGAGGTATTATATGTACACATGAAGATGGAGGCAACTCCAGTTTCTAATCCATAATTCAAATCATCCACGACACTTTATAGGAGCCATAATACATCAGTTCTAATTTATTTTCCTTCTCTTGTTTCATGAGGGACATATATTTATATGGTCATAGTCTCACAGGTAGTCAATCCCTCACTTCAAATTTATTTTCACTATGATGTTGATATACTTGTTGTTACATCCTATTTTGTGATATAGCCAACTTGTCCTTAAATAGTTTGAGAATCCTTTGTTGGTTCTGTTGTGGATGATTTTGTCACCCCCCTAGAGACAGTCTAGAGTTGCCATAGACCAGTGCCTAGGACATCTTAATATAGCAAGGATCCATTTATAGTTTGGGTTGTCAGTCCAAGAACTCACTTACTATCTTTTGTTAGAACAAGGAAATGAATTATGAATGGGACCAATCTCTCTCAGCAGCTGGTACACAGATAAGAACAGTGTAGGGACATCATGTAAAAATCCCATACAAAGGCATCAGACAGTTAAGAGACCGCTTACTGTAAAGAGGGCCAGTTCAGATAATATATCACAGAAATCAAATATCAGGAAGTGAGTGCAGTGAGGAAACATAAAGAAGATATTAGCTGACATGAGATTGATACCCAGATACACAACAAAACCATATAAGGGCATACCAATTTATGAATCCTTATACGACAATGGCGTTTTAAAAGCACCCCCCTCAAGCAACTAATATAGCAGAAAATATGGATGAAGTGAACATGAAACAATATACCATGACTAGGCCTATTTAAAGTGCTTGACTAATTCCAGAAAGGGAATCACCAAGGATGAATCCTTACTGCAAACTAGTGAGCCACTCGCATTCTAGAACATGATACAAGAAGATAAGTAGCATGAAAAGAGATATTGTATTAACACATAAGAGAAATTACATACTGTGAGATACCAGAGACCAGAATCCTCATTACAGTTATAACCCCTCCTCACTGAGACCCTACGGGCTCTGAACCTTCATACAGAAATTTAACAAGATGTATACAAAAGCCTTTTCGCTGCACCGTTTGCTGATAGAAATCTGGAACCCTTACAATGTCTTCTTTTTGGGCCTTTATAGATGAGATAGAGAATTCTAGAGGAGGAGGTAGATAGAAAGCATTTAATGACTTATTTTGAATCAAATGGCGGAAAGAATTCGCGCCCACACTATGAATGACTAACTATAAATAAATATACTTTATAAATCATCTCCTGAAATAAATGCTGAGGAGAAAAATCTCCTTATAAACATGACACAAAATAATAAAATATATACATCGTTCTGCCTCTGCTGGAAGTAGGATCTGCTGCCGTAAGAACCTTGAGATAATCTGCAACTCTATACTGTACTCTCGGTCCTTAGCTTTGGATTTGAATCCTAGATCTTTAATGCGGGGCGAATTTCTCTGGAGGGTTCTGTAGGTCCATATTTTGTCTTCTTTAATGGCGGTCATTTCTTACACCGATCCTCGGCTTCTTCTTTAAATTTCACCAGCAAAATGTGTCCTTTTATGGGCTTTAAACCTCTGCAACAGCGGCAGCGAATTAAAACGCCCTTCTGCTATCTTGAAACCTGCAAAACTCATAAAAATATTAGGAAAACCAGACTCAGGGGTGGAGTCGGGGTCGATGGATACATGGTCGACCGGGAGAAATACACAGGGTGGCGGAAGAAAAACAGTGGAGGTTCTGATTGAACAGAGAGACCGTGAAGTTTACACGTAAAACTGTTTGGTCGTAAGGAATAAATAGAATGGAGGATACAAATGAAAACACACTCACATATATATATGACAGGAGGAAATATGGTAGACGCGCGAAAGCAGACACGTGTATATACGGAGGGAACAGGTGGAAGGGCGACGTGGCGGAGTCAACGGGTGGGAGGACTGAACTCTGGACCATCGGATTACAAACGCAGATCAACGGTTAGAAAAGGATGGGAGAGACACGATGGTAGGCCACAAGACACGGCGGAGACGAAATAACGGGCAGGCAACTCCAGAGTAAAACCGCCGTCAGATTGGGATCAGTAGATCCAACGGCTCAAACGAATTCCGCTGCCCAGCGATTGTACTGGCTTTAACGCGCGGGGAAAGTGGTTTTAGGGCCCGTACCAAGGACACGCGGCGCCTGTCTAGTGGAATCGCTGGCCCGATGAATAATACCGCCAACCTGGGGTAAGCAGTGCGGGGGTTTACCGCCGGTTTCCTATGCGCGGGGCCCCCCACACGAAATGATCACCACTCCGTTGATTTGGACTTCGATCGGACGGCCACCATTACGCCCGATCATTAAAAAAATAGGTTCCTTTTTGTTTTGACTTACGGTTTTCAGACTCAGGTCATATGGAGGCCAAAGCGGGAGGGAGTCAAACTCTTAGGGGCTCGGCCCGATACATTTAAATTTGGGTTTTAACCGTTATAAAGAAGATTTTCGGGCGGAAACAGTAATATCAAACAGGAGCATGAGGTTTTAGGCCACAACGGAGATTTAAAATGGATTCGAATGAGGCAGCAGGCCCAAAATTCACAGGCAGGGGTAAATATTGTACAACAGGTTCCCTATATGGTCCTCCACTACTTAAGTCTTTATAGTCCCTTTCAAGGGTGATGTGATGGATGGAGGATGATATCCACAAAGTTCCATAAATAGTAACATGTTTGATGAACCATGGAAGGATGTGTTGTACCATTATTAATCCAATGGAAACCATGTTGTCCTTTGAGATAATTTGGGTCAATAATTATGCCAAAGCATCAATAATGTTTTGTTGTGTTTTGAAACTTTGGATGACCAATGTATAAGATAAATTTTGCATACAACTATTGATTAAATCTTTCAGATAATATCAGAATATATGAATACGGGCTGCTTGTTTATCTCACACAGTGATCAAGATTTTGTAAATGGTTAAGTAGACTTATGTAAGAAGATATGATTATCAAATATTCAGATTGAATTCTTTAATTAAACATAAGTTTGAAAACCTTTAAAAAATGTCTAAAAGTTCAACATAATACATTTAACATTATCAAGATGCTGATAATTTATAAATGAAAGGGACTTACATCAACAAACTGTTTAGTAAATCATTCTTTATATTGATAATAACTTCAGAAGGCATTGTAAGATAACTAAAACACAATTAATCTCATCTGGTTATCTTGATAACAATTAAACATATGAAGAGACAAAATGTAATGAAAACATGAAAAACTCACAAAAGGAACAAATTTGTATGAGATAAATTTAGAATCCTTCTTCTATTATTGATGATAGAAAAAATTGTGCAATTCTGCTTACAAAAATTCGCTTATGCAAGGGTGCAAACCTTAATAACTCAAAATGAGAGTTATTTATACTAATTTCTAAAACTCAGAAATATCTTAAATTGATTATAATAATAGAATAGAGAAGAATAGAAGAAGGAAATAGATAGATGATGTGTCTTTATTTTCATGGAAGCTGTTGATGACTTGGCCCCTTTTGATGGAAGTTGTTGATGATTGGACCCTTGAAAATTTTTCGTGCTAGCATGTTGTAAAAATCACACTTTTACTCAATGGTCTCACAAAATTTATCCCATTTGTCTTGACTTGGGATTTCTACACTCATCTTCTGTATGAATATTTCATCTACCTCTGTATATCTATCGAAAGTAGGCCTCTGAATGAACAAATATTTGATTTGACATTGAATGATCAAATCAAACTGCAGAGATTCTAGAAATTATTTCCATGTAACCTGTCCTTTAATACATGCAAATTTTGACTTATCCACTGCAATAGTATATAAATTTTTACAATAGTCTTCTAATTTAATCAATTTATCATCTAATCCTACCAATCCTGGCAGTCCTTTATGATTGAAGGCATTAAAATTTGTATGAAATCTTCGAACAACAGTATTCAAAGCTTCACATTTTGTTTGCATTTGGTTGATTAAATTCCTCTTATGTAAAACTTTCTTGATCTCTAAGATTGTTGCAGTTCTGTCCAGTATGTTGATTTCTTCTAACTCTTCTTTGTTATTTGAGTTCAAGTCCTTGATAATGTTAGTGGTTTCACTTGGATTTTTCTTGACATGCTCTTTCTGCTCTTCTATTGCTGCTTTTCACTTAGTGATGAGCTCTTGTTGTTCGAAAATAATTTGTATGTAGGGCCATACTTCTGTCATGGACTTGCTAATGTATTCCCAAATGCTCTGCTTGGCTTCAGCCAATGTTCCTGCCATTAAAGATTCACTTTCTAATTCTTTCACCTTAAGTCCCAACTTGTGAGACTTTTTCATTTCCTCCATGTATAAGGTATCATTTTTTATCTTCTGTGATTCTAGAATTTGAAACCTCTGTTGCAACTTCTCATGTGTCTGCTTCTGAATAGCCAAATCCTGTGCCAATTTTGTTGTGTCAGTTGTTGTCAGGGATGCTGAAAGATCTGTACCTACAAAAGATGTTTGAACTGCTGTATTAGGATCAACAATCACCAGTGTTGTTGATTTCTCCTTTAGTAATTATTCAATCTATTCTTCCATCTTTTTTATTTGAATATTTTGATCAATCATCAATTTGAGCATCTCCTCTTTGTTGTATTCATTTTTTGCAGTCTCCTTTGTCTCTAGATATTCAGTTGAAGGTAATTTGAGCTGTTTTCGTAGAGCAGAGATGTCTACATTCTTATTTTTGATAATTTCCTCAACTGCCTTACAGTATTTTGGATCATATCCAAATTTCACTACAAGGTCATCCAAAGACTTCAATATGTTGTCTTTGGCCAATGAAGACATCTTTTCAATCTTAAGTTGATATTGAACATTTGAAAATGCAGTCTTCAGTTTTGAGAGTGACATGGTTGCTTTTGTCATTGTTGAAAAGAGCATCTCCCCAAACTGTCTGTGCATGTCCATCGAATCTATTGGATGGATCTGACTTACATCAAAAGAGAACACAATATTTTTGTATTCAGCATGAGTCTTTGGAAAAGGAATTGTTTCCTGCAAAAAGGCCATTTGCATCCTTCCTTTCTCATTGTCAAAAGCAATGAGAAGCCTGGGCTGGGAAGTTGATGTTTGCTTCCAGAACTGACTATAGACATCATATTTTAATGCCTCATTTTTATTCTTAATGTCTAAGAATCTAGATAAAATATTGTTATGTTCTTCAAAAGAACTGGCATCTGAGTGTTGGATAATATCCAGAGGTTCTCTAGTAGGTGATGATGATGGAGGAGTCATAGGAACACTTGTTGATGTATAAACTCCAGTCTCTCCCAAATCCATAATCTCTGGTTGTTATCCCTATGAAAGTAAGGTTGAACCAAGCTTTGGCATTTTTTGTTGCAAGATAAACTCCTTCATGATTTCTTTGGCATGTGGAGGCTCTTATCTGACTCTTTTTTGCTGCTTACCCTCAGGAACTGGGGTCTGCACATTAGAAGTTGAAAGAAATTGTTCATCTGCCTCCTGAAGAGTTCCTTCAACCCATTCCTCTTAATTCATATGTTTTTCTATTTATGATCTGAAGGTATGAGTATAGGAAGTTGTCTTGATTTCGACTCTCAGAGCATAAATAATGCCACGGGGGTCATAAGACCAAGTGAAAATTGGTTGGAAACCAATTTTATTTAACATTGCGTCAGCTTTAGCACCAACTGATATGGTATTGCAGATGAAGGATCCAATGTTTGCCTTGAGCTTAAACTGAGCTTTCCTCTTCCCTGAGACAAAATGGAGATCATCCATGTTTATCATTTTTCTAATATACTCTAAGGAAAAGACTCTCGTAGGGACATATCTTGGAAGCTTATATGGTGGGAGTTTACAACCATATACTCTAATTTATGTGTAGTTTTGGTATAAATACCAATCCCCAGTTTTGGATTGCTCACTCAGGTGTAAGATCCTTTTGATTTATTCCCCACTTATGGGTTCTATATGACTAGTAAGTAGTTACTTCACTGGGTGTATGAAGGAGTCTATGAACTCTGCAAAAGTAGTTGTTGTTGATGTAGCACTGACTGACTCTGTCTAGTGAATCACTGATTGATTCACTCCTGTGCATCCTGTTTACTGAAGTGGATAGGCAACATCTCTACCTGTTGAAAAGGAAACATGGGAATAATTATAGAAGTGTAATTAAACACACCATGTGTTGTAAAATTCATGAATTTTTCATGTATATTTTCAGCCAATAATTGGCTGTAATTATACATGAACAATGGTTATTTGTCTTTACTGAAAATGGATAAGAACCCCATGATGGGTTCATCAACTGTTTGGTCATTTGGGTATCCTAACAAGTATGAAAAAAGTGAAATGAAGCGTTTAGAGGCTTCAGGAAATATTGAGGATGAGTATGGTGGATTTTTCTTGGGTAATTTTGCATCCTCAGGTAGGAATATCTCAAATATCTGGGCTCTCCGTGGGAAGGTTAGTTTATTGTAGAGGCCCATAATAGAAGCAGGTGAAAAATGGGATAGTGAATTGGATGAAGAGATGAGGAGCATTTGGTTTATGGTCTATGGGGAGATGGTGATCAGAATGTTTCCATTCTGAGCCACCACAAATATTTTTATGTGATCATACTGTTTTTGGCACCAGGAAATAAGGTTAGGGAAAGAATGGGTCTATGGAAAGGTAAACAGGGGCAACATAGATTCGTAGAACCTGGTAGGGTCCTTCTTGTCTATGTGTTTTTGCTTTAGCCATAGATATGTCTCATGGAAATCGAATTTGTAGTGAGCATCTGAGACTTTAAATAAAGCATCTGCGAGGGGTATGAGATCCAGGTTGAGCTGTGGTGTAGGAGGGGGAATTTATTTTGCAACCAGGTCAGTGACCTGCACTCCTACAATCACCTGTTTCTTCGCTTTGCCTTTAGGGGTCACCTGCTTTTTGGTCTTTGCTTTCGGGGCCATTTTAACAGGGATATAGACTGGGAGAAAGAATTTGACGATCGGGCAGTTTGCAGAAAGGGTGATAATGGTTACAAAAATGGGGATAGTGGTCGCAAAATGCAAAGCTAGTGATTTGGAACAGAATGCAGAGATGATGACAGATAATCAAGAAGGTAAAGTGGTATAAGGCACTGTGCAAACTATTTTATAGGTGGAAATATGAGTTTAATGGCCTGGATAGTGATTGTATGAGTCTAACGGTTCAGGAGTGGGTTTTTAATGAACAACGGTGCACTAAATGGTTAGGGGAGGACCGTGTGAACAATGAATAGGGAGCGGAGGCGTTGGAGGGTAACGGCTAGATGATGTGGCGGGATGACATTGGATGGATGGCCAACAGTTATGGCGCAGAGGGAGGATCCGTTGGCTTGAGGCGCGAGAGTAAACGGATGTTGGAAGAAAAACCGCCAGTGGATTTTTTTTTTGGGGGGGGGGGGGGGTACCTCCCGGTTTACGGTTTTGGGCGGAGGGGGTGAGAAGTCGTGTGGTGTTGACACGTCGAAAAACATGACAGCCATTAAAACCACACTTCAGAACCCACCTCCCCCCTTGCGTTAATGAGAAATAGTCAGGGGGGGGGTTGGTGGGGTTGCAAAGTGATCCTCCGTCGTCGATTTTGAGTGGGTGTAAGATCCTCCGTTAAAACTTGCCAGCACTTTATTCCTTGCGATTTTACCTTTTTGTCCTGTAATGAATTTAGGATAAAAATCAAATAAGCGCTATATCATCTGTTTAATTAATGAAAATATAAACCCTTTTTTAAAGAATTTAATCATCATTAATTAATTTTTAATATTTTGGTAACTCGACGCATTTAAACAAAAAACCATGATTTATTTTTTAAGACTAAAGCATTCACATTTTTAATTTGTTTGCTTCCCTGACATTTTTTCTTTTTGCCTTCTTTCTTTAGGGAAACTAACTCTAACATTTTTATTTTGACATGGATGCATAAAAACATAATTTTTCCTAACATTTTTTAGTTTTTATTTTTCATCCATATCGTAACTTGCCATTTTATTTTTATTTTTTCAACTAACATGCTATCTTATCAAAACCAAATAATGTTACAACAACGGCTCCAATTGGGGACTGCTTCCTCCTGTGGGATGCAGGGAACAAGCAGTTCCATGTGCCTTCTGCTCGGGGTATGGAGTCTTTGTTGTAGAAAACAAAATAGAATTGAAATGGTAAAAGAAAATGATAATGTACAATGATGATGTACGATCTCTTTCAATACTTTATATAATGTTTCAGAAATATGCCATTGACAGGCAGTGTTGAGAATTGTCCTTCCAAATTTTGTAGAACAAGTGTGCTATTTTCTTTTACCTCTGCAATGTTGAGTGGTCCAAACCATAGATTGTCAAAATTTCCATGCTTGCCTTTGTCTTCTCTCGTAGAATACCATATTAAGACTAAATATCCTTCTCTAAAATATCTTTCCCTAGCCTTTCTGTCAAAAAAACTCTTCATCTTATTCTGATATTTTCTTAATTTGTATTGAATCTCATCTCTGTTTTCATTTAATTCAATAATCTGATTTATTCTTCTAGATAAATCATCAGGTTCATCAGTAGATTCTTGTAAAAAATTAAACGAAAGGAAAGCCAAATTTGTAGGAAAAATAACATCTTTGCCATAAACCAATTGGAATGAAGATTAACCTATTGATCTTTTGGGAGTAATCCTGTTTTCCCAGACTGCATAGATAAGATGATTGTCCCAATTTTTCTTATGGTTTTCTAAAGTTTTCTTGATCACCTTTACTAAGCTCTTGTTAGATGATTCAACAAGACCATTGCCTTGTGGATAATAAGGGGTTGAATGATGCAGTAAAATCTAATAATTTTGTAAAAATTCAATCATATTTATACTACTAAATGATGTGGCATTGTCAGTCACTATTTGTTGAGGACAACCAAATCCAGAGAGAATGTTTTCTTCAATAATTTTGATTACAACTGAATCTGTGGCATTTCTGACTGGAATGGCCTCCACCCACTCGGTGAAATAGTCAGTGGGAGTTAAAATCCATCTGTGCTGAATTTATCCTATAAAATCTACTCCCCATTGGAGAAATGGTGCTGAGAAAACCACTGGAACTAGTGGAAGAGCTGCTAGTTTTTGGTTACAAGCAAACATATGACATGGAACACAGGCTCTAACCTTTTCTCCCACTTGTGAAAACAAAGTGGGAAAATAGAATCCTGCCCTTAGTATTTTGTATGTTGTTGCTGTCCAAGCATAATGCCCTCCACATATTTCTGCATGAAACTGATCAATGATTCCTTCAGTTTCTGATTCTGTCAAGCAAAGTAGTAGAATGTTAAGAGGATATTTCTAGGACAAGTTGGCATTAATGATACAGTATTTTATGGATTTCAATTTAAGTGTTTTGCAATGGGTTTTTGAAAACTCAGATGGACACTCAAAATGGATCGGAAAATGAACAATATCTGCATACCAATCTGATAGTACAAAATGTTCATCAATGTGAACAAGAACTGTTTAAGTTGAAGGATAATGTTCTTGTGTATTCTTTCCTTGATATTCTTGGGAAGGTTCTTGTGGATTCTCCCTTTCTAGATTTGAAGAAGGTTCTTGTGGATTCTTCTCAGAGACTTCAAAAACAAAGTTTATGCCTAACACTTTGCAATTAGATTCAACTAACAATTTTTCTAAACCTTGTCCTTTTACTAACTTGGTGGTTTTAATGGTGAGGTCAAACTCAAGTATTTGAGTAATCCATCTTCCTCTTCTTCCATCAGTGTCTGGCTATGTAAGAATAATTTTTACAACATTGTTAGGTACATAAGCAATAATGGTAGAATGAAGGATGTACATTATAAAAGATTTCAGGGCTTGAAATAAGGCATAGGCTTGTTTTTCAACGATATCATACTTGAGTTCTGCATCTCTCATGAACTTGCTAAAAAAATGTTATGGGTTGATCATGATAATCTTCATTTTTCTGCAAAAGGACAACAACAAGGGTGGTTTCAGAAGCAAAGGAGAATATACTGAAAGGCTCAGAGTAGTTTGAATTGGCTAAGGTGAGAGCTTTAGAAATGGACTTCTTTATTTGATCAAATACATATCTTTCAGGAATGGTCCATTTGACTTCATGGTTCTTTTTAGCATGTTTGTAATGTCTTTAACTATTTCAACATAGTTAGGTATGAATATTCTCAAAAAGTGAATCTTTCCTAAAAAGGCTTGTATCTCTTTCTTATTTCTAGGTAATGATAATGATTGAATAACAAAGACCCTTTTGGGATCTATTACTACTCCATCCTTCGAATGATATGGCCTAGTAACTTTCCTTCTTTGATGGCAAACAAGGACTTCTTGGGATTGAGAGATATTCTGAACTTTCTGCACCTGTCAAAAACCTTCATGAAGTGTTTTAAATGTTTTTGATCTAATTCAGAAAAAAAATAGTTAAATCATCAAGATAGATAACAACAAATTTGTTTACCTTCCCAACAAAGGCTAAGTCCATATTTCTTTGGAATGTTGCTCCTGCGTTTGATAGGCCAAAAGGCATCCTGTCATACATAAATGTACCCCAAGGTGTAGTAAAGGCTGTCTTCTCTTTGTCTTTTGAATTCACCAATATTTGATTAAAACCAGAGAAGCCATCAAACATGGAGAGTCTATTAGCACCTGACACCCTTTGGAGTAATTGATCCATCTTTGGAAGTGGATAGTTATCTTTCAGAGATGATTTATTAAGGTTTCTAAAATCAACACAAAGTCCAATTTCACCATTATGGATTAAATTGGCTACCCAATTAGAGTATCTTAAAGGACAATTATCTTGGCATCTAAATTTTTTTGAAGTTCTTTTTCTATGGTGGGAAGCAAAATTGGATTCATTCTTCTTAGTTTTTTTTTTTTATAGACGGTTTTGCTTTTGGTTTTAGTGGAATTTTATGCTCTATGAAAGATGTATCATAATTTTTTAAATCAACATAATACCAAGCAAAAAAATCTTTGTAATTATTAAGAATTTTGATATATTCATATTTAATATGAGTTAAATATGCACAAAGTTTAATATTTTTAATCTCTTCATTAGTGCCAATGTAGGTTCTTCAATATCATCTTTTGGACAAACAGAGAATGGATTTCTAGGAACAACATTTTGATCAAATAATTTTTCTAAAGGAACAAGTCCTTTGGAGATAAAATTATTTGATAGTTGTATAATATAATGATTAGCTACTTTTGATTTTAGATCTGAATTTTCCTTGTCTTTAGTAGCTTCATTTATGTCTAAGTAATCTTCTTCATTTTGTAATACAAAAAATTCATCAATAACTTGAAGAAAGCATTTCAGTTGTTCATCATCTTCAAATATTTGCCAATGCTTTAGATTATCTGGAATGGATGTCCTATATTTGACTTAAATTTGGTATTGTATCTGAAATTGATCTGGTGTCTTAAAATAACTGGCAGAAACATCTAATTAATCTGTATGAACGTTTTCATTTCTAGGAATAAAAGTGATATTGAAAGCATTAAAGGAGTTTTCAATGGTGTCCCAAATTTCATTTCTGTAAGACCTGAGCTTAGGATGCTTTGTTTGACAAAGATTCCTAACATGTCTTATTATAAGTTCTGAATCAGTAAAAACACTCAAATTTTGCACCTTTAAACTTTTGGCAAGTTGTAATCCTAGAATAAAAGCTTCCTATTCAACAACATTATTTGTGAGCTCAAAATCTAACTTGCATGATTAGGTGATATTTTCTTTATCAGGTGAAATTAAAACAACTCCTACTCTAGCTCCATCTTTGGTGCAATATCCATCAAAGAAAAGTTCCCAAATATCATTTTGAAGAGATTTAGTAGTTTCAACTACGTCCTCAATCTTGAGTTGAGAATTATGTGAAATATCTAATGATAGTTGAAAACAACTAAAGTCCTGGTCAACTGCATAAATGGGATGGTTTCTAGCTTGATCTACTTTGCAAATAGTGCTGAAGAATCTGACTTCCCTATATAACATAAGGCATTCTCCACCATATACAGGAATAGTGGCAAAAGTCATATTTATTTGAAGACTCCCTCCTAATTTGGCACAACATGATCTTGATAAAAGAATTCCAAATTTAAGGGGAATATCAGGGACAACTATATCTAATACAACACTTTTGACTAGTATTTGATGTAAAGTAAGCACTAGGTATTTTATAAGTCCTAAACATTGCACCCTTTTAGAGTCAAAGTTATATAGGTCGTGATAGGTTCGAGTGATGTCCAAATTAAGTTGTTCCATAATGACCTTAGGCATTGGGTTGTGTGAAGCTCCAGAATCCAACATACAATTTGTATAGCAAGGAGTCATGCACTTTAAAAGTCACATAGAAAGGTGGTATGGATTTATCAATCATATCAGAACTAGGACCAAAGGCTATGGTGGGTCTTTCATTTTGTAGACTAATAATATACCCTTCAACATCCAGACTAGAGTTTTGGATCCATTTTGGAACTTGACTCTTATATCCAGGGTTTTTAGAAAGTTCTGAAAGTGGAATAGGAATTTTAACTCTTTCTAACTATTTTTCCACATTAAAAGCAATCAATATAGTTTTATCAATTTGAGCAGAATCACTTAACTGATTTAGAGGTTGAATAGAAGTAGTTTGAGTTTCAGTAGTTTTTACTTGAGGTTCAATTATGACAGTGTTTTTTGGAGGTCTACCAGGACTAGCTCTAGGTCTTAAGTCATACCTTCTATTGAGTTCTGCAATCAAAAACTTAGAAAAGGCTTGATATTTAGAAACCTAAGAAGTATCTTGGTCTTCTTGAGGGATTTGATTTTGAGGAACAAAAACAATGGCAGTATGAAGAGATGTATGATCCATGTTATTGATATCTTCAATGATAGATAAAGTATTATCATTAGGTTGTTGATCATCAATCAACAATGGTGTAGGTACTTGTTGATCATTATGTGGTCTCTGAAGAATTTGTAATGGAGGAAACTTTTTATACTGACCTTGGACCTGTGTTTGGGGTCTATAAACACTTTGTTGGATGTTTCTAGGTTGAGTTTCAATATTTGAAATCCTATTTTATAGGTTTTTAAGAAGTGATGTGATTTCATCTATTTTTGCATCTTCATTTTTAGATTTAGAGGAAGATGAAGCTTCCTAATTTGATTTTAATTTCTTCTGGGCCTTTTCAGCTTTAGCTTTAAGCTTAGATGATGTAGACCTATTTTCTTCAACCTCTATAGCATTTGTTTGCATATAATTTAAGGTTCGGGATGTTCTTTCCCTTAACATGACATCAAATTCATCTTCAAAGGCTTTTGAAAATCTAAGCTTAGCTGCTGCTACAGGAGGTTTACAATCAGGAGGCATCTTGTGATAAAGCTTATTAAATATTTTGATGAAATCAACAACTAGTTCTCCATAATTTCTTTTAAGTTACAAATTCATTTAAGAAATACACAGGGTCCTTTTCAACTTCCCATTGATTTTTAAAGATATTAGTTAATTATTGCTAAGATCTAATAGAATTACCCGGTAATTGACTAAACCAAATCCTGAAATTTCCTTCTAGCGAATTCCACAAACAATCTCATATAAACATTTTCATGTTCTATGTTCATGTTATCAACAATATCCAAAAATGTTGCCAGATGGTCTTCAACTGATAAACCAGTTTCTCCATTAAATCTACGGAGCTGATTTAGATATCCAGGAGGAAAATCATTGAGAAGATTGGGGAGTAAGAGGGGAGCATATATTTCTTGTACAATTGGTCTAAAACCAGCCATACTTGAAGATTTTGATTTAGAATAATGAGTATTAGTAGTTGAAGAACAAGAAGTAGAGTTTGTAGGTGAAGATGGAGAAGAAGGAGGCGAGGAATGAGGTGGAGAACGAGGAGGAGAATGAAATGGGATGAAATACCTTATTCGGGACCTTAAAGGAGTTCGAATGACCAACTTTTGAACTTCTTCTTCTCCTTTCTTGTGTTCAAATAAAGGATTAGAATAAAGAGAAAAGGGATCTTCTGGTTGGTGTGAAGTAGAAGGTGCATAATATGTAACAGGGGAAATGAAATCAGTAGGTTTGAATCTAGGTAAGTTTAGATCCAAATCCTATTTTTATATAGGAGTTTCAGAAGGTTCCTCAGGTAATTTATAGGATTCTAAAGAATGAACTAACAAGGCTGATTGAAAATCCACTCCTTTGGATACTAACTCATCACCTCTCAGAGGTATGTCTTCTGATTATAAAGGAATAGGTCTAGATCTGGAAGGATATGAATTATATTGATCTCTTGTTGAGGGGTAGAAGAAGGGTTTTGATGCCTTCTTCTAGAAGAAGCTTGTCTTACTAGTCTCTCTGGATCTTATAAAGGTAGGACAATTTCAGAGTCAGAACGAAACCTGGTATGCTTTGAAGGAGCTAGTTTGGTCACAGTGAAGTCGCGAGGTGAGAAATTTTGACCTAACTAAACCTTTGATCACCTTTAAAGGAATAGGGTTTTATCGTTGTCCCAGGGAAAACAAATCAAATTCGTTGCTTGACAACGACGCCAAATTGATGTTGTCCTTTGAGATAATTGGGGTCAATAATTATGCCAAAGCATCTATAATGTTTTGTTTTGTTTTTAAATTTTGGATGACCAATGTATAAGATAACTTTTGCATACAACTATTGCTTAAATATTTTAGATAATATCAGAAAATATGAATAAGGGTTGCTTGTTTATCTTACACAGTGATTAAGATTTTTTAAATGGTTAAGTAGACTTATGTAAGAAGATATGACTATCAAATATTCAAATTGAATTCTTTAATTAATCATGAGTTTGAAAACCTTTAAATAATGTCTAAGAGTTCAACGGAATACATTTAACATTATCAAGATGCTGACAATTTATAAATGAAAGGGACTTACATCAACAATATGTTTAGTAAATCATTCTTTATATTGATAATAACTTCAGGAGCTATTGTAAGATAACTGAAACACAATTAATCTCACCCGGTTATCTTGATAACAATTAAACATATGAAGAGACAAAATGTAATGAAAACAGGAAAAACTCACAGAAGGAAAAAATTTGTACGAGACAAATTCAAAATCCTTCTTCTATTATTGATGATCGAAAAACTTGTACAATTATGCCTACAAAAATTTGCTTATGCAAGGGTGAAACGCTTAATAACTCGAAATGAGAGTTATTTATACAAATTTCTAAAACTCATAGATATCTTAAACTGATTACAATAATAGAATAGATAAGAATAGAAGAAGGAAATAGATAGATGATGTGTCTCTGTTTTCATGGAATTTGTTGATGACTTGGCCCCTTTTGATGGAAGTTGTTGATGACTGTAAAAATCACACTTTTACTCAATGGTCTCACAAACTTTATCCTATTTGTCTTGACTTGGGATTTCCACACTCATCATATTTATGAAGATTTCATCTACCTCTGTATATCTGTCGAAAGTAGGCCTCTGAATGAAAAAATGTTTGATGTGATGTTGAATGATCAAATCAAACAACAAAGATTCTAGAAATTCTTTCCTTGTAACCTGTCCTTTAATACCACAAATGTTTACTTATCCACTCCAATAGTATATAAATTTTTACAGTAATCTTCTATTTTAATCAATTTATCATCTAATCCTCTCAATCCTGGCAGTCATTTATGATTCACGACATTAAAATTTGTATCAAATCTTTGAACAACAGTATTCAAAGCTTAACATTTTGTTCACAGTTGGTTGATTAAGTTCCTCTTCTGTAAAAATTTCTTGATCTCTAAGATTCTTGCAGTTATTTCTAGTATGTTGATTTCTTCCAACTCTTCTTTGTTCTTTGAGTTCAAGACCTTGATCATGTCAATGGCTTCACTTGGATTTCTCTTGAGATGCTCTTTCTGCTCTTCTATTGTTGCTTTGCACTTAGTGATGAGCTCTTTATGTTAAAAAGTAATGTGTATGGAGGGCCATACTTTTGTCATAGTCTTGCTAATGTCTTCCCAAATATTCTGCTTGGCTTCAACCAATGTTCTTTCCATTAAAGATTCACTTCTAATTCTTTCACCTTAAGTCCCAACTTATGAGACTTTTGCATTTCCTCCATGTATAAGGTATCATTTTTTATCTTCTATGATTCTAGAATTTGAAACCTCTGCATGCAACTTATCATGTGCCTGCTTCTGAATAGCCAAATCTTGTACCAATTTTTTTGTGTCAGTTGTTGTCAAGGATGTTGAAAGCTCTGTACCTGCAAAATATGTTTGAACTACTGTATTAGGATCAATAACCACCTGTGTTGCTGATTTCTCCTTTAGTAATTCTTTAATTCGTTATTCCATCTTTCTGATTTGAATATTTTGATCAATGATCAATATGAGCATCTCCTCTTTGTTGTATTCATTTTCTGCGATCTCCTTTGTCTGCGGATCTTCAGTTGAAGGTAATTTGAGTTGTTTGCACAGAGAATAGATGTTTGCATTATTCTTTTTGATAATTTCCTCAACTGCCTTGCAGTCTTTTGGATCATATCCAACTTTCACTACAAGGTCCTCCAAAGACTTCAATCTGTTGCCTTTGGCCAATGAAGACATCTTTTTAATCTTAAGTTGAGATTGAACATTTGACAATGCAATCTTCAGCTTGGATAGAGACATGGATGTTGTTGTCATTGTTGAAAAGAGCATCTCCCAAAACTGTCTGTGCATGTCCATATGATCTATTGGATGGATCTAAATTGCATCAAAAGAGAACAACCTTTTTGTTTTCGACACGAGTCTTTGGAAAAGGAACTGTTGCCTGCAAAAAGGCCATTTGCATCCTTCCTTTCTCACTGTGAAAGGCAGTGAGAAGCCTATGCTGGGAAGTTGATGTTTGCTTCCAGAACTGGTTATAGACATCAGATTGTAATGCCTCATTTTTATGCTTAATGTCTAAGAATCTAGAGAAAATGTTATGTTCTTCAGAAGAACTGGCATCTGAGTGCTAGATGATCTTCAGTGGTTCTCTAGCAGGTGATGATTATGGAGGAGTCATAGGATCACTTGTAGATGTAGAAACTTCAGTATCTCCCAATCAATAATCTCTGGTTGTTCTCCCTCTAAAGGTAAGGTTGAACCAAGCTTTGACTTTTTGTGCTGCAAGATAAACTCCTTCATGATTTATTTAGCATGTGGAGGCTCTTCTCTAACTCTTTTTTGCTACATAATCTCAGGAACTAGGGTTTTCACATTAGAAGTTGAAATGACTTGTTCATCTTCCTCCTGAAGAGTGCCTTCAACCCATTCCTCTTGATTCATTTGTTTTTCTATTTATGCTCTTGAGGTATAAGCATAGGAAGTTGTCTTGATTTCGAATCTCAGAGCATAAAAAATGCCATGGGGGTCATAAGACCAAGTGAAACTTGGTTACAAACTCATTTTCTTTAAAATTGCATCATCTTCAGCACCAACTGATCTGGTATTGCAGATGAAGGATCCAATGCTTGCCTTGAGCTTGAACTGAGATTTCCTCTACCCTGAGACAAAATGGAGATCATCCATGTTTATCATTTGTCTAATATAATCTAAGGAAAAGACTCTCATAGGGACATATCTTGGAAGCTTATATGGTGGGAGTTCACAACCATATAGTCTAATTTATGTGTAGTTTTGGTATAAATACCAATCCCCAGTTTTGGATTTCTCACTCAAGTGTAAGATCCTTTTGATTTCTTCCCCAATTATGGGTTCTGTCTGACTAGTAAGTAGCTGCTTCACTTGGTGTATGAAGGAGTCTATGAAATATGCAAAAGTAGTAGTTGTTGATGTAGCCCTGACTAACTCTATCCAGTGAATCACTGATTGATTCACTTCTTGTGCATCCTGTTTACTGAAGTGGATAGGTAGCATCTCTGCCTATTGAAAAAGAAACATGTGATAATTACAGAAGCGTAATTAAGCACACCCTGTGTTGTAAAATTCACGAATTGCTCATGTATATTTTTCATCCAAGAATTGGTTGTAATTATACATGAACAATGGTGATTTGTCTTTACTGAAATTGGATAAGAACCCCATGATAGGTTCATCAACTGTTTGGCCATTTGGGTATCCTAACAGGTATGAAAGAAGTGAAATGCAGTGTTTATAGGCTTCAAGAAATATTAAGGATGGGTATGGTGGATTTTTCTTGGGTAATTCTACATCCTCGGGTAGGAATGTCTCAAATATATGGGATCTCTGTGGGAAGATTAGTTTATGGTAGTGGTCCATAAGAGCAATAGGTGAAAAATGGGATAAAGAATCAGATGAAGGGATGAGGAGAATTTGGTTTATGGTCTCTGGGGAAATGGTGATCATAATGTTTCCATTCTAAGCCACCACTTATCAATTTATGGGATCATACTATTTTTGGCACCAGGAAATAAGGTCAGGGAAAGAATGGGTCTATGGAAAGGCAATCAGGGGCAACATAGATTCCCAGAACCTGATAGGATCCTAATTATCTATGTGTTTTTATTTTATCCATAGATATATCTTATGAAAATCGAATTCACAATGAGCATCTGAGGCTTTAAAGAAAGCGTCTGCGAGGGGTATGACATCTAGGTTGAGTTGGGGTGTAGGAGCGGGAATTTCTTCTACAACTAGGTTAGTGACCTGCACTTCTTCAATCACCTGTTTATTCGCTTTGCCTTTAGGGGTCACCTGATTTTTGGTCTTGGAATTCGGGGCCATTTTAGTAGGGATATAGACTGGGAGAAAGAATTTGAATATCGAGTAGTTTGCAGAAAGGGTGAAAGTGGTTACAGAAATGGGGACAGTGGTCGCAGAATGCAGAGATGGTGATTGGAACAAAATGAATATATGATGACAAATAAACGACAAGGTAAAGTGGTACAAGGCACTCTGCAACTATTTGATAGGTGGAAATTAAATTTTAATGACCGTAGGAGTCTAACGGTTTAGAAGCGGGTTTTTAATGAACAACGGTGCACCAAATAGTTAGGGGAGGACTGTGTGAACAACGGAGTACAAAGGCTAGGGACCGGAGGCGTTGGAGGGTAACGGTTGGATGACGTGGCGGGATGACATTGGTTGGATGGCCAACGTTTATGGCGCGAAGGGAGGATCCATTGGCTTGAGGCGCAGGAGTAAACGAACGTTGGAAGCAAAACTGCCAGTGGATTTTGGGGGGCAAGGTTACCTCTTGGTTTACGATTTTGGGTGGAGGGGGTGTGAAGTCGTGTGGTGTTGACATGTCGCAAAACACGACAGCCATTAAATACTTCTTCGACTCCCCACCTCTCATTTCGGCGCTGCACGGAAATTGTTGGGGGGTATTTTATGATCTCACGTTGAGACAGGTAAGATCCTCCGTTAAAACTTGCCAACACTTTATTCCTTGCGATTTGACCTTTTTGTCCTATAGTGAATTTAGGATAAAAATCGAATAAGCGCTATATCATCTGCTTAATTAATGAAAATATAAACTGCTTTTAAAGAATTTAATCATCATTAATTAATTTTTAATCTTTTGGTAACTCGACGCATTTAAACAGGCAACCATGATTTATTTTTTAAGACTAAAGCATTCACATTTTTATTTTGTTTGCTTCCCTAAAAAAAATTCTTTTTGCCTTCTTTCTTTAGGAAAACTAACTCTAACATTTTTATATTGACATGGATACATAAAAACATATTTTTTCCTAACATTTAATTTTTCTTTTTCATCCATATCCTAACTTAGCATTTTATTTTTATTTTTTCAACTAACATGCTAACTTATCAAAACCAAATAATGTTACAACAAACCACTTAACCCATTGTGTC
The DNA here is from genome assembly GCA_034641835.2 of Pinus albicaulis. Taxonomy (NCBI): domain Eukaryota; kingdom Viridiplantae; phylum Streptophyta; class Pinopsida; order Pinales; family Pinaceae; genus Pinus; species Pinus albicaulis. Next base: position 144,885,425 of record CM076571.1, read on the forward strand.
CATTTATTATATATAAAGCATCATAGATGTCCTTCTACAAATTTATTCACAATCTCAATATACCCATCAAGTTAAGGATAATAAGATAAGTTGTGAGCCGATTGAGTACCAAACAAGAAAAAAAATATTGCAAAAATCTTTGGTGCTCTACGTAGCTTCTGGACTATTTTCATGAATTCTTGTGCCACTATATTTGCTTCAAGAGGATGAGAAAGAGAGAAAAAAAGGGCATAAATTGTCATTCGATCTACCATTACCATAATGACATTCTTACATTTATATTTGGATAAAAATATAATAAAACCCATTGAAACATCTTATCAATGTTGACTTGGTATGACTAATGGTTATAGGAGCCTTAGGGTCTTGATTATCTCTCCATTATTTTTTTGGCATACCATACTTTCATCCATACAATTTTTCACATCTACCTTGAGGCCTTCCAAAAAAATTATTTCTTGATCATGCGGTATGTTTTGAGGAACCTAGAGTGTCCTTCTACATGAGAAATGTGTAATTCCAAAAGGACCTTATGTTTGAGTTGAGAATACTTACATAAGTATAATTGATATTAGTACCACCAAAAACAATTATTCCACACAAATTTTCTGTTACATCAAATCCATCTTGTAGTTGTGTTATGATCTTGCATACCTTATCATCGTGTTCCGTTCTATCCCTACTTCTTCCACCTAGTCAAATTATGGAAGGGAAACAACACGTAGTAAATCCTCCGTGTCTTCTTCATTCGTTGATGATGCATTTGACACAATATTTGTTTTCCATTTTTCCAGATAATGTCAAAGTCACATCCCAACATATTTGCAACCCACTTTTGTTGCTATTCTCAAGATAGTATTTGTTCCAAGAAGTACTTGCAGCTATCATGATTTATTTTTACTTTAAAGTATCTTCCTATTAGGTATGGATGCCATTTCTTAATTCCATGTAGTATGGCCAAAAATTATTTTCATAGATAGGTCTGAGTAAGTTCTTTCATTTAACTTATCTACACTCAAAGGCAAGGGGGCTTCCTTCTTACATCACGAATGCACCAATGCCATCGCCCAAGGCATCACACTCAATAATGAAGGTTTTTGTGAAGTTAAGTGTGGCCATAATAGGAGCTGTACACATAGCCTCTGAGTTTCTCAAAAGCTTCTGTTGATTCTTTCATCGAGAAAATGCATCCTTCTTCAATAATTTTGTCAAAGACGTTTCTATTTGACCATAATTCTTTGAAAAATTGCAATAATATCTTGTCAATCCTAAGAATCCCCTCGATTTCCTTAAGGTCTTTGGGATTATACACTCTCTCACAACTTAGGTTTTGTTAGGTTCCACCTTCACACCTTCATGGGATAAAATATGAGCCAAATATTCCAATTCTTGAACCCAAAATTCACACTTGGAAGGATTTGCATATAGTTGTTGCTCTCCCAATAATGCTAAGACCTTGTCAATATGTTGTACATGCTCTTCCCAAGATTTGGTGTATATTAATATGTCATAAAAATACTAACACGTATTTTCTAAGGGAGGGTTGGAAACATAGAATTCATCAAGCTTTGAAATTTTGAAGGTGCATTAGTGATTCGAGATGCCATAGCAAAAAACTCATAAGGACCTTCATGTGCCCTAGTGGTGGTTTTGGGAATGTTTACTAGTCTCATTTTGATTTGGTGATATCCAGAACTGGGATACAACTTATCAAATAAAACCACTCAATGTAATTTTTCTGTTAATTCATTAATGAAAATAATAGGAAATTTATCTTTAATTACAAATTTGTTGAGCCAAATGTAATTCAGAACCATATGCCATGAACCATCGATTTTTTATAACCATCACTAATGGTGAAGAGAAGGCACTCTGGTTAGGTTGATTGATGCTTGGCTCTAGCATTTCTTGAACCATACACTCAATCTCACTTAGGTGGTACACTTCGAAGTCACAAATGAATATCATGGTCATGATCTTAAGTAGGGTGGAAGACCCTAATGCATATCTCTAGATACCTTGGAGTGATTGTTGATAAATTTTGGAGATCCACTAAAGCATAGGATATAGATGTTTCAACATAATGAAAAAAATTGTTAGTTGGGTGTGTGTTATATCCTTTGCACGACTATATTCAGTGCGCCCCCGCCCCCGCCCCCAAAAAAAAAGGTTGGTTTTTTGCATTCATTTTTAACGATTTTCAGCCCATGGTTTTCTTTCTTAGTGTGTTTTACCATGGTTTTGTAGTTTTAGTTAAGGAATTGTGGTTTTATTATAATTTGTGGTATATGGATTGGTGATCTATGGATGTTGTGGGATATATAAATGGATTGGTGATCTATGTATGTTGTGGGATATATATTGTATCGTAATATCGTATAGGATAATACATTGAAAAATCTTGTTGGTTTTCATAGTTTGGGTTTCCAGGATAAAATATTTGCGTTAATCTGTGTGTTTGTCATTGCATCTTTTCTAATTTATCAAGAATCTATTTGCAACATTCCACTAGGGAAACTCATTTGGAAATATTTGTGATATGAAATATTATGTAAAACATGAGATTCAATGTTCAAATCTCGAGTGGGTCAAGACAACAAACAAAAAACAATCTATTTGCAATGATTAATTGTATAGGGTTAAAACCTGCACTTGGTATCTGACCAATTTTGGCTTCAAGATGATGCCTTTGTGGCTAAGGTGTTTAGCTCAGGCCTATGATAGACCTTGTTATAGTGGGATATTTATTAAAGTGATTATTGTGGTGAGAGAAAATGGAAAACAATTGAAATATAAGATCGAGAAATTCAATAAAAGAGTTTTGAGCTATGGAAGCTCAAATAGGAAGATTTTTTGGTGGATAGAGATGAGTGGATTGCTATGTATGCAGGTTCTACACCAACAAGGATTTAAAAAAATGAGTGGACCAACTTGGGTCAAAAGACAAAGAGAATAATATGATTGCAATTCTTAAATTCAATATTACTAAATGTTGAGGGGAAACTACAACAAATGATTTATGGAACAAGTTACAGTTTTTGTATTGATCTAAGTCCATAGTGAACAAATGTTCTTATTGAAAAAATTTGTATAATCTGAAGATGAATTATGGAGACTCAGCGACAGAGCATTTGAAAGCATTCATTACTACGGTGAGACGATTATTGTATGTTGATATTAATATTTGAACAAGGATAAGTGTATATGCTTGTTCCATTTTCTGCTAGGCTCGTGGGATTTATCTAGTCATTGCCATAGGTATCAATGCAACTAATTTAAGATTCAATGAAATAGTCTCATCCTTGTTCTTGTAGGAGATGAGATGGATAAACGTGGAAATCCATAATGTATATCTTATGACTATAAGATAATGATACTAGGATACATAAAAATAAGTTCGTGAGTGGGAGATCTAAATCTAGAGGAAGATCTAAAGCTTTAGGAAAGTTCGTAAAGGTATGTTGGAGATATGGAAAAGAAGGGCATTACAAGAAAGATTGTAGATCTTAAATTGTGGACAAATGGAAGGGATCTAAAGATGCTCCTTCCATAGAAGCAAAAACCTCCTCGGATGAAGGAGGGAATGTGTACTTGGCTTCTTCAAGTACACATGTGGGTCATGAGACATGGTTGGTTTACTCAGGTACATCCTTTCATACTACTCCCCACAAGGAATGGTTTTGTGAGTTGAAAGATATGTTGGAAGTGATATTTGTGTACGATATGACTTGATATCCATACTCGCAGGAGGAGGAAAATTTGAATTGAATGTCATGGGTGGAAGGAGTAGAACACTCCTTGGTGTTCTACACATCTTAAGATTGGCCAAAAAATTGATTTTTGTAGGCAAGATGAGTGATCCATGTGTAAAAATAGTCTTTGAAAAGGATAGTTGCAAGATGGTTTTGAGGAACAATGGTATTGATAAAGGGAGTTTAGATTATAACTCTATATAAGTTGTTGGGAAATATTGTTAGTGATGGGTGAAACAATTCCATTATTCCTCCAATTAACACTGAAGAAGAAAAAAATCCTATATTATGTAGCAAAAATACTATGATGTGCCATTAAAGACTAAGAAATATTATAGAGAAGGGCCTTCAATTACTACATGGTAATGGTATGGTAGAACGCATGTCTAATTTTTCTATGGATTTTGATTTCTACCAACATTGTTTACATGGGAAGCAAAATTGAGTAAGATTCTCCTCTCGTGCTACAATGACAAAGGGAATATTACAGTTGGTGAAAAATTATGTTTAAGTTGCATGGTTGCTTTCAATGCCTACGTAATCATAGCCACCATCACAGAAGAATGAATGAATGAATATATATATATATATATATATATATATATATATATATATATATATATATATATATATATATATATATATATGACTTACACGCTTTATATATCCCATGAGGACAACTTAAAGTAGATTGCTCCAACTCATTCACTTCTCTATTTTATGTGTCTTGATTTGATATCTTGAATTACTTGGGATCTCTCTCTATTCTGAGTACAACATTGTCTTTAAATTGTTGTGGTAGACAAGCCTTTGAATTTTCAATTGAGTGGGGAGACTCTACATCGTTAATTAGATTAGCCAAATCGAGGCCCCTTTCTCCTTGTTCATTAGTTTCACAATTCACATTGGATTCTACTTTTATAAGTGATGTGTGTTCAACCCCTTGCCTTACATTTTCACTCGTAGGTCTAATACATGTCCCATTTTGATATTATTGAGAATAAAATTATGTTCAACTAGTTATCTGGCTTGTCCTTCCATCAATGTGGGTTGATTGGTTTAAGTCATACCAAACCACACATAATATGTTTGGATAAATTTATGGATTTCCAATTTACAATGCCATAAGTGATCCATTTTGTCTTATTGAATTAAGTGTGTTTATATCTTCCACGGGGAAGATACATTCTATGAGTTTTATAGAACTCTACATAAATCTTTGTGAATGTCCTTTTAGTGTTTTTTTAGCTTGTGAGAAGGTAGAAACTTTCTTGTTAATGTTCCCATTTTTTATATCCTTTGTTTAGTGCATAATAAAATTTGTTCGGGGAGCCCAAGTTCCATCTTACAAGGATTTTACTCCTCTTGGATTAGTCAATATAGAGTTCATTCTCCATCTTCAAGGATTGTATACATACATACATATGTATGTATGTATATATGTTGTATCCATGAAATACCAATACATTTTTACTATTAATTAAAATAAAACTATAATTCCATAATAGTAACTACAAAACCATGGGAAAAACCACCATGCAACACAAAAAATCTAAAGGAAAAAATTGTGTGTTGAAAACCGCTAAAAATGGACACAAAAGACTGCTCAAAGAAAACAAATTATGGGCGTTGTACGTAGCGCAATGTACAGTGCATGGGGATAACCATGCAAATAATATAACGCATAACCACATAACTCTTCTATCCTTTTGGGGCCTCTTTCCTTTATTTTTTGTTTGCCTTACAAACCATAGGGTGAGAATTATTTCTTAGCGACATACATGGCTCATTACATGTTAATAGCTTAACACCATCTTTATTTATGGATGAGAATCTAGATAAAACTATGTATCTATCCTACATGCCTGGAGGTCATCCTTTAGGTGTCTTGGCCTTGCCAATGAGAACACCCTCCCCCATGGAGAACCTATTGGATGATTCTTAGCTTCCCCTAGTTTTCACTACTTTACATCAATCATTTGGTACCATGCCAGTGCACTCTCCTAACTCTTGCCTTTTGGATCCTACTAGGCTCTACCTTTTCTCTTCATACACCATAATTCATCTTGAATACCTTGATCCCACAAATTAATATTAAATCTTTGAGCAAGCATGGAGGGAGCACACTCATTAATTACATCAAACAATTGAGAAATGAGTCATTTTTCTCGTGTTTTGGCGCTTCAATCTCTTAATAACAAAATTTTCAAAAATTCCCTCTTTATTTCATCATTGTTCTTTTCTTGTTTCTTGTAATAAAATTTCATTTAATGATATTATATGCTTTTAGACAAAAAAAAATATTGTGGTGCATATCTAGATCTTGATAAGCACTAATCGATGTTTTCTTGAATTATTATCAAATGCTAGGGTTCCTTATGGTATCACCTTTATATTTTTATCATGGTAATTAAAAAGGCATATTTTGTGCTCCATGTCATTTATAGAGCACCCTTATTCTTCACATTCGCCACATAAGTGTTCAACCATGTTACTTAGAGAGTTTGGTATTTTGATACAAATGGGATGTTTGCACTCCATTTCAATAAAATTAAACTCTTATTTTCACATCCTTTCACATTATGAAAATGGAATATGAACATGTAACAACTAATTTGAGCCTCATCAAGGAAAATGTTTAAGAGCCAACCATATTTCTTTATTTCATTTTTTTTTTGCACAACAAAACTTGTTAGATCTAAGACTTTTGTGATCCATAATGTAGATAAATGTCTTTCGGATTAATCACATCATTAGGATTTGGTCAATGATGTGATTAATCTGAAAGACATTTATCTACGAAAAAAATTGTTTCTTCCCTACCTTTTCATTAGGTAATAGAGTTCTTACTCTCACTTTGTCTCTTTATTTTGCAGGGGAGATCGTGTTCACCTCGTAATGCTCATCTTTAGGGAGACTTCCCTTCTACCCTCTTCCGCCTTTTCAATTGTCGGACCCCTTCAACCAATTAATGATCTCCCCATTGGTAAGGTTGACCTTGTTTCACATTTCCTTTTCATCCCTTCATAGATTAGGGATATTTCGTCTTATATCAAAGGGGCTTGCTGTTTTCTTTGTCCTTTGCAGGAGACCCTCTATCTCCTACCCTAATTTCATACAAGAGCTCGTCTTCATCTTGAAATGTTTATAGGGGATCATCTTATTAACCCCACTTTTTTTCCGTGTTTGTATCCTCCTTCCTCTCCTTGTTTTCCTTTCATGGGAATAACATCTTTTTGCGTGACTTGTCTATTCTAAGGTAAAATATATTTCTCTTCCACCCTCCTTGCTTGTGTAGGAATATACTTTTTCTTCTCGCCCTTTTTCCTTTAATTAAATGTGTTATTACTTGTTCATTTTGAAATTTTGTTTCAAGCTACTTCTCTTCACACTTACTTTTTTCAATGGGGAAATCCCTTTTAATCCCACCACCCCTATATTTTGTGAAAGATATTTCTCTTTCCACGTACATCTTTAAATGTATATTTCATGTTCTTCTCACTCTCCTAACATTTTATTATCAACTCTTTCTCTTCTTGTTTTCTTGTTAGTGTTAGAATACACACCCTTCCCACTCACCTTATGATCTTTAGTTGGAACGCCCCTACTCTTCCTGCCCACTTTTATTGTAGGAGAATGTATGTTATTAGTCATAGTCTTTTACTTGTTGTCTTTAAGTTAAAGGCGTGTTTCCATTAAGTAAGATCCACCTCCCGATCCTTCCTATCTCTACCTTTGGTGTGCTGCATTCTTCGTGGCCTCTATTTATTGGTGTTGATGTTATTTTTTCCCAAAATATGCTCATCCCCTGCCCTAGTGGTTGAGCCCTTATTTTGTCTTTGAATCTTAGGATGTGAGTTTCTTCCTCAATTTTTTTTTTGTATGATGAAACAACATGGGCTGCCTATTGTTATTCATAAAACTATAATTTTCACCCTTTGTTCATGGATATCCTCTCAATGCTTTAGTTGTTAATAGTTTGGCATCATACACCATTTTATGATTTGAAGTTTCCTTATTTCACTCATACTTAAATTTATTTAGTTCCGTTTGTAATATCCCATTGTTCATCTTGGATGTGCTACATGATGTCCCACACTAGTTTGCACAATACCTTACAACTAATGCATGCTTAACCTCTTGATCCTTTTTTCATACGAGCACATTACAATCATGTAAGAAGATACTTAGACACATGAAAGCATGAGACAACAAGGATATAACTATGAGAAGAGATTGTAAGAACTACACAAATGTTTAACAATCATTTATAAGATTATATATAGAGTATAAAATCGTTGGGAGAGTGATCAGAGTTAATAAGGTCAACAATAAAATATAATAAAGTGGGAAAGTAATCAATTTAGACTACGCTAATTGATATATTAAAGGATAAAGTATAGAGTGAACTAAATTGAAAAATAGAAAAGCACAAATATAACACATGGTCGCTAGATAAAGTTTCAATAATTATTCATTGTTAAGTGAAAATTGTCCACAAATTTTGTTGAAGATAGAGAAAATTATGCACAAATGTTGAATAAGATTACTCAATGTTTTAAGTGGGATAAATGCCTTTGTTTCCCATTGAGGAAATGGTGATTTGGAAACCCCTAGTGGGTATGGTGACGACATAAATAAATATAACATCTTGAAGGAAAGGCTAAAAAACTTTTTTTTGTGACCTCTAGATGTGTACCCTAACTAGGTTTTTCCATGTGAGGTGCCTTGTACAACCTCCACTAGTTGGCATTCACAACATCAAGCCTACCAATTTGACATAGGATTCCTAACTACAACGACATTATTAGCCATTAGTCATGTAATGGTGCAAGGATGATACCAAATGGGCTTTATTCTATAATGTTGTTGACTTTTGAAGCATTACTTATCCAAATGTACCTTGATTCAATCAATGACCAAAAAATGTAGATCAACTTGATATCAATCATGGAGTTCTTTGCACTTGACATGTTTATATTGAACAATGCCCAGGAATCTTATTTTGTAACTTAGCCAAGTACTAGATAAAAGAAAAATCTCTGTCTTGCTTTTTATGTTAGTTAGATGTGGATGGAGTTGGGAGTGAAATTGAAATTGCATGAAGACGAAGAGGCTGGAAGTCAAAAATACCTCTGAGAGTGTCTTGTAGAAACATAAGTGGTTGTATTGTAGTTGTGATGTAAAATATCTAACAACTACCCCCATTCATTATCTTGTTGGTGGTAGATGTGAATATAATGAACAAATATTTTGTTGAATACCTTGGCTTGGTCATATGTTCGCGAATAAAATGTAGTATAAAAGTGAGCGTGATACCTTATGACATTCCATAAGTATTTCTAATAATGATAGAGAGATACATGAAAAAAATGATAGTTGATTGTAATCTAGAACTGCACCAAACATGTTAAAAGAAAGGTTTTGAAACTATAGAGCATTAATAGTTCTATTGCATGGTATAAAAACCACCATATTGGAAAATCTACAAACTACTATGATGATGGATCATGCTATAACCAAATGGAAAGAAGACCACTATGAAAATCCATTGTGATGTATTTCAAAAGGCTAGATAAATCCTACAAAGATTGGTGCAACCCAAGTTTCTTGTTGACATTATTACCCCTTATTTTGCACAAGGCTACCCCTATCAAATTTCTTGAGCACCCTAGTGATTTTCATCACTAAAATCCTTGGACAATTAGCATACTTGTTTGGTTTCCTATACATTAAGAAGATTTTGGTCACAATTTTTTTTATCATGGGATGATACATAATACCTCTTGGAGTATTCCAAGGTTCGAGCATGATATCTTCCATTCAAGTGTTGAAGTGTCTTCATACCTCCTAGTGTAGTTCACATTCCACAAGGCAGTTCACATCTCTCGAGGAAATTCATAGCTCCCAAATGGTGAATAATACTTTTGAGCTATCTTCTTGTGCCAGGGCTTAAGAAGCCATGCCACATTCTATCATTTGAAATTCTTGCCTTATTCATTTGTTTTTAGACACGTGTCACGTCATTTCATGGGACATCTCCCCTTGGAGATTGCATTACTCACTCACGAGAGTTTCTATTGTCATATGTGGGTTTGGTTGACTATCCCATGACTTGAAGAGGTGATTCACATGGCAAGTGGAGGATTTCCATGTCCTGAAGACCTCGTACTTTAATTCTTGGAGTTGTTTTTGAGGACCCGTCAACCTTTTAGGGCTTTCATTCATTTCTTATTGATTTTTTTCTCTTTTAGAGCCTTGCGCTCACATTTGAGGGGCCCTAGAAGCCTTATATTTCATATTTAGCGAGATATTTTTGACTCGTACATGATTTTTTGGAGTTGAATTGGCAGATCCACCCCCTTTAAAGGGTTTTATTTCGTGATTTTGACGATGTTTTTGACCTAGGAGGCTTGCATAACACATTTGAGGAACCATAAAAGTCTTCCTTTTCATTTTTTAGGAGCATATAAAGCATTTAAACACTCTAGGGGCCTTTAGAGGCTAAAATTACATCTTGTACGCTTAGTCTTCCCTATATTATAGAGACATCCCTCTCACAGGAGTATTTTTCACATTGATCATTATACATTTGGCTTAACCACATTACTTCTCCTTTGATTTCACGTTCATATGTATACATGCATGTCTAATACCAAACTTCATCATGAACATCGATAACAAACATTGTTTGTAACAGAACAACCATACCCTTGTACAATATGACATAATATTTAAACCTTAGCTTATTTTATTTATGAGGGAACCCCACCTACTTAAGTTTTTTTCAATTATTTTGCATAATGGGGGGAACTTGCAATAATTTGCAAGTTCACAAAAAAATCATAGGGGTATATGTGCCAACAATGAATACATTGTGGTTTTCTCAACTAGGGATATAAAATTTGGAATTAAGTTCATCTATAATTGAAAAGCTAAAGACATTAAAGGATACAAAGATAGGATCTTAAAGCATGGGATTTTTATCCCAGTGCATCATATCGAGCATATTTTTAATCAAGTTATCTAGAAAGGATTCCTTAAAAATGGACTAAAGCTTTAATTGTCACTTTTTCAAAATTTGGAAACCAATGTGGCCCACACAATTATCAAACTATCACGATTAGCCACACTTTATAAAAATTATTTGGCTTTAATCTCAATGGATTAAGGAAAATGATAAAAAGGCTAAAGGACAAGCATGGTTAAAGAATCAAAATGGTACAATCAATCATATTGCCACCTTTAGAGTAATAATTATGGACTCGAAAGACAAAAAGTAAGATCTCATATGTTGTTTTGTTAATAATGAAAAACCTGCATTATTAGAGTTAAGCTACGGAAATGAATATAAGTAATTGGTATCCCTCCCAAGCTCCAAAGTATTTCAATTAGGCTATACAAAAAGATTACTTCTAAGATGTAATGTAATAACAAGTAGTTGATGGACATTAATAATAATATTGGTGTTGAGAAAAGTTGCTCCCTTTCTCCCAAAATTTGTAGAAACTATATTAATAAAATTGAGCAATGTTTAGAAGGTGAGGGAAGCATTGATATTAACATAGTTGTAACACCTCCCTCAACACATTTACCCACTTTTACAAGCCCTCCAGGTAAATGTGAAGCGAAGTGCCAATATGACTTGACCTAACCTACCAACTCTAGTTAAGGAAGTGGGGCCTACAAATGGACCACTGAGTGACAACTCTCAACAACCCTCAGGGATACACGATACTCATGGGCCAAAGAACCTAGGTGACCAAACCCTGAGTTTGGGCTCCTTCTCACTGACCTAGTCTCCCAGACGCATGCATGATAAGGTATGGGTGCGGTTATAGGCCTCCAATCGCATGCAAAACACTGCTTGAGTGCGGTTATAACCAAAATCTCCAGTTCGGAGGGTGCGGTCCCGAGATTCGAGCCACCTTTCCAGGTCAGGCTCTAGACAACTACCCATAACTACTCGTAACTTGTCATAATGATAAATGAAATAATGAAAAGGATAAAAATACAAACTTGAGTCAAAAACTTGATCTATACTGACCCAAACATACTAGAAATTTTTTCAAACACATGGTAAACATGTAAGCTACAGGTCATGCATGCATATATGAGTGTAAACCTATGTTATTTAGTTGTGAATCACTGAGAAGGTCCAATTACCTCTCAAGTAGTTGCAACAACACTTGTTAGCCCATGCATTCACCAACCATTCATCAACTAATCAAAGCATAACAAGAGGCGTAACTTGAACATATGATAGAAACATGCTTATAACCAAGATATAATCATAATATTAACCATGATAGAACGACCATAAAAGTCACATAATAACAAGTATAAATTTTCATGAATCATAATAGGAAAATCATTCTTATTATCATATTCAAAATCCAACCAAGTTGGGGACTTCCATGTATCACTCGACATTAGATTGAGCTAAACCAATGCTTTATTTCAACCAATTACCCTCATGCCATATTCCAAGCATGAATGTGGGATCTCATGGGATAAATGAATACATAACAAACCAAGGGAATCCAGAGGTTAAACCACCTCCACCCTTAAACTACTGCGATCTCGCCAAAACTGGTCAAGAGATCACAAAACCAAACCAAGCTCGAATGCCTCAAAACTCCTTCACCGTACCTTAAGGAATTTTCCTGTCTCCACCCACCTGTCAAGCGCTTCCTAGAGAAAACCATATCCAACCCCAACCCTTGGGATTTTTCCCGAGACCACCCCACCAGATTCCAAAGTATTATGGCAATCTGGAGCTCAACCAAGAAATGAATCCCATAACACTATTGATATCCAGGAAATAGCAAGGCAAGGCTGAAACCACTATCAAACGTGAAAAAACCCATGCTAATGACAATAAATGAACGAAATAAACCAATGCATGTGCCATGCATTCACATATCAGTTGACACTGTTGATCCAACCTATTATCTGCAAAATATTTCTGTTGACATCGTTGATCCAACCTTCTCCTTACTTTCCTTGCATGTCCTTTGCCTTCTTTCTCCAATCCAAGTGAATTCCCAAGTGCTACAAGAATGCTCAAATATTTCTCTAAGTGTGCAAGATTACGAGAGAATAGGATAAAACTCCAAAAATGAACTGACAAAAGGCTGTGAACTAATCCTCAAAAGCCTTTTTATCATTGAGGCCTCTATTTTCTTCATTTTCCTTAATTTTTCTTATAATTTGCCTCTCATGAAATTTTTTTTCTCTTCACCTTCCCTTTCTCCTATATTCCTTTATTTCACAAATAAAATGCCAATTAATGTCTCTTTGCCTTTGCCAATGCCTTTTCCACTTTCCTTATCCATAATAAACCAAAAGTGACGCCCACTATAGTGCTTTGTCCAACATTCAGTTTGGAATACATGTCACATGACCTTGGTCTTATTTTGCCTTTATTAGCCTTTATTTTGTTGAAATTGGTAACATAAATATTGAAAATGGCACCCATGAGGCTTCTGATTTAATTTTACCTTAATTAAATTAGAAGTAAATTGTAATTCCACATCACATAACATCTTGTAAGTGTTAATTGAGTCAGGAAAACTTAGTTAGCTAAGTTAATTCTAATTGAGGGTCAAAATAGAGGCCTGTAGGGTGTCTCCTTCTTTTTATGAGCCATGGATAAGTTATTTGTGAGTTGTAATTAGTTAACCCAAGTATTTGAGTTTAAATTGGTTTAACTAGTTCTAACTAAGAGATGAGCTAGTGATAGTTCCAATGAATTAAATATGATTTAATTCACATGCATAGATCAATCAATTAACTGATAATTTTCTATAAATAGTTGCTGCATGTTAGTTCTAAGGAAGGCGGAGTTGAGATTGGGGTTAAAGGGAAGATAACTATCAGTTGTATAAGTAGAAAATTGTACAAGTCATGCATGAGGTCATCGAGAAGCCTTAGATTAATTGCACAATCAATTCCAAGGTATTTCCTAATTAATAGGGGCTTAATTGGCCCAAGAATGCGTAAGAAAGGCTGACCCGGCAGAGGAAAGTAAGAGGTTAAATATTGGACCAAACTTGCTTAGATCAATGCCATATTCGAGCAGGATCAGAGTGAGACAGTCAAAAGAGTGCAGAGGCTTCTCAGTGAGGGAAATATCATTGTATCGTTTCATGATATTTCCTTTGTGCAATATACAAATAGTGGGGTTTTGAGAAATTTCTTTCCCCAGATACATCTTGTGTTGTGCGATTGATAATTTCTTTCTCTTACTTGTTATGTGATTGTGTGATCGTATTTGGTTTCTGCAAATTGTAGAAGGATTCAATATTTTGTTTTAGTAAATTACAATATCAAATTGAATCCCTTAGTTATATTTTCTACATATTACATGAACTTTAACCCGGGGCTATTAGAATAGTTGAACTCATTGCTTTCATTCTCTTATATTGTGATGATATTGTTTTCTTTGCAAAAAAAAAAACTATTACATATATTGATAAGAAACTCGAAGTTATCTAAATTTCTAAAAAAAAATAGAAGTTTTCCATTGATATCAATAAAACTAAAGATTACGATAATCAATTCTATGAAAAAAATATATCCTCCTTTTTATGGCGATAACACCCTCAAAGAGGTGAAGTGTCACCAATATTTAGGTTTCAACTAGAATCAAACCATTAAGAATCACAAAGTGTTGATAATGATTTCCTTAATTACAGATATTTTGAAAATCAGTACTTGAATGGAACCTATCCTAAAGTTTGGATATTTCCTCTAATTATACCCTTTGTTAATTATGTCCCTCTTCAGCTCATATCCTAAAATAATTTAAGGGGGTTGTCACCTAATTGCATGAGATGAATAAGGTTTATTTTATGACCAAATGGGTTCATGTCGTGCTTGATGGTAGACTCATTATGTCTTGAAATTTCATGGGGCATGTGGTGCCAAGATTCATTCCATATACATATTTCTTTCTCGTTTATAGTGTCATCAACATGATTAAATGCTCATTCTCTCAAGTTCTTTTATTTCATATATGGATGCTTATAGCATTATTTGGAAACAACTACAATGCTTAATCTTATTTCAATCACATGGACATTGGCATCATCGTAGATGACCATGGTTATGCATTTATGGTTTCAATAATAACGTAATTAGGTATTGTTGATCTATTTTCCTATTGAAAACGAAAGTAAACCTCCTAGGGGCTTGTCTAAATTCCCTCTACATTTTTATAGAAGTGGTAATCCTCTATTAATTAATTGATATCTTTTTAAAAAAATAAAAAATAGAAAATTTATTACTCAACACATTCACTTGTGAGTGGTGAGGTGATTTTTTAAAACAAGAAAACGAAATATAACACAAATAAATATTATCTTACTTATTTATTCTACGGTACATATCCATTCATACATCACAAGGGAAACATATTTGAAACAAATTCATAGTAAAAATTAAATAATTGTCCCATATTTCTAGGCAACTCCAAAATGATTTCATTCAACCAACTTCATAAAGAGTCATAGGAGAATATTCATGACATTTCACTACTTAATTAAAAGTATATGAAACTACAAATTTCATGAACTCCCAAAATTATCTCTCCATGGGAGTCAAAAATAATATTATAGGCTTTGTGTTCAAATAAAGTACATGCCAAAATAACTCGACAAAATCTCTCATATACGTAAACATAATTTGTATGTATTCGTCCCTCATGGACTAGGATGGGGTTCCTCTGGACCAATAATTAATATACAGTAAATAAATTAGAGAAGGATAGCTAGTGGAATGAATCCCCTATCTCTTGCAACATCATATTATTGGAGTATATATTGGATTTATATCATTATAAATCTAATATTTGTTAGTTATTTAGGATTGACAATTATGTTTAAAGATTTCTTAAGCCATTCTTCAATATACTCCTTCACTAGTGGGACGATTATATATTGCTTCATTCTTATTGCAAATATCTTCTCTTGTCTCCTTTGAATCTAGCCAAAGACCACCAACTAACCTTCATTTTCATTTACAAATGTAACTAACCATTTTTTAATTTCCTCTTCTGGAAAATTTGTTAAGTAGTCAAATCCATTACCCCATAATGTTTTCATAACTATCAATTCTTCTTATAATATATCTTTTGGAAAGAGCATGGAGTCTCTAAAAATTCTAGGCCATTGAAGATCTTGGACAAATTTAATTATTTTGATGACATCATTACTTCTTCGATTACTAATTTTTTATCATTCAAAAATAACATCTTGTAGCATCTTGATTCTAGCATGTCATCATGGCTTTATTCATTTTATTAACTTCCCTATTGGAAGCCCTTCTTAATTATTCTGGAAGTAGCTAAGAATAGTGATCTTGGTGATGAACACCATTAAATCATTATCAACAAAGTGTTGATCGTGTTCTAAAATTTTTCGCAAATAATCAAAAAAATAATAAATCATTTGAGAAATATTTCCTAAATATAAACGATTTTTTCATAAATTTTCAACAATATCCAATCGCTTATTAATATTATTTGTGACATAGGTTCTAATACGAGTTAAAAATATCGTTTCCCTCATAAAATTATTGGGTGTGCTAGGTGTAGTTGTTGGTGCACATTTTTTATCTTCAATAGCTAAAGGGGGTAGGAACAAAGGTTTGGGATGAAGAGATTTTTTAGCTCATTGATATTTCTCTTCAATCTCATGTTCTCAATATCGTGCTCTATAAAATAATGAGCAAGTGCATCCCCTATATTCATGTGCAATTTAAGAAGTCTCATAGGTCTAAATCCCGAGACATCCACTTATGAATTCCATTTCTCCATGCCTTTTTTTTATGTGTGCCTTTTAAATTTGCAATTTTTTACCAACCTAATTTTTGTGAAGACAATCCCATCTGTGGACAGAGGCGACCTCTCTAGCCCTAGAGTGGGTCTAGAAATGCACAATAATATATAATGGACACTTTCTTAGCTAATATTCAAAGCAAGATGAGAAAGGGAAAATGACCTACCTCTTCCTGATGTTATGCTCAACCCTTTGATGAAGGCCTTAATCCATAATCCTTCAGGCTTGATCCTCGTTACTTGTGGAATTCGAATACTTTCAGGAGATAAAGAGACAACAACAAACATGATCCAATACAAAGCATACATTGAACATAAAATACCTAACAGATCAAGGAGCATTAGGCTACTTGTATGGATATCCAAGAAAATATAGAAAGAGAAACAACAGTTGTATTACTGATAATATAAAAGAGGAAGCTTACAAGTGTGGCCTTGATGTTGGAGGCCTCCCTTTGGTGTAGTCTGAGTCCAAACCGAGGCTCTTCAAGTGATCCTTCTCCCAAATGGTAGTTTAAGCATTGACACAACATAAGGATACAAAGGATTAATGATAAAACCAACCCAACAATGACCAACCAGTAGTGGAGGGATGGGAATCAATTTATAGGAAGGGAGAGGGAGTTAGGAGCCCATGAAAGAAGGAGGAAGGCCCATTTATCAAGGGATAATCCCCTATTGATAATATCAATAGCTCCAAATGAGAGAGCTCGACCATATCTCCACTGAAAAATATCCATCTCGTCGTCCTGGAAGCTTCTAGAGCTCAAAGCTTCTCCTCCATTTGAGGAAACACTTCCAGAAAGGGTTCAGTGTCGTTTTTCCAATCAGAAGGGCACTGATAGCACTAGGATGGAATGTGCAACCTGCCATTATCACAGGAAGATAACTAGAGAAAAGCGCTCGCCCATAAATTTAGGGTTTGAGCTAAGCTTCTTCAAAAAATCTTCAAGGCAGTTTTCTTTTAGTCTTTAAAGGATATCTTAATGTATTTTTCCAAGGTGGATATAATTCATAGTATTCATCATAGGGAACTGCATGATTAGGGACGGGAAGTGAACGGGATGACAAATTATTGTGTAACAGATCCCCCCTAAAGCATGAAGGTATAACAGGGAGTGATGGGTGAAATGCTTTATGTACCAATTCAAGGACTTGGAAAACTACTAGGAAACATGCCAAATCAAACACAATACAATATATGACATCTCTGATATGAATATGCCTAATACAATATCACTGAATAGGCATCAAATAACACATGAACCCACGACATGGTCACAGCCATCCGTCCGAATGAGATCACGGAAATGGATCCACGGTATGGTCGCAACCATCCGTATAGAAAGGATCATATGTACAATCATGAATCCTCAATAACTCCAGGTAGCCTGGATAATAATAGATAGTATCTAGGGTCTTCATCACAATTTCGATCTACCCAATGTACAAATCTAAGCATGCGAAGATATGTGTTGATGTCGAACATGGTAGAAACCACCTCATTACTGACCAATGATGAAAACCGTTAACATGCATGAGAGAGACCACCAATAATGACAATGGTCCTCAAGGTACAACATCACAATCTACGAGCGTGAATGAAGGTGTTGAAGTCAAACACTTATATAATCATCCGATCGAAGGCCAGTGATATGAACCTATAGTCGAATTTGAAGAACTTGCCATTGAGGCATGTAAGCTCCAAGGTACTGAAAAGGAGTTTCTAAATCACCTTCCTGGATAATGAGTTGAAGTCGATAGGAAGTGATCCATCGGAGGAGGGCCATAATGATTCCAACATCATCGACACGAAAAAAAGGATATATAAAGATGATAGGAGTGATTCAGGATTGTTGCAGAGGGTAAAATAAGAAGAGGATGTTTGACTTTGATAGAAAGGGCTTCTCTTGAACATATTGGTGACATGGCTCCAGAATATGGCAAGATTTGACTCAAAATGGGACTAGAGGTAAGGATGACAAAAATGATGATCGAATAAGAGACAAAAGGATTTCCCAAACCCAGGAAGGCAAGTGACAAATGAAGGATATCCCCAACGTGACACAAAATGCATATGAGTGTCATGTTCAAGAACGACATGTTGCCTAATACAAATGACGTTCCACTTTAAATTTTCCATCGTTATTGCTAACGAGTACCTCTTTATTTTTAATATCCACCGTGAAGAGGATAACATATGTTGAGCGCATAAGTTCATTCTTAGAATGAATCCATCCTAGTAATTTTAACGATCCCTAGGAAGGAGGAACTTGGTCTCGTCATGGTGACAAGTCTTTCACCATTTAATTTTTTATGAGTCTGATGGAAAAGTAACTCGTTGTATTTTTCATGTTTAGGGAGTTTGAAAAGAAATGGAGAAGAAAACATCATCATGTCCTTTTTCGTAAATCGTCCCTCGAATCCGAAAAGGTAGAAAACAATATTCGAGAGAACCTCTTGACCATGTTCGATCAAGGTATTCTTTTTTCGTAAATAGTTAATCTCAGCCTGAAAAAGGGGTAAACATATTCTAAGACGACGTCAATTCATTTAATTTAACAAGTTCGAAATCACAAGTACTTGGAAATTTTTTCATTTTTCAAGAGTAAAAAAAGAGCTAAAAGATGACTCCAGCTGGGTTCCTTTTTTATTTATTTGTAACAAGTCTAAAAAAAAGAGACAAAATAAAATTCATCGCATCATTCAAATAATTACTGTCACCATAAAGTATTTTTTTGCTGCAAAAAAAATGAAAAGCATCACCGATATCGAGGAAAAAATAATAAAATATTGGCAAAAATATCTTCAAAAATCTATAAATAGACAATAAGTAAATCATTTTTACCATTCTATTTGGAGCAAATTGGAGAAGCACATTTTACCCCACTTTCTCTCTAACTTCAGACAAGTGGTATGGCTGATCCAGGACACCATTGACAATCTCTTAGTTTAAGGTAAGAGCCCTTTCTTTTCTCTTAAATTTGATTTCATTCCTATGTCATTTAGTTTAGAAATTTTGGTGTTGGGGAGAAGATTTTAAAATTTTATTTCACAAGTGATCAGCGTGGGTTCGACCTATCGGACCCACGCCAATCACCCCTAGCCCATTAGGCTAGTGCGCCGTCAACACCTTGTTAATTCTGATAGGAGCGTTGACCGCGGAGAAGATTTTAAAACATGAAATCACTCCACTTTTAATGATTCATTTCCAAATTTACTCCAATGAAAGCTCCTAAAATGTCATTTGAACATGTTTTGCAGGTGTCTTTAGTGAAGATGGTGATTGAACGGAAAGAGAGGTGTCACGAGGTGGAAGACGACGAAGCTCTTCAAGACCTAAATTGTGTAAATGCACTAAGGAATTGTAGAGTTCTTAATTACTTCTAGACCTCAGGACTAACAACTCTGTTGGAGCTTTCAGAATATCTTATTAGGATATCGGACGTTGATCGCCAAATTTTCATTATTGGGGATCAAGAACTTGAACTAGAAATTTCAGAGATCTACTTCACCAGAAGATTGTCCAGGCGAGGGGAGAGGATCCAACTCTTTGGAGCTTGTACTAGAGGAGAGAGCATTAACATTCTCATCCATAGACATTTTCCTAGTGCCAAAAAGACTTCCAGTGGAAAGGTGGATATCAAAACCATCATCGTTCTACCTTTGAGGAGTATGTTACATTGTATGGCCCATGTAGTTGGGGCCCTGGAGTTGCATGAGGCAACGAAGTCTCAGTTACAATACACTATAGATTTCCTTGCTCCCAATGTTTAATTGATGCAAAGGTTTTTCATCTAACATGAAGATCCAAATAACCAAGTGAAAAACATGATGCCTGAAACAATTCAGATATGGATCCATACTGGTCACTTTCTTCTTGGAGTGAGTACCCCTGTTTTAATATTAGCGGCTTGAGGTATACGACCTAGCCCTGAGGGATCCGAGACTACTCAAGTGGTGTGAGATTTTGCCCCACCAGGGAGGGGGCTAGCAGATGTACTTCCCAACATCATTTTTCAGTTGGCTATGACGTCAACTTATCATGGTGGAGGACTACGCATATTCCGACACTAATTTCAGAGGAGACCTAGATCTACCTCTTCCACCAGGTTCACAGTGGTCTGATACAGGGA